>OX608079.1:119842466-120079966 GCA_951509765.1 Sphenella marginata | reverse complement strand
ACTTACCTCATAAACTAAACTAACGAATGAACAAAAGCTTGTTTCCTCCACACTTTTCTGCAAAAATGAATTATTGCCCTCGCAAATAATTACTCTGCTATATTGAAAACTTATAAAAGCTATTTTGTATTTGTTATTAAATTGTGTTTGCATCCAGAATCAAGAAATTTATTTCACTATTTATTTTTAAAATTTTTAATTAAAAATCTTTATGAAAATGAAGCTATTGGTAGATTGAACGCTCAACGTGGGCTATTGAAGAACTTTTAAAATATGCCATGTACATACATACATTAGGGTGCGCCTTATTTGTGTAGACAATTTAAATAAAACTTTTCATTATTATAAATTTAAAAAAGTTAGATTTCTAAGTTAGCATTAAAAAATTAAAACGTGATTTTTTAGAAGTATTAAAAAAAATATCAAAATAATTGCATAAATAATCATTACTTTTTTTCAGTATTTCATGTTTTTGACATTGCTTTTGGTTTTTTTTTTTTTTATTTAATAAACTTACAAAATAATTTTTCTTTTTAAATAAATTAGAGCACAGTCATACAAAATGAAAAACAATTTAAATAATAAAAATTAACAATTTAAATAATAATTATTAATAATTCTTAATTTCCATAATTCCTAACAGATAACTATAAAAAGAATTTCATATAGTCAAAAATAACAGAACGTATTTCTTATTTAAGATTTTTTTGACTTTATCGCCGTCTCATTACAAGAAACACTTAATAATAATCATTGCTTTTACTTATTTTTATAACTTTAACTATTTATAGTTTTTCGGCATTATTTCAGATTTTTTTCTTTGCAATTTTCTGATTACTTTAAAAATAATTATTTTGATAGTTTTTGAAATTTTTAGAGTATTTTAGATTATTTTAAATATTTTTTTTTTTTGTATAATCAACAGAATATTTAACATTAAATGGTAGGTTATCAATTAATGACTTTATAAAAAAAAATGTTCAAAAAACCGGTAATCGATGGCTTGTTGAGAAACAATGGACATTTTTTATTTATTTTTTTTTTTTTAACGTACTTAGATTTTTAATTATATGCCAACTTCCATTTTTCGAAATTTCGTTTTTGTTAGACAAACTTTTTTATTTTATTTTATTTTGTTTTATTTCATTTCATTTCATTTCATTTATTCATTTCATTATTTTATTTTATTTTATTTTATTTTATTTTATTTTATTTTATTTTATTTTATTTTATTTTATTTTATTTTATTTTATTTTATTTTATTTTATTTTATTTTAATTTATTTTATTTTATTTTATTTTGTTTTATTTTATTTTATTTTATTTTATTTTATTTTATTTTATTTTATTTTATTTTATTTTATTTTATTTTATTTTATTTTATTTTATTTTATTATATTTTATTTTATTTTATTTTATTTTATTTTATTTTATTTTATTTTATTTTATTTTATTTAATTTTATTTTATTTTATTTTATTTTATTTTATTTTGAAACAAAACCACACCCTAATGCATTTTTGTATAAAATACTAATTTCATTACTTCATTCATATTTCTTTTTTTATATTCCTTCATTGCATTGTCTTCATAGCCATTTAACTGAAATTTGTATTAGCCTTATGGAACGCCGTGCTAGCTACAAATTGGAACATGAACCCGTTTTTTTCCTTTCACAACATTTTTAAATAGAGAAATATGTAGTTAATGGTAGCAATATAGGCATCTACTAGTCTTTGAAGGTTATTCTAGTACAACGAGTAAACGATTATGCTGCCTGTATAGTTGTGCATATTGTTGTTGTATTATTGTTTTGCAACATTAACAGTAAAGTTGACATAGCCTAGTTAACAAGAGTTATAAATAATTTCAATTTCAGTCGACTAAAAGCATTGAAAATGTGGGCTTAGTGAAATTTCTTTTGTTTATTAATCGAAATCTAATCTTAAATAAATTGATATATCCACATTCGTATCAACTTTTTTTTTTGTTTGAAACAATGGTGTATCGACAACGCGAGGGGAATAAAATTCTCACTCATTCAGGCATACTATGCTGGTTCTTAATTTCTTCTTAATTCTTTTAGAATTTATTCTATATTTTTTAGTATATACGACTTGAAAAACCTGCTGTTCGATACCCATATTGGTGTAATTAATTTCATTTAAAAAATTAGGCAGGTGGCAACACTGTTAAAACATCTAAAGTAACCACATTTGAGGAAAACCAAGTTCAAATTTAGTACATCACGAAAAATTACATCCAAATCTTTTAAGTCGATTTTGAGATAGTTTTTATACTAGAATTAGGCTATTAGAATTACGCTATCAGGTGGCAACCCCAGGTGGTAGCCCCAGTAAGGAGTAGAACTGTAAATCAAGCTACTACCTACATATATTCATTCAAATTTATAGTTTATCCAAGTACGAATAATTAGTCGTTGATTTGATGGCGGATATGAAAAAAAAATAAATAATTTTTAAAACATTACGTGGCAACACTGCGTTGTAATATTATCGAGATATTTTTTTTCTTTTCGGAATTCATATTATCACTTCAGACAATATTAGCGGGAGTATCAGGAATGTTGCTTAGGACTAAAATATCTTACAAATTTGAGGTCCCATGCTGTAAGCAATGAATAGAGCAGAAATTGAGCCCATAGAAGCCAAATCATCCGTTTTGAGAATTTGTATCTGTCTGTCTGTATGTTTGGGCGTGCATCACTTGAAACCTTTCGAATGTGATTGACTGTAATTTGTACCACTGAATTATCAGACATTTCACTAAAAATCTAAGATATTACTTGTTCCGATAGTTCTACCAGTTTTGGAGTTATCGATAAATATGTGGGCTAAGGTGACCCAAAATTTGTTAGTACAATATGGATATCAAACGAAAGCTGCTAATGACTGATGCAAAATGCAATGTGACTAAGTTCCATATCTCAACTAGTTTCAGAGTTACAATGATTTAAATCGCACCCCTTTGTATTATAAGTGCTTAGACGCAGCGAATAGTTTTCCGAAGCCAAATAAACGGCTGATATGCCCAACCGAATAAAAGTTACCAAAAAAGCAACAACAACACTGCTTGCTATGTAACACCCTTTTTTTTTGCTCGTACCAACAAATATTCAAAGTTATACCGCCAGCGCCACTGTCAATGCCAATTCGTACCAAGTTTTTTTTATCGTGGCAACAAGCCATGCTATTGATTGGTAAATTTCCTTGCACTTTGTGGCTGTACGTATTGTTATTGTAACTTTTTTTTTTTTGTAATTAAAGCTCTAGTATTTATTACTGTTTGTTGTTGTTGTTGTGTGACTATTTGCACGCGCTGTCAGAACGATTTTTCCAAATCGAAATTTTAATTTCAAGTACGACCAGTTCAAATTACGTTTACCTTGAAATCTGGTTTTCTATCCGTTGTTGTTGTTATTATTTTGCACATTTATTCCGCTGTCGTTGTAGACATGCAATTTTATGCAGTTTGCTTGTTTCTACAATTTTTTTTTTTTGTTTCTGTTTTTTTTTTTTCATATATATTTTTCGCCAATTTTATTTTGTTGTTGTTGTTGTTGTAAGTATATTTTTATGTAAGTACAAGTATTTATGTAAATGTAGAAAAGTGTTGTTTTTGCAATTGGTTAATTGGATACTCGCTTATAAATGTGTGTTATTAGTTGGTTTTTTTTTGTTTTTTTGTTGTTGTTTATATCTTTAGTGTTTTTATTATTATTATAAATAATTTGCAGCTGTTGGCATTATGCAGCGTTTTTGGGCACAGTTTGTGAGGCGTTTTGCCAGCCCCGCTTGAACTTCAGACTTCTTATGTAACTAAGACTATACACAAATATATTTATAGGCGCCGCTAGCATGTATATATGTAGGTATGTATCCACTTTTGTATTGGCATATATAGACATTTAATTCGAATATTTAATTTATTGCAGTATTAAAATTATTTGTATGTAAATATAAGCGAGTGCACGGATTATTGAGCATCAATTTCCTTGTGCTTGCTTTCAATTGCGAGCTGCTCAATTTTCGTGACTCATGCCATTTAGCGAGTTTTGAAATTTACAACACGGAAGTAGGAAATAAAATCTATTTATATGCAAATTTATAATAAGATATTGCAACATATTTTTTTTTTTGAGAATTATAATGAAAAATTTCAACTTATTCCATCAAATTCTGAGATTGGGCGACTTTGTTTTTTGGGAAAACACTAAGCGACTTATGAATAAAATACCAAAATTTTTATTATTTTTTCTATCAAAATTTTAAATTGTTGCTAGAGAGATAGAAACAAAAATTGTAACTCCTTATCACTTTCATGCTTACTTATTTTATTTCAACTCGCTTAATTTTTTTTTTCTGTTTTTTGCTTAAACTAATTTATCCAGCAAGCAGAAAATATTTGAGCTAGCATCGAAGTGTTGAATAAAAAATGGTCGCTAGATCTTAAAAAAATATTGGCAGATTTTTTCTGGGAAAGTTTTAGTTAACTCTCAAGCGACAATTTCGAATTTGATTTTCAAAAAGATATATAAAATTTTGAAAAAAAAAAAATTGTTTTTGTTGTTTTATGCACAAGTCGCTAAGTGATTATGAAAAAAATCCACAACTTATTCTATGCGCAATTCGTTTTTGACTTGCAGTAGCCTAAGTACAATCTATCGCAATTTCGGTAACAATGAAAGCATTCAATTCTACAACGCCTGAAGGCCCAAAAAAAATTTCTAGAAATTCAAAAAGTCAAGGATATTTTATTTCAACTCAAAAAAAAAATAAAACTAAAAACAACTACCATTTGCAGTGTGTCTTCATATAAAACCAACGAGTATCCAAATATCAACTGAAATAGTGTTTCTTTGTAGTCATCACTGCCATAAATTCAACAGCTAACTATTAGAAGTAACGTGAAAAAAAATAGCAACAACAATACGAACTCCATAAATAAGAGACCCACTAACAAAACGCAACAAAATTGCATTCGTTTCATTGCTGTCGTTTATCTAAGTACCAGCATTTGGCCAAATCCAAACGGCTTCAAATAACCAAATGCATACAACAAAGCGCAATAACTACAACAAAAAAATAACAAAACTGAAAACAAAAAAAAAAAGTAGAAAAAAAACAATTAACAAAGCAACACAAAAATGACATTCAGACGCGATTCGCCATGCTCTCATAAACATTGTCAACAACTGTGGATAAAGTTCGAGGTAACCCAAACGAAATATACAACAAAATCAACAACAACAAAAAAAATAAAAAAAATAGCTACAACATTTTTTTTTTTAAATTAACTACTGTAATACATATGCACATACATGTTGCGAGCTGTTTTTTTATAAAAAAAAAGTTTTGTAAAAGGGAGGTTTATCTAGAGTTGCCATATAGGGCTTTACAAAAGAGTTAGAAACACTAAAATTGAATGGAGTAATCAAAGCTGCCAGGAGAAAAGAAGTGACGATTGGCTTAGCCCGAAGTGGATATTTTTAGATAAACAAGAAAAAGGAGACAAATTTCCAAACTTGATTAAAAAATCTGCGTTAAAAGCGAAGTAGACATCTTAATTTCAGACAAATCTACCAGAGAAGTATCAACGCGAATACTCCAAGCGACATTCCGACTGGCAACTAACTCTTGTTACTTAAATGCAACTTTAAAGTTACAGCTACTTGCCTTAATGCCTTTCTGATAGTCATAACTTTGTCACGTCTTCAAAGTGATACTGTAGTGACTTCTGGTACTTTGTAGTAAACATAACCTTAAAGTTAAATATTAGTTGCCGGAGTGTCAATTTGTTTATATTTTGTGGGTAGATATACGAGGTTAGTTGGCTTTAGCGCTAGTTAGGTTGACTGTTAAGTTGAGGTAGGCAGAAGCAAATAATTTTAATGTGTTTCAGAATGTGAAGTACTAAATGACAAAAACAAATCTTGACAAAACAAAACACATCAAATATCAAATCACTGCAGATGCAATTTTTGTCAGGGTTGGATGCTGTTATTATTTGCTACTTTTTGTCGATTTGTTACAGCCGTTTGCCGTTTGTTGGCTTCATCATTTGCACTGGTTGGCTTCACCATTTCAATGCCGGTCACATTTTTTAACAAAATTCGTAGATTTGTTTGTGTTGTTGTCGTTGGTGGGCTTGCTTTTTGCCTATTTTTATATTTTATTTGTTTGCTTGTTTTTCGTTGTTGTTGTTGTTTGTGATGATGTGTACTTGAAAATTGGCAAGCTTTTGTTGTTTTTGTCCATGCAGTTACAATTGGATAATTTTAGATTTATTTCTGTATGTTTGTGTGTGTGTGTAGGTGTGCTGCATTATAAATATCGCTTGCCGCTCGCTTGATCTTGCTTCTTGAAACTTGGCATACACACCTACACACACAAACACACGCACATATGTTTCTACGTTATGTAGGTGACCATAAATATTTGGTTGCAATGCTGGCACCGTTGTGGGCTTAGCTGCATTTTCGTGCATTCGTTCGTCGTTTCTTTGGTGGCTTTTGTTGCTGGTTTTTATTCGCAAATGATATCTATTTCTGTGTTTATGTGCAGGTTTGAATGTTTTGGAGTCAAGGTCTCTGCGCAGATTTTCTCGGGCATGGCCTAATGCATTTTTGGGCTTATTATTGTTATTTTTTTCAGTTTTGTGTTTTTTGCGCTCTACATTTTGTTGCTTAACCTTGTATTATGCCGTTTGTATATTTAGGAATTCCTATCATTGGCACAGCAATTACGCTTGAATGGGTATGTATGCAGTTGTAGCTTATATATTTGAAACGTTTGAGTTTGTTGTATAAAATAAAATAAAATAAAATAAAATAAAATAAAATAAAATAAAATAAAATAAAATAAAATAAAATAAAATAAAATAAAATAAAATAAAATAAAATAAAATAAAATAAAATAAAATAAAATAAAATAAAATAAAATAAAATAAAATAAAATAAAATAAAATAAAATAAAATAAAATAAAATAAAATAAAATAAAATAAAATAAAATAAAATAAAATAAAATAAAATAAAATAAAATAAAATAAAATAAAATAAAATAAAATAAAATAAAATAAAATAAAATAAAATAAAATAAAATAAAATAAAATAAAATAAAATAAAATAAAATAAAATAAAATAAAATAAAATAAAATAAAATAAAATAAAATAAAATAAAATAAAATAAAATAAAATAAAATAAAATAAAATAAAATAAAATAAAATAAAATAAAATAAAATAAAATAAAATAAAATAAAAAAAAATAAAATAAAATAAAATAAAATAAAATAAAATAAAATAAAATAAAATAAAATAAAATAAAATAAAATAAAATAAAATAAAATAAAATTAAATAAAATAAAATAAAATAAAATGAAATAAAATAAAAAAAATAAAATAAAATAAAATAAAATAAAATAAAATAAAATAAAATAAAATAAAATAAAATAAAATAAAATAAAATAAAATAAAATAAAATAAAATAAAATAAATCAAAATAAAATAACATAAATCAAAATAAAAAAAAATAAAATAAAATAAAATAAAATAAAATAAAATAAAATAAAATAAAATAAAATAAACGGAATTAAATTAAATAAAAAATTATAAGAATTAAAATACATTCATTAAAAATATTAAAAAAAATCTAGACCATATTGTCAACTCAAAATAAGGTGCTAAGCCAAAATTGAATCCAAATCAATAAATTGTTTGTGCAAAATGGCATGTCCATGCCAAAACTAATAAAACTCGCCACACTAACCTTCAACTTTTTGCTAATTCAATGGTAAACATCTTCACGCTCATTATTAGGGTCAAGACTAATCGATAAATTGTGGCCGCAGATAACACAAAAGCGAGCCGATAAACAGCGGTGATGCACCAGCGATCAGCAAATGCAACGCTCAGCTTCTTCAGCGGAGTTGGACGCGAAACCCGACAAAAACAAATCGACAAGTACACAAAATAGAAGAAAATAGATGGAGGCAGTAGAAAAAACGAGAAAAATGAGCACAGCTAAATTGTGTTTTCAACAAGTTTTGGAGCGCTTAAAAGACAATAAAAAAACTAAAATTAAGAAAAAACAACAACAAAAAAAAAAACAAAAAAAAAAATGCAAAACAAACAAAGATAAAAGTGCAAATGCAAAACGAGCGCTCACAATTTGAATAATAAACCGCTGCAATGGCATTGAAACGCCGTAAACACCAACAACATTTTCGTTTGAGCCGACAGCTATATAGTAAACCAAGCCTCAAGAGCCAAGTCCAAGTGTAAAATTGTGCAATAATCGTGGCGCTGCACCAAACAACTACAACAACAATTGCGAATACATTAATGAAAACGGCAATAGTAATAACATTAGTGGCGATAAACAACTTCAACTTGTGCATCAATGGCAACAACATCGCACAGTTTGCCTCGCCATTGAATGGATAAACTTAAACTTGTCTTCGGGGATTTGTAAGTAGTAGTAGGTGAGCTGCAAAGCCACGAAACCATGAACGAGCGTTGAATCAATTGCGCCACGACCTTCCTTTTGCTGCCGCCGCCGCCAACAACAACAACACGCTGCAAATATCTTCTATTATTGTTGTAGCCTTCATCTGTTGTTGGCAGCATGTTTTGGCATTGTTATCGTTGTTGTGATCGTCATTGGCTGTACACATCGTTAGAAATGGAAATTGTGCGCATGAACGAATGAGCGCCACACGCCAATAACGAGTCGACTTTGCGCATGCGCTTACCGAAAACTATATTAAAGCAGTTAGCAATTGCCGTAAAGCGTTACATATCGTATTCGTCTTTGCCATTGCATAGATTTGGCCATCACAAATGTGTGTTACTGGATCGCAGTTTGCGCAGGCGCAAGCAAATGCGCGTTTTTGGTTTCGATTTCTGTGCGCAGGAAGTGCTTCGCTATGAGATACCGAAAGATGTTTGCGCGCAAGTAAATACATATCCATACATTAACTGTTAGAAAAACAGACATACATATGTACATACATAGGTATATAGATATGTTTCTTAGCGCGAGCCACAGGTGTGTTGCATGATCTTGGTGGTGCGGCAACTTTGCGTTGGTGGATTAGAATCAACAGAGGAACACACACACGGAGGAACTGTGTAAGAAATAGAAATCATGAATTCGCTTATTTGAATTAGCATTTATGTTATCCCGCGCTCTTTGTGCAGTTTTTCTGTTACATTCCTGACACTTAAAATTCGAATTGTTGTTTCTGTTGGCATAAGCTATAGACATACATACGTACAATGAGCGATATGTCTTAGGAACCATCTCAAAGTGATCTTCACCAGGATTATTGCGATCTTGATAATAGTTGCGGCACCCCTTTAAAAACAATCATTACAACAACAATTCAAAACTGGTTTCTATATTTTAGGAGATACCTTCAGCAGCACATCGGTGAAGAAATTATATAAATCCATAGCGTAGGTATTAAGTGATGCCCGAACACACAAACATACATACATACATACAGATGGAGAGAAATTTAAAGAGTGGTTCATTTATTGTGTCTATAACTAAGACTATCGGTAGGCATTTTTTTTTCAGACATCAGTCTGTTCATATATCACTATAAATATGTACATATACAAATACTTGGCGCAAATTATATTGCCACCACTGTGTACAGTGAGGAAAAGATATTTCAGCATCGTAAAATTGCGCCAAAACTTTAAGTGGGATATTTAGCAAGATATCGGTGAAGAGTGCATTTAAATCTAAATAGTGATTTTTGAGTGATGCGCGAACAAACTTAATCTATATATGTATATATATAAAACTCAAATTATGTATCTACCTATAGATACACTTGCGTCTTAAATGAATGAGCCGATCGTAACTAAATTTTACACAGGCACTGCATATCATCCAGGGATGGACATGGGCTAAACAATATTATGATATACATATATATAACCACTGAAATTTTGTATGAAGTTATATGACAGTTATCCCTAACACTTGCATGAAATGTGGGAATAACAAAAAAGGCGTGGCATCTCCCATACAACTGGAATTTTTCATGGTCCATATCTTTGGAAGTATTTAGGTTACACCACTGAAATTTGGTATGGGGTTATATGAGATCAATCTCGACACCTGCATAATGAGATAACAGGAAAGAAGGCGTGGCAACCCCCATACAACTGGAATTTTTCATAGCCTAGTATTTTAATTGGACCTTAGAAATTTGGTTGAGGGTTGTATGAGACTAATCGCTAACATCTACATGAAAACGTTGGATAACGAAAAAGGAGGCATGGCATTTCCCATGCGTATGGAATTTATTAAAATCTGTATTTCTGGAAGTATTTAGGTTAGAGCTATGCAATTTGGTTGAGAGTGTTACGAGATTACGAATGAATTTCTAGAAGTATTTAGGCTAGGCCACTGACATTCGGTATGAGATTATACAAAGTTTAACAAATTTAATTTGTTTTATTTATATTTCATTTTTTTTTATATAAATGTGTGGTGAAAAACCATTCGAAATTGTTACTCTTCTATTTTCTGCTGCCACAGCTAGATTGTTTGGCGCATTTGTTCTGGGCGTCATTTACCTATTTCAACAATACAATTCAATTCAGAAAACCCTTTAAATGCGTTAGCCCAGCGCGCTCCAATGTACGCGTATGTATGTCAAATTGAATGACGTGTCACAGGAAATATGCAAAACATTACGAAACTTTTATGGCAGTCAAAGCGTCGCAACGTCGATAGTTGGCGTGCACAACGCCCGAAGCAACGCAACACTGCGAGCTGCAAGCAACAGGAGTCGATTTCGTCCTTTCGGCGCGTTTGCGTTTGCTTTTGGTTCGGTTTCATTGCTGTTTTTCTTATTATTTCTGCTATTTTAACTATAAACATTGGCTTGCTGTAGTCAACGCCATTGCCGTTAGTCATTGTTAGTGCCTCGAGGGAGGTGTGGCTGTCATCTAGCTGCGTCGCTGCCTCTGTGTGTGTGTGGAGACGCATCCCATAACTTGCACTACAGCGCACTATTCAACACTCGTACATTCGGTTTGTGTATTTGGTAATCGTTGTGGTCGTTTTGCAACGTTTTACAATCATTTTGGTTGCTTTCTTTTCACTTTGCTATTTACTCGACATACATACAGACGCACATACATACATGGAGCGCATATTCGTAAGATTTTGTTGTTTTACACATTTCGTATCTATTCGTGAGTTTGAGTTGTTTCGAGGGCAACGACTTGTTGCGCTTTTGAATTCGGCTTCAATACTTTTCATTCGCTTCCTTTTCATTCCATTCGTTGCAAAAAATCCTTTTCTTTTGCCCTACAGGAATGTCAATCGTTGTTGGTTGTGGTTTCGTTCCTTTTTGTTGTTGCCACTAATTCATGGTGCATGGATTCGTTGTGTCATGCTCTCTCTTTGCTCACACCATTTCTCTGCCACTCAATTACTTGCTGACATTAAGGACGTGTTGCTCCTTTTGCCGCCGAAAACTAACAGCTTCAATTCCATGAAAATATCAAATGTCGAGTTTGGTGACTCGCTCAACGTCGGTCTTAATGAAATGTTGGCGCATACGAATTTAAATGGGTGGAAATGTAAGGAGATTTGTATTTCAACGAAATTGTATGGGAAGAAGATGTCCTTAAACATAAAGAAGTCAAATTTAGAAGAAGACATTTAAACTTTTTGGATTATTTTTTTGTTTGTTTTTTTTTTTGTTTTTAAGTTCCTGAAAATGTTTTTAAAGATATGGTGCCCCGGGACGCCTCTCATCTCTACTAGAAAATGAATGATAATATGTTATGGCGCACTCAATTGTTGTAACTTTGGGTCACCAAGGGCAAAAAAAAAACAAACCATGCCGCCATCTTGTGCTACATGATTCCTAAAAACACTTTCAAAGTTTTGATTTTGATTTCGATTTTTGTTATTTTTACTAAACTTTTCGTCTTTAACTCTCCGATGAGTGACAGTTCTGAACTTCACGACCTTGTGAATAGGTCCCTACGGAACTTTTTTGTAAATCATGTTGTTTTCATATAACATTTTATTTTTTTTTGTTTTTTATTTTTTTGTTTTTTATTGTTTGTAACTAAACTCTTCATACAAAAATAATAAAAAAAATTATAATGAAGTAGGAATAATTTCAGTTTGAAAAGGCAAAAAGGACCTTCTCACTCATCGGGGGGTTAATCTTAAAAATTTCTTTGAAATCGTGCTGATTTAAAAAATTCGTTATGAAATACGGAACGTGGGCATCCATACAGTCCCAGAATTCAAGAATTATCATATCACGGAAAGGCTACATTCTAACATATATGTATATGTATGTACATATGTAGTCATTACAAGCCAAGCTCATGTGCTCAGCAACTAATTTGAAATTAATTTTAGTTAATCAAACTGGTTCGTTGGCTAACTGACTTTCCTGCTAAAATAGCAAATAGAAAATAACTAAAAAGAAACCTGCATAACAACTTTTCGTTTACGCTCGCTATGCAACGTACAAAAAAAAAATTAAAATAAACAACACAGACCTGCAGTTAAATGTTAAATTAAATATTTATTGAATTTTAATTGCAGCTGAAATCGCAAAACTCCAAAGTGCGCTACAATAAAGGCATAGTTAGTTATGTGTGCGAGTGTGTGTATATGCATATGTATGTGTATGCGTGTGTGTGTCTGATTGTTTGAACGATTTATTTTACTCAAAACAAATTCCGCAAAATAGAAATCAAATAAATTCTAGTACAATTCATTGCTATGCAAATAATTTCCCAATTCATTGCAATTTGTTGACGAAATGCAAAAAAACAACCCAATTGGAATAGCAATGATTAAGGGAAAAGAAAAAATGTACAACTACAACAAAAAAGTAGAGAAATTCGGTTAGCCGCTTACATGAATTTTCAAAAAAAATAACGAGCTGATTATGTAAGTCACAGTGGTCACAAGTCATTCATATTCACTTTCATCATTTTATAACAACAAGAACATTCGCATAGAAACACCGATTTAGTGACTCTCACAAAAGGGAGTGCAGGCCTCTATATAAAAGAGTTTTCTCTAAAAGCGAACCAGTGTATTGCCTTTTACTGAATGGCTCGAAAAAATCAAAAACTCCCCGCTTTCAAACCGTTATTGTACTAACACATTTTGGGTCATGATCAGTACGGCTGTTAGTCGATAACTCTGAAACCAGTTGTGTTAACGAAAATTACGATGTCTAAAAATTAGAGTTTGACTTCAAGTAATTCAACAGTGCAAGTTGCATTCAATTCTACGCAGTAGTTTTTGAGTGATGCGCGCACAAATATACAGACAAACAGATAAAAATTTGAAAAAAACTACAACCTTGGATTCTTTTGGATAAATAATGTAAGCTACTATCAATTTCTCTTGAATATCTGCAATACACATGCATTAAGCTGTTATAATTTGACTGTAAACCTATGGTTAGTGATTTCTAAGGAGCCACAAAAGCTCTAAAAAAGCTTTAAAAAAATAATTTTCTTTATTCGAAATTTCTCTAAGTTCAACAAAATTCTGGTTTAACAAAAAAAGAAACAATTAAAAACTTCAACTGCTAAAATGTTTCCAAGATCGCTGTTCGCATACTTACTTAACTAAGTGTATTCACATATATATGTATGTATGTACGTATGTATATCACGCCACTTGTTGCTGCAATTTATCATAAATTAATTTAAACAAAATGCGGCAATTCGTCGCGGAATTAGAATTAAGCATTCAACGAAAACAACAAAAACAATGTTTACAATAGTTTCTAAAGTCTATTTTTTTTTGTTGTTGTTATTTTTGATACCCGCTGCTGTGCTGTTTTTTATTTATTGACATACATACATACAAGCGCACACAAACCAATTTTGCCATACCCGTTTACATAATCTATTAATTTTCTATTCATTCGCTCATTTGAGTTTGTTATTCTTGTATGCCCATTTTTGTATATTCTCTCTTTATAGTTTTGAGTTTATGGCAACAGTAACAACAACAATAACATAAATATAATAAATTAAAATATAAATAAGCATAAGAAATGAAGGAATGATCGCTAGCTAGATTGTTAAATAGACAAATAGACAGACAGACATGCCGAAAGTGACAAGCGCGCAGCCAAACGTACGCCGAATCGTTGAGTAGCGAAAGCGTTAAAAGCTTGAAAATTTTTAAAACAACAACAAGACTTTTGTTAAAATGTATTTATACCGCATAAGAAATTGAACTGGCTTTGAACTGACTTTAAATCGACTGCTGAGTGAAAGATCTCCTGTTTCAAAATATTTTTAAACACGTTCTATCTCAGGATTTGTTTGAAAAAAGCTCTGCTTCAGAGAATTTTTCAGTAACACCCTATTTAAAAATTGGTCTCAAAAATGCCCTATTTCATAAATGTGTTTCAAAAATGCACCATCTGAATGAAAATTTCATACATTATTAGCTGACATAGGGCATTTTTCCATCGAATTTTGAAATAGGATGTTATTCAAAAAAGCTCTGAGATAGAGCTTTTATTAAAAATATATTTTCAGATAGAGCGATCTTCACAACAATTGTTTCCGCTCGCCTGAAAAAATGTTTAGAATTTAATTAAAAATGAGTTAGAATTTAATTTTGCTATTTTATTCATAAGTCGCTTAGTGCTTGCGAAAAAAAAAATTAACACTATTTAATATTATTTATTTTTCAAAATTTAAACCAAAAGTGAGCTCGAAAGCGTATTGAGGCACTATTTTTAATATCGAAAATTTAACCAGCACATCCAAACTAATTGATGGAAGCAATCTTTAAGCGGTTATGGTTTCATAGCTTTTAACTTAGTAGAATGGATTTAAGCACACATTTTTCGCCGTAAAGGGTATAGAAATAAAGATTAAAAAAAAAAAACAAATCAACAAAAACAAAAACAAAAAGCAACCTGAAACTATTTGAATAGTAATGAGAGTATGGCGACAGCAACAAAAACAATTAGAACAACATACCAATAGCACAGCAAATGTATTGTGGCTGCTGTAGCGTAATTTCTTGTTGTTGTAATTTGTTAACATGGGTGTGTTAAGCAACAGTGAAGTTGGTGGGCGGGCGAACGGGCTGTTTTTCGTTGCCACGATATTTTGTTTCCACATTCACCTTGAATTGCAAATCTGGTTTTCGCCATTTTTTTATGTATTTCAATTTTAATATATTTTATTTTGCCTTTTATTTTTATTACTACGATGCAGTTAGCTTCTTATTTAATACAGCTTGAGGCGTACTTGCCAGAAGCACGCATGTGCAATTTGTATGGTTTTGAGTTAAACAGCATACTGGGTTCAATAAGGAAAGATTTTTGATACATAGATAACTCGAGCGAATAAGCGGCGTAGTTTAATTTCGTATTAAAAGAAAGTGGAATTGGCGAAAATTTTCTAATTGCCATTTTGACTTTTAATGTTATAAGCTTTTTTAGCATTTTTATATTTTTTTATTTTAGTTTCTTAGTTTCTATATGCATAAATTAATTATTTTATTTTTCCTTCAATTTCTAGAACAAAAAAAAAACCGTCTCAACACAGCGGCTACATTCCAAAACGCGTTACAAAATCAGGAAATCATACGACATGCGCGCATATAATATATTACAACAATGCACAATAACAAAGTTTGTGGCAAATTTGTATTTGTAATAAAAAGCTATACCCAAATGCAAACGCATGCTTTTCATATGGAAAACACAGCAATAAATATTTGTTAAATCGAACAAAAGGAGTGTACTTGAAACTTAGATGACGTAAGAGAACAAAAACGTTGAAATACTTATAAATATATATATTTTACACAATAATTGTTTAATAAAAGTAAATGAATAACAACAAATGCCTTAACTCTGCAGCAAAGAAAGCGCAGTTTGACATAACATTTTATCACATATTTTAAGTAAATAAAAACCAAAAAAGGCAGACAAGTTTTATACACCCCCCGACTTGCAACTTGAACCCAGTGCAACGAAATAAATTTTAATAAAATCAACATTACCAGTGCTGAAAACATGGCGGAATGTTCATACGCCAGATGTCTCCAGGAACGTCGCTTAATTAAACGTGAATTAATGAAATGGTCAAAGGATATGCTGCATATAGTTGGTGAGTCATTATGGGAATAATATATTTTTTCGATTAACATATACATATATATAAATATTTTGAATATAGCAGCACTTTAACTGCAGTAAAAAAACGAAAAAAAAATCAAGATATATATTGACAAGTCTTTTCCAGCTTTCTTTTTACTTAATATCTTTTAGTAAGCTGCACACTAAATCCAACACTAAACATACATACATACATACATACATACAAATACAAAACGAATTAGTGAGACCAAGAAGCTGTTATGCTAGAGATATGTACATTAGTAATGCATTTACATTTACTTTAGATTTCCCTACAGCAACCAAATTGCAATCGAATTCAATTTTAATTGCATTTTGAAAATAAATTTCGATATCAGTTACCGTTCTAATGTAATCACATTCATACTTCGTACTCCCTCAAACTTCACACGCACACGCTACGCTCGATAGTATTTAGGAGCTGTGTGATGAGACATACACATACATATATACAGACAAGTATTAGTATATTATTCGTAACAGGACATTTTCCATGCCTCACGTTTTTCACTTAAAAAGAAGCTCACAAACAGAAAAACCAAACTCCCATATATTTCGTTGCTCCACCACAAGCCGAATAAAATTTATAGCTTGGCCTCATTACCCTTGCAATGGAATTTAATATCCATCAATATAATCTATGTGTGCAAAAGTATTTGTGTGTGTAGACCTCAATGCCAGCCGTTTGTGTGTGTGTGTGTGTATGTGTGCGCGAGTGTATGGGTTTGGTTTATAACATTTCAGCAAATTCTTTTTTTTTTTATAAATTGTTGCTTGTTACTACTTCCTATATAGTCCTGAGCGCACACACACACACGCACACACAAATTCATGTTTACTATAAAAGCGGCACCCCACAATAATGCATTAGTGCATCGCATTTTGTTGTACTTTTCTTAGCACTTTTCTGCTGTATTTTGTTTTTTCTTTTTTCATATCGCCACCACAATTCGTTATGGTGGTTTCATGGCGCTGCTTCGTCTTCAGCCGCGTATTTGTGGGTTGCTAAGCAGTGTGGCACAACGCTCGCTATTCCCCGATATAAGCTCAATAATTTTAATTATGTTGCCGTCAACGGTGGCGCTGCCAACTCAAACCAATTTTTGGGAAAATTGTTGAAAAAATAAGAAGACTAAAATAGGGAATAGCTAAAGTAAAAATAATAAAGAAAATATATTTTTTATGTGTACAAAAAAAAATCGTTTAACAAAAAAATTAGGAATTTGTTATTTTTGTCTGCTTTTAAAAGCTTTTTGTGGGGCTGTCTTGGTTGCGTTCATGTAGTGTTGTAACAAAACTGCATTGCTGAAGCATCGGTACTTTCGTTTAGTTTAACTGTAATAAGTTTCGTGAAAGTCGCATTTACCACGCTGCTACGTCATAGCTACGTAACCATAACGTAAATGGAACATTACCAGTTATTTGATAGGATGTTACCAACAAATTATTCACCATTTTAGTTGCAGGCACGTAATAGCTAAGTAACCATTACGTGCCCGTGACCATTGATATATTTTGTATATTACTCCAACCACCGATTTAAAATCCATTTCCTTATAAAGCAACATTTCAAAAATCGTGTAACGATTTCGTTTAGCTGTAACTCATCTCCGTTACAACGCTAACTGCTACCATTTTACTGCAATTTTTCGCCTCCTCGCAACTACTTACGAGTATCACTACTGTAGAAATTGCATTAGTGGAAGTGTTGCAATTTTATTTTTTTTTTTTCGTTTCGTATTTTCGTCGCTAAATTTTTACTTTCGTGCAGAAGTGAATGCGTATCGTGAACTGCATAGGCACTGTTCTCCCTGCTTTGTTCAAAAAAAATGCTCTCTTTGTATCAACGCGTAGCTAAATAGCTGCGTTGGTTCTCATTTGGCTTAGAAACACTCAACTTTTTCAGACGATTGTCTTCTTCTCAATTGCGCCGCATTTCTTCCATCTGCTTTTTCGTTCACCTTGTAAGCATCGTTTATATCTTTGAATGTATGCATTTTTTCTTGATTTTTACATTTTCTCATTTTAAAAATTGTTCAAAAAATAGATTTGATGGTTTGTATGAGGATGTGACTGTCGATGTATAGATTGGTGCTAATATTTTTTTGAGTTGTTGTGTATTGAAAATTTCATTGTTTTTTTGTTTCTAAAAGAAGAATGCCATGCCTTCATGACAACGCAAAAATGGCCAAGCTCTTTTCAAATCTTTAATTTTTTAGGAATTGTCGCAAAAACTATGCAACTTTTTTAGAGCTCTAAAATATAGTCCAAACATCCGAAACCCATTTAGATAGCGCAAAACCTATGGTATCCTCTTAAAGTATGTATGCACGTAAATCAACTATTCTAAAGCGTATGTGTGCTATTTTATTGAACCCCACTGTACATACCTTTTACTCTTATCTAACGTTACGTATACGCCATGGTTTCTTTTCGCTTATGCACATGTACATTTGCAACTATATGTATATTTCACGATAAATGGAACACCTGTTGAGTGCTGTAGCTGGGTGGAGGAAGTATTATGGATAGGTTCGCGTACCAACGGAGAATTGCAGCAACTTATTTGCTTTGAAATTATTCAACAAACAAGGACCAAATTCGAGGAACAAAAAATCTATTTATACGAAATGATAATAATCTGAAGCTTCTTTTTTCTGGCTGTTGTTTACTTTAGAAGTGGGTCCCTATCTTCAACTCTAAAGACTTTAAAAATACTACGAAAGAGTTTTTTTTTAAACCAAGCGCTACTCTCTTCCCTTTTCCACATAGCAATAATCTAGCTCGTTGCAGAAGAAACTGTTCCACACCTCGAGTATCCACATGTATGTTTGTATAGTATCTAGCCACACATGTTTAAATATTTCAACCATATGGGAAAGCGCAAAATTGTCAATATAAAAATGCATACCACCAACAAAGTTTTCTCTGCAATAAAATTGTCGCAGCTATAGCCACTTGTTAGTAAAAAGCAATAAGCTCATTATGCCCGCCGAACATTTGACGTCGTTTGCCGCGAAACGATGTTCAACCCGTCGCAGTAGTGTCCATTTCCTTAACACATCCTTTTGGCTGGCATTTTCGATACAACAGAGTTAGGACGAAAGTTAGAGTTTTTGTTGCAATTTTTGTTGCTGTGCAAAATATGTACTAGAACTGGGCTCCCACACCGTTAAGTTTGGCACTAACACGCTCTCAATATGGCTGCTTAAATATTATATATAAATATGTATATAGGTATTTACGTACATTGAAATATACAATATATAATTTTTTCATTCCGCTTTACAACGTTTCCTCCAGGAGCTTTAGAAATTTTTTTACTATCGCAAGTTTAGCCATATCTCCCAATAAAGCTAAATGCAAAGCTGCACTACCTCACACATTCGGAAATCTGCCACCCAACATTCTTGAAAATAAACAAAGCAGAAAGTGAAATATTTTTTCAACGACAATTTTCGTTATAAATATATGTACACGTGCATAAACATGCTAGCGAAAAAAAGTTACGGTAAAAGGGAGGTGCTTTCGGCCGATAGACTGTAACTTTTTAGAATTTATTTTTTTTTTCGAAGTGAAACATCCAACAGCTGCTTGGGCAAACATTTTGGAGAAGTCCCGTAATGATGCTGAAACAATTAAACTCGAAAAAGACAAAAAAGGTCTACAAAACGCTCGAAAAGATCCCGAAAAAATCCCCAAACAGTATAAAAAATGGTCCTAAAATGATCCTGCAATCATTTTGAAATGATTCTAAAAAAAGTTATGAAATTATTTCAAAATAGTCCCGACCATGATCCCGAAAAGATGCTTGAATAGTACCGAAACCATTCCAAAAATGTATCGAAATGATGCCTAAATATTACGGAAATAAATAATAAAACCAAATTTTGAAGTGGTTGCAATAATTCCGAAAAACTTAAGAAATTGTTCCAAAAATAATCCAAACATAGCTACAAAAAGTCCCGAAAACTAACTCGAATTACCTACATAAATTCTAACATAATGCTCTGCTTAATTTATTTCTATCCGTTGCATACCAAACAACGGTTTTTTTCTACCTCAAAAAATCTTTAAAATTAACTCTCAATAAAAACGATACCTAAGAAGTTACCTACAGAAAATCCTTTTGGTTGTAACCAGTCGAATGCTTCCCCTACTACCCTATAAATGTATAAGAGTCTATGGAAAATTGGTAGCCGTAGTGAGAACTCCCACATTAGTGGAAGCGAAGATGCACTTCTAGATAACTAACCCTGCTCAACATAACTCCCCACATTTATTTGCCCTCAATGCCTTTAGCCAACCGATACCACCACCCTCAAACCCAAACTAGCGATAGCACACCAAATAAAAGTAACAACAACATTGCAAGCAGTACTGCACTAAGGATGACGAACGAAAATCGAGCAGCCAAAGCAGACTTCGACTCCAACAATTCGTACGAACCGGCAGTGACCGAATGTACCAAAAGCGCCGAAAGAGTTTTTTAATACTTTCACGTATTGGTTAGTTATATATTTCGGTTGGCGTTGAGTGGGGTTTTATTTTGGTTGTTGCATTTTTTGTGCCGAATATCATCGTGTGCTGTAAACTTCGGCGCGTTCATCGTTGTGTTCGTTTGTAGTTGTTTTGTGTTTTTAATTTTGTTTTGCTTTTGTTTTTGGTTTTGTTTTAGTTGTTCCAAGTAAGACGTTAGGGATGAGTCTGGAATGTGTTGGCTTCCTTTTTATATGTGTATGTATGTGTGTATGTATGTATGCATGTATTGAGCATGACTTGGTTGGTTATGCAAGCACCGTTAGCTGGCGTGGATAGTGCAAGCGTCTTTGCCACGTAACAACATCCACTTGTGGATTCAATAGAAGCAACAGTTTTTTGTTTTGTTAGTGAAATATGTGACGATAGGAGCCAAGATAAATATTTGGCGAGAAATGAGACGTAGAGCTTATATACAACTACATATATGTATGTACATATTTCTGGTTTCAGCTTTAATGCTTTATCTTTTTAAGCATCTGGATAAATCCATAAGCAAATTATTTCGAAGATTTAGAATGCAATTTTTGACCATTTTAGTAGTGCGGGCGAGTCCAATTTGTGATGGCCAAACCGAGAAGTAGTCTCCGCTCCTTCGACACGACTCGACGGCGCGCACAGTTTAGGTAAGGGCGAGGAGCCAAACATGAACTATCAAACCACTTCATCGTGGATTGCATACGGCCTTTGGAAATTTCAACAAAAACCTGAGGATCTTATAAATAATCGATCTAGATAGGAACTTACTTCACAGAATTTCAAAATACCAAAAACAATAACTAATATAGATTATTTGGTAAGCAAATCCTATATGTTATCTTAGGTCAAATGCAACAAGCAAAACTCTTTGCCACACCACACATCGCACCATGAAGCACATCGATACAGGCCACTTGTGGCGCAGACAGAACGGGGTGCTATTGAGGCGCAAGGAGACGCCAACCAGCCGAAGACTAAAAACATAGTGAAAACTACTTATTTAAAAGAGAAAGCACGAGCATGAGATGAAAGGCAACCCAACTCTCGATGCAACAAGAAAAAGGACGTACCAAAACTAAGTCGACTGGTTTGGTGAGCTGCACACGTCCACAACAAATGGCATGAGTCGAGGTGTACTAACGTTGTATGTGTGTGAGTGTGTGTGTGTCTGTTTTAGGATAGTAGTATTGCTATTTTGTGGGTCCTTTCCACACCATTCGCACACAAACACACATGCATAGAGCGAATTTTTTCAAAAGGTTTTTAGGTTACATTTTTACGAATCGCATTCGGGTGCCGCCTTCTTAGTTCGTGGCGCTGCGCCTTTTGGGGTTTTTCAGTTTCGTGCTGCGCGCTAGTCAACTTGAGGCGATGGCCAACAACGTCGTAGCAAAATATGAGCTTACAATACAAAAAAATAGCAACAACAACAACAACAACTACAACAAGGATATTGCACGAAATTAAAGCGAGCTAAACTATCGAAAAAGACGACGCCAACAGCAGTGCAAGCAGCAAGTGGCTGCCAACAACACCAAAAAAATAAACAAAAAAAATGCAACAAAACATCAAAATAAGAAGAAGAAGAAGCAGTAAAAGAAGAAGCAGGAAAAACTACAACAAGTTTGACTGTTAAAAATGTGCTGGCGAGTGAGACGCCACAAGTGGGTGATGTTAAGCGCACATTTGGAATGCGTTGCGCCCAACACTGCCCACCCACCAGCTTTCGTATTGCAGCTACTCGTGCTTAGCATTTTGTGTGGCCAGCAATGCTGCTTCGTCGCACTCAACACACAACACTCAGCACTCTGCATCTAGTTTTTGGCTTGGTATTTGGCATTTTAACAGAACGTCGTCGTTGTTGCTTGGCTGTTTTGTTGTTGTGACGCCACAGCCGTGTTACGTGACGTTGACAGTGAGGGCGTCACCGTTGCGCGCTGCATAGCCAAATGTTGAAATTTTAGCGCATTGACTACATCCATGGGGTCGCTGCTTAGCTGTGCTGCTAGCTGCTGTCACGTTGCTGGCCTCTTCTGCTTCTACTTTTTGTGGGTTTCTTGCTTTTTATTTGCTGCAATTTTTTTCTGTTGCATTTTCGGTATTGGGCAGTCTGAGTGGGTCTTGGTGGCTACAATAGCCGTCGTCGGGATGATTGTATTCGGTATTAGTTGGCATTTACTTTTGGTCGAATTGGGACAACCCACCAACTGGTCGTGTCGACAGTAGCTGAAAGCATTTCAAGGGTGGCGGCGTAAAGTGATTTTTATTATATACATACACATATACATATATACATCCATCTACATATGTATAGTAATCACCGTTTAGTCGTCATTCCCATCTCCTTTTGTCGCTTTTCATTTGAATCGACGTTGTTGAGCATTGGGAAGCATTTAACTTTTGTATATTGCGTTTTAGATTGCCGAATAGCGTAATGCAATTTTTGCTCATAGTATTATTGTTGTTAACGTGGTAGGGTTGTGCAAGTTGGCGCTAGAATAATATGCTAGTTGCGGTCATGTTGTGGCAGGGTAGTTCACCGGCGTTGCCATATCTCCACTTCTTAGGGTGTATTTAAGCTAAGCGAATGGCCGCAAAATACCACCAAAAGACTAAAGTTATAGATTTCTAACTGTCAAAAATTAAGGGTTTATTCTGTTACAGTATCCAGACCGAAGTTGGGTCCTTCTTCGATAATACGTTAAATTTTTCCCTGAATGACGGTACCCACAGGGTAAGCATTGACAAAGAAGCTCAACGACTCGATGGGACTATTCGAATAAAAATTATTCGTTGCAAAAAATTCGAACTGTATTTACAATTTTGATTCGACGGGTACAAAAAATTCGAACAGTGCTTATTCGAATAATTTTTTCGTTTATTCGAACAGTTACTATTCGTAAAATTAGAATTTTTTATTAGCTTATTCGAACAGTTTTACCTACGAATGGTAACTATTCGAATAAACGAGTAAAAAATTCGAATAAATACGATTCCGTTTTTTTTTGTAGCAGTCGAAAAAAATTGTATCTAGTCGAATAAGTTATACGAATAGTAACTACTCGATTAATCGAATAAATACAGTTCGAATAGTGTTTATTCGTATATTATTCGAAAAAAATCCCACTCCTACTCGATACTACCGGAATTTACGACCCTATTAACCCTGTCTTGCCGATATTTGTGCTTTACATTATCTCAGCATTTTTCTAAAAACTTCATTCATCTGGCAATGCCACTTTCTTAAGTCGGAATTCTTCCAAAACCTAATGCTGACGCAAAAAAATTCGCACACAAAGTAAGGCGCGCAAATGCGACTACATACAGATTTACAAATAATATTCGAAAGATCTGCTCGGTAGGAGTGCAACACCTTATCACAACAACAAGCGCTATTTGCCCTGTGAGGTAGGACAAAAACGTAAAATGCCAAAGAATGAGATAGAAATGTGCGAAAAATATATTTAAAAAAAATGCAACATAAAAAACACATTAGGGGGGTGAGGGTTAATGGCAGCCTCAGTCAGTTTGTTGTGAAATAGTCGGGTTGAGGTCGACACACAGCCGTGTGCAAGATTGAAAGCAAGGACGCAAGGACTCAATGTGTGCATGGCTGTGCATTGTTGGTTTAGTTTTTGTGTGTGCAAGGCGAGGATGAGTAGACGAAAGTAGACGGCAAATGGCAAACCCAAACCGTAAAGTAAGAAAACAAGCAAAACGTTCGCAAAATGTAGGAATAGTGTGACGGCGCAAATGGGATACAAGAAAGTGGCTGAGTGAACAAATTCAAATCGATGTTGGAGGTTATGGAAGAAGTTAGCTTGTTGCTTGCGAAACGAAAAAGTTTTTGTCGTTGGAGCGCGCGCTTTCCATAGAAAAAATCTGTAACAGAAGCAAAGAAAACAACAACAAAAAAGTAGGAGAATGATGGCAAAGCTTAACAGCAACTGTGTGGGCCAAAAGACGAGAGACGAAGAAGACGCCGGCGGAGGGAGGATGTGGCAGAAAAATTGAGACGAACGAAAAAATGCTTGCGATTGGGTGGGCGACAGAGTGTTTTTGTGCTTGTTGTTGCTGTAATTTTTTTATAGTTTTGGTAGCACTGATAGAGCGAGCGGCGAGTGAGACGTTGGACGTGCAAGCAACAGTGTGCAGGATAGTAGATGCCTGTGTGTGTGTGGGTGTAGGTATGTTTAGAAAAAAATACATTATGTACCGCTACTTTGGGAGCAGTAGCACTTCGGTGTGTGTGTGTGTGTGTGTGTGTGTTGGGCGCTTCAAGGATGCAGCAACGAAAAATATAAAAAATGCTGTACAAATTCAGCAAAGCCAAGCAAGGGAACTCTGAGAGAGGGAGGGGGCAACGGGCTCTTGTAGTCACATTACGGTGCTTGGCTACATAGCCGCATGCTGGTAGTAGTTTGCGCTGTGTGCACGTGTATGCGCTAGTGCAGCAACAACAACAACACGAGCAACAAGACACACAATGGCAACACCAAAAAAACAGAAAAAACCCCAATGAAAATAACAAACGTCAACGAGGAAACGACGAAAAACTATATAAAAGTTTTTTGAAAAGTTTCGTGTGCTCGAAAAAAGTTTTGTCGTCGCTGTGCGCCACATTGCTGGCAGCGCTCGTGACGTTGGCGTTGGCGTAAATGCCGCATTGTTTGGCTGCCACATTGGGTGTGGGTTGTATGTGTTTGTGTGTGTGTGTGCAGGCAGCCTGTTGCATGGCGGTACTTTATTTTTGCCTTATTTCTCAACTTTCGTACGGCGTCCGTGCCGCTCTGCTCTAAATGCTTTTGACTGCTGTGCTGCAGTTTGGCAGGCGACAACGCCATTTTTCGTCGTTTCCTCGAAAATGATGCTATGGTTGTATATAATGAAATAGTGTGCTTATGTATGAGTCCAGGCGTGTGTGTGTGTGTGTGTTTAAATGCAATATAGAATTTGTTTTTTTTTTGTTAGTGCAAAAAACTACTACAACGACATTGGCTGGCTGGCTGACTAGCTGGCTCCTAGCTCCTGGCTGCTATTGTGCAACAAGTGAGTTTGGCAACAGCAACCAAAGCAACAGCACGACAACGAGTCGTTGTGAATTTTTAGCAAAACCCGAAAACCACTTGTAGTGTACGCGTCATCGTCAACGGCACCAATTGCATTTGGTTCGTGCAGCGGCATTTCGCTTGTTCAATTTGTAGTTCGTTGTCTCGTTTATTGCCGAAAAACTTTTTCCAGATTCAAGTGAAATACGGCAAACAGCAAGCAACAAAAGCAGCAAATAGCGCAATAAGCCAAAAGTGCAACAGATGTTGCAAGTCGCTTGTATGTGTGTGTGTGTGTGCATGAAATTGAACTGTGTTTATCTAGACTTTTTGGCAACGTAATTGCGATTTGCCATTTAACTTTTGTGTGCAACACTTTTTGCTAATTTGTTGTTGCATATTGACATTTGTGCTTTTGCATTTGAATTGCCACTGACAACGCTCTAGCACAAAAGCAGACAACTGTTGCTCCTTTGCTGCCACAAGTTGACATTTAACACTCGATTTTGCATGCTGCTGTAGCATACATTCAGGCGTAGAGACGTGTATTTAGCAAAAGGTGAGGAACCAAAGTGTAAAATGATGACACAAAACTCTGCAACCAATCACGCCAGTTTACTTTAGTTAAATGTTTGTGCAACTTAAATGTCAGCTGTGAGTGCGTGAAAAAGGAGTAAGTGAGCATATGCTATCAATGATTAAACTGTAAAAGCAAACATTTAGAAGTAACATATTTGTTTGTGTAACAGCTAAGAATACTATTTAATAAAAACAAAGTGGCGTAAATAATTACTAAGAAATATTTTTAATTAAAATTTAAATATAAAATTGGCGTGCCATGATGAAATTCAAAAGCAGGTAAGTGCGAGAAAAATGTAAACCACAAAAAAGTTGGAAATTTTTAAATTTTCTCTAAACATATTTCATATAAAAAATCATTTGCACAATCCTTTTTTTATTTTTTGTGAAAAAAATTTAACTTTAATAAAGCACTTCATGTTCCATATGGCAATTTTTGATTTGTTTTTTTACCACAACTTAAGTGAAAATCAATTATTTTTGCCTCCAGAGTTCATAATGTAAAAATCGTCTTTCATTCAATTTTTTTTACTGCAAGTGGATGTTAAGTAAGTCATAAGCGATTAGTGAATTTGTTAAAAATATTTGTAAATTAAAATAAAATTCTTTATTTAATCCATCATAAAATCATCATTATTGATTAATCAACACGATTATTTTTCTGACTAAGCACAGTTAGATTGGTGTTAGTCAAACTGATTACATTATTCCAAAAAAACTAAATGGATTATTCCACAACAAAATAATAGCAACCTGATTAATCAGAAATTTTTTTTACTTTCTTTATTTATTTATTTTGTTATAGTTTAGTAAACAGCTGCTCATTGATTAATTTATTTGTTAAAAAAATTTCAAAATAAATGTGCAAATTGAATTAGAATTAAATAATTAAATTTTTCTGATTAAACATGAAAATAATTTAGCGAGAATTTCTTTAGTCACTGAGTCTTACATCCTTTCATTAAATAATTAAAAGAAAATAGATAAATTGAGACTTGATTACTCAAAAACTTCAGAAAAATAAGCCATGTTTTTTATCCCACTCTGAATGAGTATCTATCATTTCGATTTATCAACATTATTTGTAAAAAATAAATGAGTTTATTACTCGCTAAGTTGTTGTAGTGATTTCATAAAAATTCCCAAAACTTCGGAGTTTTCTTTTTTTTTAATGTTCCATTACTTAGAAACTTTCACAGGATATTTGCCTTGTATTTACCTTGTACATAGTTAAAAATTTAGTGGTAAAATCGGTAAATATAAATTGAAACCAGAAGGACCCGTCAGACGTTGTTCTGCCCAAATTTACTGAAAAAATCGCACGATAAATAAAAAAAAATTGGAATATTTCGGTCCCTGATCCACTTCCCGGAAAAAAATAAATACCCTATTTTAAAAAAAGTAAAGTGGTACCTTTGTACCAGATTTGAAAAAAATCGCACCATAAATAAAGAAGTTTGGAATATTTCGGTCCCTGGTCGACCTCCCGGAAAAAAATAAATACCCTATTTTAAAAAAAGTAAAGTGGTACCTTTGTACCAAATTTGAAGAAAATCGCGCGATAAACAAAAAAGTTTGGAAAATTTCGGTCCCTGGTCCACTTCCCAGAATAATGAAAAATAGATGTTGGTCGATTCTCAGACCTACTCAATATGCTCACAAAATTTCATGAGAATCGCTCAAGCCGTTTCGGAGGAGTATGGGAACGAAAACTGTGGCACCAGAATTTTATATATAAGATTTCGCTTACATAATATGTGCCACCCTAATGTACACATAATTTTTAATTTTTGGTGAAGGTACTTTCATAAAATACCTTAAATTTTAAAATCAAAATACATAGATTTACAGTAAAACTTAACTTTTGCTTGTAACGCTTTTCTTGAATACCTAGCATAACATCTGATTTTCCAACAATTTAGCAAAAAAAAAATTTGTTAAGATCTTAGAGCCAAGAGTATTAAACATCAAATGTTTTTGAAAATTAAATAGAAAAGCACAGCGTATCACCGCAAGTCGATTTCAAATATCAAGTGCTGTAACTGATCAAGTTATTTTAAGGTATTCATACTAAAATCATTGGTAAGGCTTCCTGTTACTGCTCCTACTTAAAAAAACGTTGTTAACTCATCTCCAATATTTTCGTAAGTTATGAGATAAGAAGTTTTAAAGTCTTTAAACAATTTAGCTATAAGAAAAGCTATAGCAGTTGTCTTTAAAGTTTTTCTTTTTCATTCAATAACAAAATTTTAATAATCAAAAAAGCCTTGAGCTAATGGGTACTTTAAAATAATATAGTTTTATATTTTAGGAAAAAAGTTGTATAGAATTTTTGAGTACGAAATGTTGTAGCTCGTTCAATTTGTGCTTAATACTATTCAACTACGAAGTATCTAAAAATTGTCCCTATTTTTTTTTTTTGCTGTCGTGCATGCTAGATATTTTTTCTCTAGACTTCAAAAATTTACAAATTCCATTCAGATTAATGAAGAAAATACTCAATATACTCGACAAACAAATTCTAAAAATTGAAGTAAACTTTTGTGCTACAAAACTGGATACCCAAAAATTTTTTTTTTTCATAGATCGGGTCACATACATACATATATTTGATAATATATGAAAAATATGAAAATTATATACATATGTATAAAAATTATAATAATTGACTAGGAATTATTATCAACTGGTCGTGAGCACGTAAAACTTACAAAAATGTAGTAAAATGAAGGGACCGTAAAACCAATAACCAAATTTAAAACTTTTATTTATTTGTCATGTTTCTGTTATAGATTTCTCTGCACTTTAAATAAAAACTATTAAAATTACATAAAGAAAAATATATTTTACTAATAAAACTATTTTAAATTTTGTGTCTAAAGTATTGAAACTCGAATCTGATAAAATGAAACGAGCTTCTTTTTGTATACTTTTAGAACCATTACTATCCCATTTTAATTAGATAAAAATTTATTAGGAAGGCAGTATTTATATATTTTACTAATAAAAAATAAGTTCAAAAATTTGATAATTTAAGTTTTTAATTAGATATCAATATCGAATTGACACAACTTTATTAAATCTTACATCTATGTATGTATGTATAAGTTCTCTGTTATTATGTAAGCGCCCGCACTTAAGATTTGCCACTAAGCATGTTTTTACAGGATTGACAAGTCTAACTCAGTCGCAAGCATGAAATGAGTTCCCATATCAGCAAAATCCCATTAAAAATAAATTTGTTTGTGTTATATTAAAAGCAGCGCCATCTAACGCCATTTTTTTTATGTGTCTCTTTCTAACCTACACATTAATGTATGCTTCATAAAAGTTTAAAAATGTGTTTGCTTCGCTGTTAATAAAGTGCCCCATACCATTCCAAATGAGTTAAGATTAATACGTTTTCTTAAGCAGCCATTATGCATACTTAGCATAGACTTGACTTGACTTGGGAACTGCCATTTAGCACTTAGAAAAATAACAAGAGGGCACACTAGCCAGTTTCAAATAAGAGTAAAAGTTTCCCATATCGAATTGTTTTTTAAAAGTAATCGTGTGATTTTTTACATGTAACTCAGTAAAAAGTACCAAAACGCATTTTCTTGGCATTAGGTTTCGATTTTCTGAGCTTATCTACAATCAGTATATAATCAATGCCAAAAAAAACTATAAAGCATTTTGGGAGGAAAAAAATTTTTTTTTTTAGGTTAGCCTAATTTGAATTCAATTTATTTGACAGTAAGTTTTGCGGCTGCCATATGAATAATATACATCCAAAAATTCTTATCTCTATAGAATAGATGAAGGATTTTATTCAAAATTTAAAAAAAAAAAGGTATGGCATCACACAGTTCTCTCACGGCGCTCACTAAACTTAGAATTTACATAGAAAATCAAAACTCAACAGAATTCTAAGTCAAGTCAAGTAGGGTAATCGGATACATGCAAACTTCATTAAACAGAACGCTAAGTGGCAGTTCCAAGTCAAGTCAAGTCTATGCTAAGTATGCATAATGGCTGCTTTAACTAACTCACACTGAACCAGTGCCAGCCCAATACTTAAATGGAATAATTTCACTTTAGCTTTTAATGCGTTGTCGCCTACTATTAATGCACAATAGTTTCCCCACTTAAGCTCAGAGTAAACATTCCTCATACACTTGACTAACCAAGCGGGGATACTCAAAAACTTTATACCATTTCATAAGACGAAAATCAAAAAGTAAATTGATTTCTGCTACTTTTGCTGTTGCTCTCCAAAGTGTAATAGAACGACGTAAGCACTGTGATAGCTGTACAACATCAAAGTCAATAAAAAGTAATAGCCCCAATAACAGTTTACGTGCTCATGCAATACAAAATGCAACAAGTTGAAGATATTAAGCACGTGTGGAGATGTAACGTCGCACCAAAAGTCGTTCAAAAGTCTTAAAAGTAGAAGTTTTAAGATGTACTCCCATCCATATGCAGCAGGAGCAGCAGGAGCAACAGCAGCATTTCAAAGTTTGATGCAAACAAGCTATCTGAGGCAACAAGTAAACGTGCAACTTCGACATGGAACAGCTTGTGCGACACCCCCGCAACGGGTTAAGCATTGTAGTTAAGCGTCAGCGATAGGCAAGGACACGAGTTTGTTGTAAAATGCCAATACAATGTCAACGAAAGATCGGTTGTAGTTGGGTGAGTAAGCAGGAGGAAAGAAAGAAAAAGAAAATAATGAACAAAACTTTTTAGTCAACAAAAGAAAATAAGGACTAAAGGACTTTTTCTAAGTTGGAGGCTGAAAATAGGATGGCGAAGACACATAGATTTATACCAGCACATGTTTATGAATGTATAGTTTTATGAGAAAAAATTTGTATTACAGAAGCCACCTCATGCGTCCCAGAGGAACTAGTGAAAGTAAGTAAGTAGTAAATTAAAACTAAATAGTTGTGAAGTAATTCAAAAGGTGTATGGACGACAATCCAAGGAGTGTGGCAACTTTTCACGAAATCAACTAATAATTTCAACATGGCGTGGTCAAGTATAAGATTGCGTATAGTTCTAAACCAGTCTTGAACTAATTCAAAAAAGACAACCAAAAATCAGAGCTCAATCTCGGTAGTATTTGTGAGTTAGGATGCCTTCGGGAATAGTGAATAAGTAGTAAGTCCCTTAGCTATAGGAGGAGTCCTCTATACATAAAAATATAACAAAATAGTAAGACATCTGGTTTCGTAGGTTCCATCTTTGATTGGTGAAATATTTAAAATTAAAAAAATTTATTTTATTGCGATTTTCAAGTTTTGGAACCTCATCTTCAAACATTTAAATTTTTCATAGAATATACATTGCCTCTTTAGGACTAGTTTCGGGTGAGTTAGACATTTTTGATACTATCCCTGACTAGTTTTTTATTTCGCTGCACGGTAATTTCAGCATTGACAATCAAGTCGTAAGGAATATGAAAGCGCTTAATCTGCGTGAGTTAACTAACAACAATAACCATAACAATTGTAATAAACTGCAATACTTACAACAGCAACTCAAACCAAATAATGAAAACTGAAGCAAATGTTGTTGTCTGTTGGCTGGCATCTTTCATCTCATTGTCGCCAAGCGGGCGTTGTGAAGATTGTTTTTGTAATGTATTTACTTCGTTTGCTCGCCATATTGCTTCAACGCACTTGTTGCACATGTTGAGCTTGATGAATCCAACAAGTAGTCGAACTGGGGCGCCAGACACCGAAAAACTAAGAAATTTCCGAGTTGGAAAATTTGACTTCAGACGATTTTCAGATATCTTCTTAGCGCTTTGTAAAAAATCGAGAAAAAAAATTTGAAATATTCGTGTCAGCGCCCCCTTGTGACCTATCTTGAAAAAAAAAAAAACTGTTTTCAAAAATATGGTAATTTTGTCTTGTTATTAATTAAAAGCTTTTATAAAAAAAAAAAATAATTGAAAAAAATTATATCAGAGAGTTTCTCATACAAATCCTTCTATCGAGTTTTGAGCTCGCAAAATATTTTTTTTTTTTAATTTATTTAAGCAAAAATATGGCATAATGAATTTCTTAAATTGACTCCAACCTTAGCAAACCCATAACATATACTAAGTAACTCTACAGAGCATAGAAATTGTGCTCGAACACACACACACACACACACAGATACTTCTCTTACTTTCACACGAAGGCAAATCCAATTTCGCCGGCAGCATGCAACAGTTGGTTGTTTTCTATGTACGCAACTTCAAACACGCATACATACACAACTAACTGTACATATGTATCAACTAATCTATGTTATGACGCAACTACAACGCCTGATGCTGGAATAGAAATTTGTTGGTAAACACATATGTACATATATAAATGTTATTTCCAGAAATCTAACCAACATACAAGCGGCCTGTTCACTGGCAAGTAATTCTGCTGCTGCGCTGTCAACTGCATTTTACGCTCGTTCTTTTTTTTTTTTTTGTAAATTTTCGGTGGCGCTGCACACTAAATAACTGCAAACAAAGTAATAAAACTAAAACTAAACTACAACAACAACATAACAGAAAATAACAACAAAAAAACGCAAAACGACAAGCGCCGTGCAACGAACGAATGTGTGCAAATTTAGCCGAGAGGCATCCATGTCATCCATGGCGCTTAGTTTCTAATTTGTTTATCAACAGGTGTCTGTGCTCACTTACGCACTCACGCACACACACAAACCAACATACATACACACACACACACACCAAGTTGTTAACATATGTTTTGCGCTTGTTCATCTCGTTGTTCGACTGCAGCACGCGCTCGTTAGGATGCAGGCGAGCAAAAAAACAAAGTAAACATAAATACACATAGATTTGTTGTTGTGTTACATATGTATGTATGTACGTATGTATACCTGTGGGCATGTGCATGATGCTGCTACGTAGTGTTTGCCGCATGTGTCATACGAAAACAACAAAGACAATATTGGGTGGGTGCAGGTGAGATTTGCTCGATATCGTTAAAACGTTTACGCATCACATAGCTACATAAACACACACACATGCATACCTACACATCTATGCGTATGGATAGCTTAGTATCTGCATATTTCTATTCTTCTCTGAATTTGTTTATTTGTCCATTTGTATTGTTGTTGGCAAGCGCGTTGACACGTGGAGTCGCATTATTTTGCGTGTGAAAGCATTTGAGTAGAAGAACATCTGATTTCTGCAACACGTGTGAAGCTAAACCATATCTAGGTGAGAGGCCTTCGAGTTTGCGTCAACTCCTTCTTGTTGTATTATTTACACTTTGGTTTAGTTTTTTTTGTTGCTTAGCTTGTTACTCTTTGGTCGGCGAAAATCCTCAGACTGAACCCTCCAAGAGGGTGCCGACTGGTAATGGGTACTACAGTGTTCTGTACAGGTTGGTACTTCTGTTCTCTCCCGTACAGAAGGTATCCAGCTAAGGTCAGATATCACGTCTTTACGTCTTGGCTCCCTCAATAGCTCTGGCGTATTGAAGTGATTTCTGACTATGGTCGTGAGGTAGGGGCTGGATCAAGGTGTCATGCGTCATGAACCGTGCCGAGGATCAGCCTGGCTGGGGGCCCCTTTAAATAGCCCAGTCTCTAACGGTGCCCTCTGGGATCATGGCCAATCCCAGTTGTAATCTTTGGCCTTACCCCGGGTATGCGGATCTCTGCTCGGGGCGGACGACCCTTTCTCCGCTACTCGTGGGACTTATCATGGAAAAATACATTAATAAAAACAAAAAAAATAAGGAGGCCGACACTCCAACAAAGTCGGAGGGGAGAACCCCCACAGGATACGGCGCTCGTGCGATGCAGGGCGCCTCTACTAGCCGCGCTGCGGCATTTAGGGAGAGAGCACGCAGCCTCCAGGCGATGCCGGAGTCTGGTGCTAGGGGGAAACTGGTAGTTGTGGGTGAGGGAGGGGCGACCAAGAGAGCTGAGACCGCCGGCGAAGGCGTACCCAGTAAGCGGCTCGATACTGGGGTTAACGCCGAGGTTGGCGCGCTCGCCTCGAGGAACCCTCTTCCTACGCCCACGGCTTTCAGTAGGGCCTGCGATAGGCCAAAGCTGGAAAACGTGCGGTCCAGACATAAGCGCACTGCGCTTAGGATACTAAGGAGGTCCTGGTATATGCCAGACCTACTTACCAAGGCGCTGCCTGGTGACGTGGCAGAGGTAAAGGCCGAACTAGAGTGGGCCAAATTGGTGTGTCCGGACTTCGACGGCAGTCGTCCGGCAGTAGAAAAGGGGACCGAGAAACGCAACAGGTCCATGGAGGCTGGGTCAAGCGCCTCTAACCCAAAAAGGGCTAGAGTCTTAGGCCCCACGTTTGCAGAGGTTGCTAGAGGTAGCATTCTTCTGGGGGTCTTTGACTCGAACCCCAATGGGGAGAGGCGTTTCCGGTCTCACTGGGACTGGGTGCGGGCTGAGATGGCTACCCACTCGGTCAGCGTCTTGGCCGAATTTCCTGGTCCCATCCCCTCCTGGAAAGAAGTGGGGTGGTTCCAGGGTTCGGTGAAGGTGGTGGCCTGTGGGGATTCGAGGTCGGCTACGATGTATAAGAGGGCAGTGAGCCTGATGGAGGCGGTCTACCCTGGTGCGGCTATCAGGGCTGTGGATCTCAGCGAGATCCCATGTAGGCCGAGGGCTAGGGTTTGGATACCATCCAAACCAGAGGAGCCAGAAAAGGTCCTAGAGGTGCTCAGGGCCTTTAATCCGGACCTTCCGACCACTAATTGGAGGGTCCTCAGATTAGAGTCCAGCTCTAAAGCTACGCGTCAGGCGGTCCTGATGCTAAATAAGGAGTCGGTCCCTCTCCTGGAAAAGTCGAAGTGGATGGTGAATTTCGGCTTTGTCCAGGTGAGGGTCCGGGTGTACTCCAACGACCTTAGGTCAGTGCAGGACCTGGAGGAGGAGCTGGAGAAGGACGACAGCGAGGGGGTGGTTGAGGATGTCGAACCTAGCCGGACCGATCCGATGGACGGCACGGAACAGGACGTCGCCGCATCGACCCTCTCACTAGGTTCTTCTCTGGGCCTCGGGAGATTATGCGAGGCGAACTCGGGGGATGAGCCGATGTCTGACGAAGACATTGGCAATGTCACGGTGGTGGAGAGGTGTAGTAACCCTGATGGTGCGGGTGCTACAGATTAATCTCCACCACAGTAAAGCAGCGGCGGCTGCGCTGCTGCTCCTTTTGGAATCAAAGGGGGCAGCGGATATAGCCCTCATCCAGGAGCCATGGGTGGTCGGGCACAACATTTGCGGGCTGAAGGCTGCAGGGTTTTCACTGGTAAGTGGAGCCACAGTAGGGAAACCTAGGGCATGTATCCTATTGAAATCTAATATACATGCTTTATTTCTTCCTCAATTTAGCGACGAGGATACGACATCCGTGCAGATAGAGGTCAATGGAACGGCATGTACATTGACCTCGATGTACATGGCGCACGACAAACCAGCTCCTACGCAGGCGGTGCGTAGGGTCGTTGAGCAAGTTAAGGGGCACGTTATTGTTGGAGGCGATGCCAACGCACACAACCCGGCGTGGGGCAGTACCGGAGTAAACGAGAGAGGTGAGTCACTCTTTGACTTTATACTACAGTATAATATCTTTATATGCAATAGAGGCCAGGAACCTACGTTTGTTACCAAAAGTAGAAGGGAGGTTCTGGACGTTACGCTTTGTTCGAGAGGCGCGGAAGGTATGGTCGGAAACTGGATGGTTTACGATGAGCACTCCTTCTCCGACCATCGCTATATTCGCTTCGATCTGGAAGGTGTACCGTCTATATCCCCCCCGTATAGAAATCTTAAGAATGCCGATTGGCAAACGTATAGAGAGGAACTGGACAAGTACCTTTCCGACTATCATCCCCATGAACCCAGGGATATTGTAGAAATAGACGATATGGTAGAAAAGTTTACCAACGCATGTCAGGTGGCTTTGGATAAAGCCTGTCCCATTAAAAGGGCTAGGGGTAAGCAAAAACCACCATGGTGGAACCCCGAGTTAGATAGGTATAGGAAGCTTTGTAGACAAGCTTTCAATAGTGCTAAGGCCTCGAGGGAGGCCTCAAAGTGGGATGTGTATAAAGAGCACCTAAGAAAGTACAAAGGGGTACTCAGGAAATCTAAGAGAACCTCCTGGAGAGATTTCTGTAGTGGTATAGAGTCTGTGTCAGAGGGTTCTAGGTTACGGAAAATCCTATCAAAATCACCTCGCTGTGGACCGGGGTGTTTGAAAAGGTTGGATGGGACTTGGACGAATACGGGGGAGGAAACGCTGCAACTTCTTCTAGATACTCACTTTCCAGATGCGGAAAACGAGCCTAGGTACCTAACTGATACGGGTCAGGGAGCGTATGACCTGGGGCAGTACCTAACTAATGAAAGAATAGAATGGGCCATTGGGTCATTTAAGCCTTTCAAAGCATCCGGGCTTGACGGTATAGCACCTATACAGCTCCAGCAGTCCATGGTACAGTGTATACCGTGGTTGCGGGCTATCTACATGGGAGTGCTGACCTTCTGTTACATTCCTAACACCTGGAAGAGTTCCAGCGTAATCTTTATACCTAAGGCGGGCAGAATATCTCACGTTGGCCCGAAAGACTTCAGACCAATCAGTCTGGCGTCTTTCCAACTTAAGGTTCTGGAGCGGCTCATGGAACCGCATCTCAGGGAGAAATTAGAGAACAAAATCATGCTCTCGCAGCATGCTTATATGAAAGGGAGATCCTCGGAAACAGCGCTACATGAAATTGTTACGCACATCGAAAAATCCTTGGCCAACAAAGAATTTACACTAGTAGCCTTCTTGGACATCGAGGGGGCTTTCAACAATGTCACGCCGGAAGCTATCACGGAAGCTCTGATGACCTTGGATATTGAACCTTGGTTAGTATCTCTTGTGAACCAAATGCTGACGAGCAGGAGGGTGCAAGCTGGTCTAGCCGGGGTGACAGTAGGTAAGGTCGTCAACAGAGGTACGCCGCAAGGTGGGATCCTCTCCCCTCTTCTATGGGTAGCTACAGTTAATGGACTGCTGGAGACCCTGGCGGTGGAGGGGGGGTCTAAGGTGATTGCGTACGCGGATGACCTTGCGGTGGTGGTGAGCGGTAAATACCCGCAAACGCTTTGCGACATTATGCAGAGAAACCTTGGTTTAGTGGAAAAGTGGGCCGGTGGTAAAGGTCTAGGTGTTAACCCGGCCAAAACAGAGCTGGTCCTGTTCACTAGGAAATACAAAATTCCGACGCTGCAGCTACCAGCATTAGGTAATGCCACCCTCAAACTTGGTGATTCCGCTAAGTTCCTGGGTGTTATTATCGATAAAAAGCTCTCCTGGAAAGAGAACATCCAGGAGCGTTCTAAAAAAGCTTTAGTGGCCTTATACTCTTGTAGGGGGGCTGTAGGGCAAAAATGGGGGTTGACCCCCAAGGTCACACTTTGGCTCTATACCGCTGTGGTTAGACCGATTCTCCTGTATGGAGTCCTAGTCTGGTGGACGGGACTGGACAAGAACTCCAATAATATCCTCTTGCAAAGAGTGCAGAGAAGCGCGCTCATATGTGTCAGCGGGGCTTTACGCACTACTGCGGCGGACGCACTTAATGCAATCTTGAATATTTTGCCGATTGATCTAAGCGGTAAACTAGCTGCGGCATGTTCCGCATTGCGACTTAGGAATTTACCAGGATGGGGATCCCCTGGTATGGGTCATTCTTCCATCCTTGACGATCTGCCCGTGTACAGCTCTGACTACTGTACACCGAAATACTGTTTTGAGAAAAAATTCTATATCACAATTCCGGAGAGAGAATACTGGGACATCGGACCGTCCCTGGATAGTGGCTCAATCCATCTGTATACAGATGGTTCGAAACTAGACGATAAGGTGGGAGGAGGTGTATGCGCTCCTCAGCTGGGTCTAAATCTTAGTTTTAGGCTGCCTGACCACTGTAGCGTCTTTCAGGCGGAAGTGGCCGCGATACAGGAAGCTGTAGAGTACCTGAAGACATTGGATATCAATAACGGTGATGTCTACATCTTCTCTGACAGTCAAGCAGCTCTCAAGGCGTTGGGGGCAATTATGTACAATTCCAGGACTGTGGAGGGCTGCCGCAAATCTCTTAACGAGATGGCTGAGCAACTCTCAATTCACCTGGTATGGGTGCCGGGACACAGGGGCATACCGGGTAACGAAATGGCAGACGAGCTTGCTAGAGAGGGCACATCCGCTCCGCTTTCACAGTCCTGGAAGGGTCTAGGTATGCCGCTCGCGACTAGTAAGCTCTTAACGAGGCAGAGGTTCCTCCAGAAAGCAAGGGACAGGTGGGACAAGATCAGTACCTGCTGTCATGCAAAATTGATGTGGCCAGAAATTAGTGCGAGTAGGTCGGAAGACCTACTTAAACTCAGAAGAGAAGAGCTCTCTCTACTTATGGGGCTGCTAACGGGGCATATAGGTCTAGGCAGACATGCAGAAAGGTTGGGTATCCCGTTTAATGACTTCTGCAGAAGCTGCAGAGACGAGGAGGAGCCTGAAACGGTGAGGCACCTCCTATGTGAATGCCCCGCTCTGGGGGGTAAGAGGTTGAAGTATCTGGGGTCGGGTATTCTCCGGCATCTTGGCGAACTAGCCTTTATCAAGCCAAAGGACATCTTGCGCTTCGCGGATTCCGTAAAGTGGTTCGAGTAGGGGATCGGGTTTTCAGATCCATGTGGTATCACAACGGGACCTCCGGGGCCTATGTGTGCTAGCCCATATGCTAGCAGCCACTGCTACCTACCTACCTACCTTGTTACTCTTTTGTAAGAAAATCAATGGAATGCTGCATACAGTGGCCGACAAAACTATGCATACCCCCTTTTTTTGAATGTTTTCACCAACTTCGGCTTCAGAAAATTAATGAATGAATGCGCTACAAATCTGCATTTTCAAAAAAATTCTACAAATTCTGAGAAAAAAGTTGAAAATTTTGATGAAAATTTGTCTAATTTTTGCGAATTTCCCATACATATTTAAAATATAATTTATAGTTTTTGTATTAGATCTTGATAAGTTCTCTTACAGGAAAATAGTTAAAATTAATTTTCTGAAGCCGAAGTTGGTGAAAACATACAAAAAAAGGGGGTATGCATAGTTTTGTCGGCCACTGTATTTGCATGCAGCGCTATGACTATTAGCTCCATACTTCAAATATATATTCTTAAGTCACACAGTTATAAATTGCAAATTAAATATGAATTAAATTATTTGCCTGTCTTTTTGATTTGAAAATATTCCGTTCCCCAAAACTGTTTTTTTTTTTTACTGTGGACTTCAATGTTCATCATACGCCATGTCAAACTAAGAAATGGATTCAAAATTTTCAGGATACAATTGTAGACTGCCCAAAATTTTAATTATTTGTGATTCCGGTCAATTTTTTTTTTTCAATATTATTGATTTTAATGTGGCTACTTCATTATGATTATAAATAAATTTTTAATATAAACTCATACATTCTAAACTTCTTTTCAATCAAAATTCGGAAGCATATCGAATCTGTAGTCGGTTTTTTTAATAGCCCCTCATCCCCCTTCTGAATTTTAGTGAATAGTTAAAGAAAAGTATTCATGTCACTGTTTTTGAGGTAATTGTTTGAGGTTGAAACAGTGTCCGAATTTTTTTTTTTTTTAAATCACTTTGAAGCCTTAGTCATCACAATGCACTACAGTTTTGGCAGCCAACAATTTTTCACTTTTAATGGATTAAAGAATACTTAAAAAAAATTACAAAGCACAACAAAAAATTCCTCCAATTCCAGTCAAGAAAAGTTTGACTGAGATAATTTCAGCTCTTGTAGTAAAATGTGACCAACAAAATTTTTGTATTTTAAATATTTAGCACAGCACTTTGTAACACTTAAAAACCTGTACCAATTATTTCCGAAAACGTGCAACCAACAACTTTTTAAATATTTTCCTATACCTCGTTACTATAATTCTACTCAAATATTCATACTTTTATCCAGAAATAATTGAAGTAAAACGTCATTGCAACTTGAATATAAATTTAACTTAAAGTGGATACGCGTATCCCATGGAAGATTTATCGATTGATTGTGATTGCAATAGCAATAGCAACAATGCAGTCTATAATATCCAGACTAGAAAAAATACAAGCACATTATATACATGCTATATATATACATTTTTATGTGCTAGTACTTCTCGTTTGTTCTATTGGTATAGAGATTACGGCTAAAGGAGACTTCTCAAGATAAAAATGAAGATGAATCTCTCACATTTATGTCATCCACAGCCACGAAATGTATGAAGAAGATGAAAAAATTGTTCTACAAAATAAGAAAAATTCGCTGATACACACAAAAGGTGTGCGACGAAATTGTAAGGAAAGAAAAATTGCAGGAGGTCGTGTCATTACATTTCTTTTACTCACAAATGCATTGTAGAAGCGAAAGCAAAAACAAAAAAAGAACATGGCTGCTTCATTTCAGACGAGATATAGGAATGGCAGGACTAAAACCACACCAAGCTCAATGAGAGGAGACTGCCAAAACTTCGTGCATTTAACAATTCTGTGTGTATGTATGTATGTATGTACATATGTTAAAAAAGCGACATAAAATAAGAAAATCCGAAATGAAAACCATATTGAAAAATTATTACCAATGCTTCGGTGATAGTATCGAATCACTTTTAGTAATTTAGATGTCGCGTATTCGGTTGTAAAAATGTTTTATAATCAAATCATTACAAATTTGGTTTATTTGCCTCCTCTGTTGGAGCCAGGGATGGCAAGTCGAGTCGAGTATGCCAGGGTTCATTAAAATAGAATGAATGAAAAAATAATATTAATGTGTGGCTCTTTTCTTGTTGGGCTCGCATAACATAACATAACTGAACATAATATAGCATAACATAACATAACATAACATAACATAACATAACATAACATAACATAACATAACATAACATAACATAACATAACATAACATAACATAACATAACATAACATAACATAACATAACATAACATAACATAACATAACATAACATAACATAACATAACATAACATAACATAACATAACATAACATAACATAACATAACATAACATAACATAACATAACATAACATAACATAACATGTCGAGGAAAAGTTTACCAAAAAAGAAGAAAAAAACTATTTGCAAAATCTCTGTATCTCAACAAGAACCGTGACTTGTGCCGATCGAATCGATGACTATTGCTGACAATCAGACTTAAGCGGCAGCAATATTTCAATACTTTTGCCCATTTATGTTCATTTGTTCGTTTAAAATCGTAATCATACAATAATAAAAATGTTAACTGCCACACGTTGGCCTTGTAAATTGGCAGTGGCAGTAGTGATGGCGACAACATTACCAACAACACCAATAACAAGATTCAAAGCCATATTTAAAGCAATTGTAACAACAACAACAGCAACAACAAGACCGGCTGGCATTACACTTGTTGCTTCGGTTACTTTTGTTGTTGTTTTCGGGTAGTCTTGACTAGTACGACATTAATACGGAAGCAAATAAAATGCCTGTTTCTATCCGATCTACAAGAACAACTATCACTTGTTAGCGAATGTTGTGTGTAAATAAGGTGGGTTGAATGTGCTTAGAAACACCTTAATGTATATAGATATACACTTCTGGAAATATTGTGGGGATAACATTTGAAAGAAAAACTCGATATATTTCCCCATTTTTGTTATCATAAAGTTTTTTTTATAATATTTAAATTAAATTCATGTAAGTAATTGAAAAAATAAAGGTTTTATTCTTTTTTTAAAATGTTTTTTTTTTAATTACATTATATGTATGTTTGTATTTTTTTTTTTTAATTTTTAAAATAGTAGTTTTTTCCTCAAATTCTCTTTATTTAATTTTTTTCTATATTTATTTATATTTGTAAGAAAATGTATGAATTAAATTTTTTGTAGTTTTTTTTTTAAATTCATGAAAAATTACTATTATAAATTTTTTTGGTGCTTTTGCGTATTTTTGTAAAAATTGAGAACATTATGATATTTAAATTTTTTAAAGTTATATGTTGGAAAATTTAGTTGTTTCCTAAAAACTCTGTTTTTATTGGAAAATTGCAAATCATTTTTTGTATTTATAAATTTTAAAAATGTTTGCTCAAAAAAGTTTTGAAAAATCGCTTCTATTATTGTTATGTGTTTTTTTTACACTTCTCTTTTGTCCATTTTTTTAATCAAATAATTATTATAATTTTTTTATTTTATATAAGAAAATAATAATGTACAAAAAAGTGAAACAATGATCATAAATGCTCGCATGCCTTTTCAAGAAAATAATAAACTAAACCGACAATAATTGCTATTAGATAATAATCATTTTTAACAACTCAAATTCTAACTATTTTAAATCCACAAATATGTTCCCCAGTGTATGTGCGCTCCGTGAATGGCTGCGTAAGTGGAGTATTTGAAATTGCAATTGCAACAACAAATCGATCACCAAACGGTTCTATGCAGATTCTTTCTTTTTCCTTTCTTGTATATAGTAATAGAGATATTTTTTGCGAATGCTCGGAGGTGTGTATATCAATCTGTTTGTGAGTGTGCTGCCTGGTGGCGATCACCACCAGTGTTAAGCTAAGCAGCTGTTGGCATTTAGGTAAGTAGATAATCCTAATTCGTGGTAGTGAATGACGAGTGTAGACAAGTGTTGTTGACCAAATGTCTGCAATGTTGTGTCAATCAGTCAATGACACCACGCACGTTGGGCTATGTCTGCAAGTTAGCTGAACAAAAATCGATTTTAAAATATGAAGTAGGTATTTGTGAAGAAATGTGTAGGCAAAGTTTCCAGGGAATTTGGGAAAAAAGCCCCAAGCGCTTAAAGATATTTTGAGAGCATTTCAACGAGTTTCGCGCTACAACAATACCTTCTACTATTCTCAAAGAAATCTCAAAAATGCTGTTAAAAACCTTTTCTCCACTATGGCGTATAAGGGTACGCGGCAAAACTAGCTATACGCACGTAGTGGTGCGCCGTTGCGGAGTGAGGAAGTGGTCAAGTGCACAGTCCAAAGTATTTACTACATACCCATATACATACATTCATACATACATACATACATACAAACCTACATATATTCAATAACAAAAACATGAAATTTACTCGCTATCGTGCCTACGTTCATTCGTTCATTTGCTTATTTATTCATTGTTCACTTAAATACTCTATTCTTTGTACGAAAATATGTGCGGAATATACGAAAACCTAAAAAAAAAAAACTAAACGAATTAAAGCAACAACGAAAAATGCAAAAATTAAGCATGAAAAAAAAAAATAAGTTTTTTGTGTGGCTTCATTGCCGTTTCGTTGCACTCGCAAATTGGCAATGAATGAAAACGATTGTGGACAACAACGCATGCAAGCACGCACACACACACACACACACAAACACATATGCATTTACATTTTATGAGCATCAGAAAAATATTTACACCTTATAAACCGCTTATAAAAAAATATTCTTGTAAAGATTCATGAAGCCTTTGGAGCTGAAATTAATATTGTTGTCTGATTCATTGCCAGCACTTTCAAACACTTTCTCTATCCGTTGTCATCTGCCATTGTCTGAGTATTTTAGGTGTCGTGTCAGTTTTTGGTTTGGTTAAATTTTCAGCCTACATTTTGTTTGGTATCTGTAGAGACTAGCACCCATTTATTTGGCATACTTCATGACCTTTGTTTCATTTAAATCGTACACGCTGCTAACCTCTTCCCCAACGCTTGACAAAGCACTTACAACATATTTTGTTGGGTATCTACTCGCAAACACACACACACATATTTGTGCCTGTGAGCTGTGAATTGAGTGCGCAGCATGCACCGTCACAAAACAATGCCGTAACACACATACATACATATGTATGCACTTGCCGTCAACTTGGCTGGAGGGGCCGGTCGGGCGGTTTAACTGCAGTAAAAACTCACATAAGTCAACAGCCGCCAGACCTTACCCTATCATAACCCAACCCAACCCAAAATGACGCAGATTAGTGCAGCGACCTAGCGAAGTTGAAAACGCAGCAGAACAGGCAATTGCTGGGAGTTACAACGAAATTAACGCAATTACATAGGTACATATATGTATATACATAGTTTACTAAGAACTGTCTGGCTATTCGAATCTTGATATATCACCAGAGTGGCAGCAAATACAAAACAATACGAATTTCACGTGAAGGATAGACCAAATATTTGGGGGAAATTGTTATTTAATGGAATACAAATTTTTAAAATATCTTCACAGCACATTCAAAAAATCTCTCAATATTTGAGATTAGCATAGCATAGTTTGCTGCTGGATTTTTATATTTTTTTAAGTTGCACAGAATTGGTTGGTATGTAGTTCTGTTATTATGATTTCCATGCCCACAGATCTGCACAAGATTCGGCAATAGTGCATCCTAAAGTGCCTTAAGTTAGTCAGTTTACGAAATTTTCTGAACAATGTAATTTTTTTTTTTTTTTTTTTGTTTCCTACTCTTAAGATCCCACTCTCCGAGATCGCATTTTTTTTGTTTGATCTCGCAGAGCAATCAATTAATAAGAGCATTCAATTTCATAAAATAATTTTAAATATGGAGCAAGTTGATGGCGCAATTACTGTATAAGCTGCCATAAAGATTTGTATTTTACTAAACTAATCCAGTGTAGCAGTTTCAAGAATTTCAAGAAATCTTGTGAATATGCAATTAATTACATGGACGAATTAAAATTTGTTATTATTAATAAAAAAAAACTAAACTTTAATGAGCTCATTGACTTTTATACGCTCGATTTAGACGAAATGCTTCACATAAAGAAACAAAAATACATACAAACAAGCAGAGATATGACATTCAATAGGTGTTGGCAGCTGGCATTAGATTGAATTGATTGTCTAATTATCTCAGTCGCTGCCGTTAATGACACCGTCGTGTTGAATCAAAAAATGGCTAACAAAAACATTTAATGAGAAGAACTATGCATAATTATGGCATATTACAACAACTGAATCATGCACAGCTGCATTGTTGTTTCCCCCTATCATGTAGTCAAATTTATTTTTATATAGTGCAATCATCATCCATGGCATTGGCAAATTCAAGTTCAACATGAAACGTGGTAAAAAGCTCCACCCAGTCATGCGCTTCCCACATATGTAAATGGAAGTGATGGAAAGAGTTTCAAGACACTTGGAATTGGCAGAATTAAAGAAGAAGCAGAATAATAAATGTGATGAAGAAGGTGAGAATAAAAAGCAGAGTGAGCATAAAGAAAGACAGAGAATAATAAGGATAAGAAGCGGCAAGAAGTAGCAATATCTATTGGATAGCAAAAGATGAATAACACTCAGCGAGTGATAAAGCGGAAGGGGAAGTGCGAAAGAGGAGGAGGCAGTTAAAATTGTTTAAAAATAGGCAAATCAATTTTCGGGCAAAAAAACTTAAATACAATGATAAAATTTAAAGACCAAAAAATATTGTGCCCCCCCATAAATTCAGACAGAAAAAATTCAGAAATACAATTTTTAGGAAAATTTTTTTCAGAAATCATTTTTTAGAAACCAAAAGTCAGAAGGAAAAATTCAGAAAACTTTTTTCAGAAACCAAAAATTCAGAAAACTTTTTTCAGAAACCAAAAATTCAGAATCAAAAACTCACAAACCCATTCACGGTCATACTTTAACCCACTCGTTATCTACATTTTTATTTTTATAACGATATTATGAATGATTTTTTGGTTAGGTTTGAATGGGTTGTGCTGCACTTAATTGGTAAATATTTAAAATTATAAGCCATGAGCAGCCATACGTTAACCCATTGACGACCTCAATTTTCTTTTAACACTGAAATCAAATTTTTTCACATCAAAATAGTTTTACATAGGCTTAAGTAGTTGATTTTAAGCGTTTTAACCCTTAAACGCCATGCCTTAACACATTGTTGACCTAAATTTTTATTTTTATAATTTGTAAATAAATGTGTTTGCCGGTATGTTTAGCGTTATAACACAAGTAACTATGCATTAACCCTTGGGTGACCAATTTTTTTTCTTTAGAATTCAAAATCAAATTCTTTAAATAGGAGTTGCTATAAATATTTGTAAGGTTCTTTGGCAAAGTAGCCTATGTAAACAATCAGAAAGGAAAAATTCAGAAAGTGAAATTCACAACTCAAAATTCAGAAAGTAATGAGATGGCAGAAAAAAATTTAATTTCTCATTACTTTGGGAATTTTTAGATGGGAATTTCACTTTCTGAATTTTCACATTCTGAATTTTAACTTTCTGAAAAAAGATTTCTGAAAAAAAATTTCTGAAAAAATGTGTTACTGAATTTTTGTTTTCTGAATTTATGGGGGGAACCAAAAATATAAAGCGTGGTTATGGTAACGTAGCAGCGTGGTAACGGCGACTTAAATGGAACTTTCTTTTGTTATTTAAAATCTTTAAATGATATATTTATGTTTGTATACTTATTTGATAACTGCATATCTAAAGTTTCGTTCTAACAACAATTATATGTATTTGAAGTAGTGTTGCCAACTTAGTAGTTTTAAGACAAAATTCAAAGGTTTTTAAAATCTAAATTTTTTCAAAGTGAACAACATTGATTTGAACGATCCGCAAAATATTTCGCAAGATCATTGAAGTTTATTATTGATCATTTTTGCTTTATTGCTTATACTTTATTAACTTTTGGTTTCATTGCTTCATTGGCCTCAACCATTATCACTCGCAATGTCTTATCACCAACAGAGATAAACGCTCGCATGTACATACATACCACTATGGACGTTTTTATTGAAATGATTGTTGTGGCGTATGTGAAATTGGCGACGTTGGCTGCGCTATTGTTGGGTAAATGTAATAATTTTACATTACAAAACAACAACAACAATAACGTTTACAAAAAAAATTAAGTAAAATTATCTGCAATACTCACTGGCCGTCGGCAATAAAATAAAACAAGCGCAAAAGCAACTGTAAAAAAATGAGATAATACCTTGAACGAGTGTCAAACGGGTCGTTGTCTGCCTGAATTCGTCGTAGTCGGGCTGTTAACCAGGCATTCAGGCAGTACAGCGAGCAGCGAGCAGCCAGCTAGCGAAGTCATCGAGACGCCGCCATTGACAGGGTGCCGTAATCGTCATTGTCTCATCGTCATAGTCACTGACTTTACGTTTGCCTTCGTTTTTTGTTGTTGTTTTTTTTTTAATTCTTTGATACTTTTGTTGTTGTAGCTACTGTTGCTATTGTTATTTTATTGCACTGCTTAAGCGTCATGCTGCTTTCGTTGTTGTTGTGGTTGTTGTTGCTGCTGCTTTTGCATGCCTAAAGTGGATAGATTATAAAATGATAAGCGACTTTTTTACAGCTCAAAACGAAGAGATAAAAGCTACAAAGCTATTAGGCAAGAAGATTTGGTGCTAGCAATTTTGATTGGAAAAATATTTAAAAGTAAGAGGATTGAGTTTTTTACACTTTCTGCCTCGCTCTATGACACTTTTTTTTTGTTTGTTGTTGTTTTTTTTTTTCAATCAAAAACCGCCCATCTCTTTAAAACCTGTCATTAGCTTATATCTTTTAACTAATTGCGCAGTCGTTTCACTTTTCGGCTCCATTTACTAATTTCATTTTTTTTTTGTTGTTTTGTAACTCACTCATTTACTCACACTGCCAGCCACGCAACTCACTTGAGTTTGAGCAAGATTCTGAGCGTAATGTGGGGAGTTGCTTAAAGCAAATTTACTCAGCCAACTCGCAACTTACCTACTCACCACAGCTTTTTTTTTTGAAGACAATTAACACATACAAAGAAATACCCTCACACTCACACACACACATACTTCTATAAATTGCATCCAAAGCAGCGGAAATGCACTTATCTGCTATTCTTTCATTTATTTATTTTTTTCTGAATTGAGTAAATTGTTAATTTTTAAAAGAGCGACTAGCTTCTCATTGCGTGTGTGTCTGAATGGAGCACTCTACTCAATGCACTTTAAGGTGTGTTTTTATCGAGAATGATGTTTAACTTTTATTATACCCAACTGCACGAAAAAAAAGGGTTTAATATCTTTGTGTAGAAAATGGGGATTTTTAATGGTTTAAAGTAAACGAGTTAGATATAGAGTTGCAGGCTTATAAGTCGATAACTCCGTAACCTTTTCCGTTATCGCAATTCAGAGTACCTAAAATTTTAAATTAGAAGGCAAGTTAAACAGCGGTAAAATTTATTTTAAATTCTTTTGAGCAGTTTTTGAGTGATGCGCGTACAAATATACAGACAGACAGAGAAAAATTCTAAAAACGTTTGCTTTATATTTTATTAGCTCAATAATGAAAGCTTTTGCAATTTTATTAAATGAAGAAATGCTCAAGAAAATATATTCGAGCAATTTAAGCAGTTTTCAGAATTTTTGTCTTTCTGTTTGTATGTTTGTACGCGCATCACTCAGAAACCGTTGCATGAAATTGCATGCGATTTTCACCAGTGTGTTGCTTGATCTTCAGATTCAAGTTTAGACTACTTTTACTTGACGAACATGTGTTATTTCACTCATATTTTTGACATTTTCCAAAAAATAAAAAAGTCATAAATCATAAAAATAAATAATATTATAAAAAACGAACAGCTTTTTCCTTTTAAATCACATTAAATAAGCTTAAACTTGTTTTTTAGAGTAGTTTTAAAAAAAATTAGCTTCACTTAGTATTTTTTAAACACAATTTTGAGACGAACCTAGCAATTTTAAATAGATAAGTTAATTGTTTTTAGAGACTTTCCTGATTTTTCGGTGTTAAGCTCAGGATCACTTCGTTGTTGAATTCGGCATCATATCGAGGCATTTTCGGCAACAGTTCATGACTATTTTCCGAATTTTGAAAAATATAATAAAAAAGAAAAATTTGTCTTATGAATACAAAACTATATGTGCATTTTTGTATAATTTTAGCAATAATAGAAACTTTTTTTATTTTGAAGTATTTTTTTAATGATTAATAATATTCAATTATTTCCAAAATTTTCTGAGAACCCACATCTCTGCTATTCACACAATAATTAACTGAAAAGTTTAAAATAAAACTACATTAGCTTTTATTGTAGGTTTTTTTAAATTAATTTTTAAAATGAGATAAAATTTATTTATTTATGTATTTTATTTATTTATTTAAAAAAAGTAGAAGTTTTAATACTTTTTATATCCGACCCTATTATTATATCGAAGTTTGGTATAGGGGCTTAACGCAATGCAATATATACATATATCTACACACATACATACATGCAATATCTGAACTCCCCTAAACCCATTAATTTCCCAAACACGAAAACACTGCATAACTTTGTCAAAACTATTCGTAGCAGAAAACATAAATAAACGCTCATTCTTATTAATGACGAGTGAGAATTCATTACAAGCTTCTTGCTGTTGTCGCAAAGTTTGAGTGCAATGCGCAACGACTTCAACGCGTTGAGTTTTATTTGTTGTTGATAAGCAAAATTAGCAAAAATATTAAAAAAGCAGCGCTGGTCTATGAAGCGCAGACAAAGCGCAGCAGAAAAGTTCTCTTCTCTTCCAATGCAATACCAAGCTGAGACATTACAACGTGCCGTGAGCTGTCTTTTTACATATTTTTGCGAAGATCATGGGAGGCAAATAATGCAAAACACACATAAAGATGTCAAAGAGCATTAAAAAGCGCTACGCTCTTTGGCCACATTTATTTGGAAACCACTCCATCTTAATATATAAAAATAGCATAGACTTTGAGCTTGAGGTAAGTTCTATGCCACCCAAAAGTTAAACTCAAAAAAGCACACAAACAAACAGCAGCGCACGTCAATGCCAACAGCGGCGCCAGCGACGTCAACGCACACAACGCTACACCAGCGAAAAGCTCTTGCATTTATGTATGTGCGGCTTGAGTACGGGAGGCGTGCGAGTGTATGTGTGTGAGATAATGCATGCGCTTGAGTAAGTAAATATGTGTGTATGTATGTATGTTTTTAATATGCGCCACACACATACATGTATAGACTAGCTTGCGTTGTGTCCTTTGCGCTTGTTTTACACCCCGTCTAGTCTGCCGGTTTGTCATTGTATGGCAGCAAATAAAAAAATGGGTGAACATTTTTAAACTCAAAATGAGTGAGCACAATTTGTGGTGTGAGTTTGTTGGCTGGCGAGCATACAACAATGTGATTGTGACGTTAAAAATGGTGGATACGGCTCGTGTAGAAAAGCGCTAAGCTAAATGAGTGGAAATGAGTTGGTGCGTTCTATGACTGATCGAAGGGAGAGGCGGTGTGCTGGCGTGCAAAACGCTAAAAATGCATTCAAACTAAAGGAGTGGGGAATTTGAGCAAGCTGAGTAAGGTTCTTGAGTCTTTTTGACCACTCTCTCTCTATAATAGTTATTTATGCATTTTATTAAAATTATTTTCAGGCGCGCGCTCTTCTAATTGGCAAGCAGCTTTACTTGGCGTTTAGTGTTAGCTGATTTTTTCAAGTGTGTGACTTAGTTTAATTGAGTGCTTCTTCGTTGACGGCAGTGAATTGAATTTCGTTATTACTCAACAAACACACACATACACGCTTTTTTTTGAATGTCTCTATGTATGCATTTCCTATTGGGTTGCGCATATTTTGTATCATTCATATCGTTTGCTAAATAAAAAATTGTATTCACACTCTTTGCCACTGCACGCCTTGTTTTCCCTTTTTTTATGTTCTACGGCTATGCGCTCTTTTGCGCTCTCTATAAGAGCGTATGAAATTTTTTTCTGCAAATTGCAGTTTTTTACTATGTTCCCGCGCACGCTGCAGTGCACCCAGCGCGCGTCGTCGTTCTAGCTGCTGTTGCATTGGTGTTGGTATGCACGCCATGCTCATCAAGCTCCAGCACTACACCACAGCACTGCCATGTTTTTTTTGTCTGTTGCTTATATAATTCTCCTTCTGCTGCTGCTGCTGCTGCTGTTGCTTTGTTGTAGTCCTTCTCCATTGAAATGCAGCGCGCGCGCGTTCTGCTGCGCTGTTCTCGACTTTGTAACTCGCCGTGCTTTGTGCTTGTTGTATGTTGGTGTTCTGTTATAATTTTTACTGTCGAGTCGGCTCAACAGTCGCAAAAACGCAACGCATCCGATATGCAACGGAACGCATTTTCGGACGCGGCCCGAGTCGATCCGAGTAGCGTCCGATCGCGCGTCCAACAATAGTAAAGAATTTTTAATTTTTTTGCCCACATTTAATTTGTTTAATGATTTTATTATTTTTGTAATATTTTTTTGTTGTTACGAGTGAGCGCGCTAGTGTTGTGTTTAACGTTGGTGTTTGTGTTGTTTTTTAGCTGCGCTTGGGATGTTGAGTCGTCAAGTTTCTGGCAGCAGCTTTTAAATAAAAGCAAACTTACCAAATTTGTTTGTTTTTATTACACGCGCACGCATATTGTTTTTGTATTGCTGCAAAACAAAAAAAAAATTGTTTAATATAAAACAACAACAATTAAGAACGTAAAAATTGCGAACGCTCGTCGCTGCAGTGATAACAACAATGCGTACCATGCACTGGCGGCGCAACAGCAAGCGCGATAACAATTCAAGCAAAAACAAAAAAAAAAAAAAAATTATAAATTATTAAAATATATAAAAATCAATTTTTAAAGTTGACAAAAAACAAAGTTAACGCGTGAGTGCAGCAGCGCGCGCCTGCTATTGTGTGCGTAAATGCGTAAAGTGTCGTCCACTGGCCACTAATATGGGGGGCTAGCTGGCTGGCTGTGTGTGTGCATGAGGCGCTTGTGTCCATGTGTGTGTGTGTATGTGTGCGCGCATGTGTTTGTATGCGTATGTAAGCGTTTACATGTGTGTGTATGTAAGCAAAGCAGCAGAACGTTGACAGCGCCAGCAGTAGCAGCCACTCAAAAAAGAAGGAAATTGAATTTATTCTTTTGACGCGCGTCTGTCCATCGCGAGCGCGCCATACTTCCGCTACTTGCGCGCATTGTTGCATTTCGCATTTTTCGCTTGTAATATCAATTTCGTTCTTATTAAACAACAACACTACGCTAAGTAAGCTATAGCGCTTTAACGTACGCTGTCAACAAATAAATTGCTCTGCATTTTTTTAAACATACAAACAAATATACATATATACAACAAATTTTTTTTTGGGATAATTAATACGCGCGCGTTAATACACCCCCACCACGCCGCTGCTGACAACACATTCCAGCCCTAGCTGCGCAGTGCTGCATTCGACATTGCGTTGGATAGCAACGCCACCGCCACACCAACTGCGTGCGCCCATAACCACCCACTGTCCACCGCCACAGCCAACACTTCAAACCACACTCCACATTCGCACATACGCAAAACGCAGCGCGTTGAATGCCGCGTGTCAGCGCGCGCCGTCGCCAGTCAAATTTTCTGTTCTGTTCTGTTGTGCAGTCGCGTACGCGTACCGGCGCACCGTTGACGTTCTTACTTACTATTACTACACAATAATATATATATATATATAGATATATATATTTGATGGCTATTTTTCACGTTATTTTCACGATTGTTACTTAATTTTACACTTGTCGACTTTTTCCTGCTTTCTCGTCGCCTGCGTCGTTCTTTGAACAGTCGGTGTTGGTGTGGCGTTAACAACACGTCAACCACATTTAGTGCATTTTTTACAAATTTATTGATTTTTGTGATATTTTTTGAGTTCAACTATAAAGTTCAAAAAAAAAATTATAATATTTTGTGCAATAAAAATTCCAACGCGATTTGATTGCAAGTTCGAAAATCATAGTAAACATGTAGTGACACCGAAGTAAGCAAATGCAATCAGAGTTTAATAAAAAATATAAAAAAGTTTAACAATTTTATGTTTGTTTATGAAAAAGTGCGGAATAATAGTAGCAAATATTTCAAAGTGAAAGAATTGTATTTATTTGTTTTATTATGAATAAATTGAAAGTGCACTAAAAAAAGTAAAAAAAAAAATAAAAAAACAAATCAACATCTAGCGAAATATAGTGGATCTAGTTAAAGATTTATTTGTGATTGAAAGAGACTAAAAAAAGTGTTGTGAGAACAAACGTTATTTTTTTTTTTTTTTTTTTTTTGAATTGAGTTATAAATATAAACTCTGTATCGTGAATTGTAAAATAAAAATAGTGCAACATTCCATATTAAAATCATTTCATTTCAATAAAATAATCAAGCCTAAAAACCAGGAATTTCGTGGAACATAGTTGAAGGACCAAGAAAAAAGCAAAAAATAATAATTCTTGTGCTGCTGCGCTTTGTTGCATAATAAAATAGAAATAATAATAAAGCAATAATAATAAGAAAATCATTAATAATATTAAAATAATAATAAAACGTTAAAGTTAAAAAATAAGTTACATAAAATAAAATAAAAAAATATTAAAAACAATACAAAAATAGTCTAACCCTTTTTGTACAAAACCCCCAATTTAAGTTCTCTTAAAAAAAAACATATCTGTCGTTGATTACCAATTCTTTCTTACCTTAAAAACCATGAGCTAAGAAATAAAATCATAGCCAGGAATAACTTCATATATTTTGTATATGTTCCTAGCATTGTTCGAGATATTGTTCTCCAATATTCCAAACTTTTTGAAAGCGGTGATTTGTGATTTGTTTTTATTTTTCCTAACTGGCGATAAGTTCAAGAAAATCACATTGTATAGTATCTAAAACCCAATTATATATTTTTTTTTAAATCGTCACCAACGTTTTTCTAAAAATTTAAATAATAGACATTTATTTTTATTTATTAATAGTTCCAAACAAAAAAGATTTATTTTCCTTTAAAAAAAATACAAACGTAAAAACTTGAAAAGTATTAAGTTACAGCTCTATAAACTGTTCTCATGTGGACCGCATAAAAATATGAACAACTCTCGTACAAAAATTGTCTTGCAAAATTGTGTGCCATTGGTAAAACTAATAAAGAACAACTGAAAAATAACAACAAGTAATACAGGTGCCACTTTGGTCAGTGCTGTTGAAGCGACGGCCTTATCAGCGGGCGATTGTTCTTATACCACTCTCCGGTTTTAATTTGTCAGCAAAGCTAAATTTTTATGAAATGCCAACATTCACAACTTGTTTTCCTTATAGCCTAATTCATAGTCAGTGTTTTAAAGGCATTTTTAATTCTGGACTTCTATATCTGCATATATGTAATTCACTTACACCGTTGCTATTAAAAACAAAAGCAAACTTTTTTAACTATTTTGTAAAAATATTGTCTCATTCACTATTCGCGTGACCTATTTTCTCCCATCTCTTACGGTCCGAATTTATGTTTCAACCATGTGTATAGGACTTCTTCCTCGAAGCAATTCCTAATTTCAATAGAACATTCAAGCGTCCCAAACAAATTTCTATGACTCCAACTTTCGAACACGAAATATATATTTACTTTGAAATACAATCAATACACTGTTTCTTTCCTTTAACGCCGTGAAATATTTGCAAAAAAAAGTTGTCTGTTGATTTTAAATCTCACTTACCGACGGCTTTTTGTTGAAAGTGATTTCGCTAGATTGGCTACCACAGCCAAATATATTATTTTTAACAAAAACATTTTCATTGTAAAGAGGACTAAGACCACAAAATAGGAGTGCTAGAATTTTTATAAAAAAATAAACAAGCGAAATCGCAATAAATATTCGCTTATAAGGCACAAAATAGAAGCAATGATCTTTTAAAGAGATGGGTCTGTTATCTATGGGATTTTTTAATTAACAAAAATTTTTATAAAACAATGCCTTTTATTGAACTCTAAAGACTAATAAAATATTTCTAACAAAACAGCAGTCTACAGCACATCCAATAGAATACTCGACACTACCTGAACTTCTACCAGAAAGACAGCGCGCTTTCTAGCTACATTTACTTAATTCAAAGCATTCAAATTGTTCAAAGTTCTTTAATACTTCTATCCCCAGTCAAATTTGTGCTCTTCATTTATTTAATACCCAACTAAAAAAAGCATAAAAAACAACAAAAAAATAAGTAAAACAAACATCCCGCTACCATACCGAGAGAGAACAATTTTTGTCAGTTTTCATGCTGACTTGACCCTATCACCAAAATGCATACAACTACAACTACATAGACAAAACATTTGCTACCTTAGCCAACAACGAAAATAATAAAAAATTCAAATTCAAATAGCGCACCTTGACGCAGCAACTGGCCAAAAAGTTTGCCGCCGGCTTCCACCCACCCAAATATTCGCACACCTCTTTCTCATTTCGAAATTCATAGTTTTTAAGCAAAAAAACAGCAGAGAAAGTAATGAAAAAATGGCAATGGCACGGTGAATGACTGATTATTTCTTTTGGCATTTTTTCTACTTCTATTTATTCTTTGTATTAAACTTATATATTTTCTTTTTGTTTTTTTTTTGCTTTTTTAGTTTTTTTTTTGTGTCTGCGTTGATTTTTTGTTTTACTTCTTTATTTTGCAAGTTCGCTATTTTTCAGCTTCTTTAATTTCCGGCACTCGCTACACAATTTTCCTGGCCCAGACTTTTTTCGAATGTTTCCTTAATTTTTTGTTTGCATTTCCTTCGCTTGACCATTTGGCTACATTTATATCTCTTGTCTTTTTCGGGTACGCAAATTAAAATTTACTTTTGGCAACTTATTTCCATTTGCATTGTGTTGATTTTTTTTTGTAGCTCATTGCCACGATTTGTATTTTTTATGTATGTTTTTACTTCATTCTGCGCAAACTTGGGATTTTTGTTGGCTTCTATTTTGGTTTGCTATTGGTTATAGTTATATGGTTTGTTGCACTTCTCTGCATGTTTCTTCAGGATATTCTACCGTTCATTTTATCGGTGTCTATATTTTATTTCGTTTTTCGTGTGGTCCATTGATGATACCATTCCTGCTGTTCATGCAAATTGCTTCTTTACATTGTCCCGCTCGGCAAATTCTTCTGATGTTAGGAAACAAGTGAACTTAGATTAGAGCAGAGTTTTTACTCGTTTAAAAAAAACCACTGTTTTCAAATTCCTTCGATATAGTGTAAATTTTTCCTAGATAACATTTTTGGTGCTTGTCAAAAAAAATTTTGAATTGAATTACAACAAAAAATAAGCAAATATAAGAAATTATATGCTCTAAGAATTGTTACAATTTTCTTTCAAGCTATAATAAGGAAATAAGTTTTAAATTAAAAAAGAAACAAATTTAATTTTGTTTTTTTAATCACAAGTCGCTAAGTGCTTGACAAAACAAAAACGCCAATAACGCATTGTTAACGCATTTAAGTTTAAAAAAATGTTTCGCATTGTGAAATAAAATTTTAAAAAACCAACATAAAATAAATTGAACATGATAACTCTACTACGCATCATTATTTTTAAAAAGTCTACAAATATCTAGTGCGTTTAATAAATATAATTCACTTCAAATTGGCAATGTTTTTACCATTTTTCTTAAGACAATGAAATTTAAGTATTTTGCTTATGGAAATTTAATTTAAAAGTCGTAAAAGTCTGTATTTAAAACTTTTCTTAAAGTTAGAAATCCAAAGCAGCAGTTTTTAGAATTTTTGTCTGTCTGTCTTAAAGTTTGTACGCGCATCACGCAAAAACTGTTTAATAAAATCAAATCAACTTTTGCTGTCAATTTACTAGACATCGAACTTATAATTTGAGATAGCGCTTATTTACATAAGTTGAGCAGTTTTGGAGTTATCGAAACATTTGTTTACAATTTTTGGCACGCAGCTAAGATGGTTTTTTAATGAAAAAAATTTTTTTTTTAATTTTTTTTAAATTCGAATGAATAATTACTAAGACTATTCAAACAAGAGTGCATTCTAGTTATAAAACGCAGTGTGGATTTGTTTTGAGTGTTTTTTTTTTGTTTGTGAAATACAAAAAATTCTTGACGTGAATGTGCAGCAACGTGCTGAATGGTTACTTTTTCGGAGTGCGGAAATAGCGCAAAAAATTTAACGCAAAAACACGCCTAAACAAACTAAAAATCTACGCATAAATAGTGCAGATGGCCTCCAAATAAGTGAAATCCGGCCACACACACCCCGCACACAGCTGCTTTACGCTGCGTCGGACACATTTTTCAACGCATTTTGCGGCATTCAGCTTGAAAAATGCGTGTCAATTCGAAAAACAAAAAAGCGCTGCGTCGGCATATTTTCATGATTAACATTTCTTTTAATGCTTTTTTTGTTGTTAATTTTTTTGTTTTAGTCAATTTACTGTTTAAAAAAAATTTAATTTTGTTATGAAATGTGGGCATGAAAATTAAAATTCACTAAATTTTGCTTGACTGCAGGTTTTTGGAAACTAAACATTTTTGTTGAAAACACACACACATACATATATATATGTTTTTGTTGAGTTGAGAAAAGAAAAGAAAATAATACAAGCATCATATACAAAGTATATATATATATATACAAAGAGAAACAAAAACAAAAACAAAAGAAGATTATACAATAAAACTAGCGCAAAAGTTGATATATAAAAACAGTTTTTAAAGTTTTACAAAGACAAAAAAGCAAAAAAACAAAAACAAAAACAAATACAAAATTTAAACAAAGTGCAATCAAAAAGCGAGAAAATAAAAAATTAATTTAAATCTAAAACCTAAGACACACATCACAAGCGGCGTGTCCCATAAGCACGCTTAGTTTGAGTCAATAAAAAAAAAATAAAAAAAAATAAAAAATTGTGAAAAAATCATATCGAACAAAGTGCTCCCACAACAACACACACAAACATAGTTGCCAGATAATTAAAAAAGTAAATTCGCTTTGCTTTTGAATTATTTTAATAAACCCAAAAAACAGCGTCAAATACTCACGACAGTAGAACCTCTATGTGCATCTGTGTTATATAAAAACAACAACAACAACAAGCAATTAACAGTTGGCAACAACGCTGCTGTTGCAACAAATTTGTTGCTTACAACAACAGCAACAACCACTATAAGAGGCAACAGCCGACTGTTGTGGTGGTAAGCTTTTGTGCGCGTTTACATAGAAGAGAAGCAGGCAGCAGTGACAACAACAACAACAACCACAACATAACGTTTAATTAAACAATAACTACGCGTCTGGCCCATGGAAAAATTGGTAAACTTGCAAAAAACTTAATTACGAAAATACGTATTATTATTATTTCCTATGTAAAGATGTTATATAAGTGGGCATATACATATGTACTCTCACATACATACATATGTACACATTTGTGTAAATGCTTCATCTTTGTTGTTTATATACATATGTGTGAACACATTAGATTGCCGCATACTCAGCTCAAATACGAAATTATGAAACTGTCCAAGAATTCTGTCAAAATTTTTTTAAAAAATATATTAGCCGAGTTATTTTTCTAAAGCTCTATAATATATATAAAATTTCTTTAGAACATCTAGTAAAATAATTTGCAAGCATATTTTAAAGCTTTTAGTAAAAAGTTATCAAAACGAGTTATAGCAATCGGGCTCGTGGTTTTCTTAAATTAAAAGCTTTTCAGTCTAAGCTTCATTTCGCTGCCTTAGCTCAAAGTAGAACTCCAAACGTGTAGATTTCATTATAAATTAAATTAAATTATTTTATGTATACAAATTAAAAAAATTGGTCGAATACAGAAATCTCGTGTTTTTGCCCATTTTTTTAAAAAATCACATAATATATTTTTTTGTATGAAATATGAATACATACATAATTCAATTAAAGAGCAGTTTGGCAATTTTTTTTTTAAGTATAATTTCTGTCAATTTTTTTTTGGTAGAATTTCTCAATCAAATGCGTTCTTTTGTCGAACTTAAGAAATGTTAATATTAGGTATTTTACTGCAAAAGTAGTTTAATTCTCGTAATCATCATGACATCTCATGCAAATTCGATTAGCAAAAGTCGTTTACCAAAATAATCGATTACCACTAATCGACTAATCGTTTCATTCCGACTAATCGATTTTTCGTCCACAATCGATTATTCGTCCATAATCGATTAGCTGTTTGCATTCGACTACTTGACATAATCGAATATTTGATTAGTTATTTTTTCACGATCAATGGAATTTGTGTAACACAACAGTTTTTGGTCACAGAAACTCACCTCTCATTACCGACTTTCTATTTCCTGACCGAAAAGGGGGTTAAAAGACCTGGAAGGTTCCACCGGTAATAACAAATCGTTCTCACCCATTCAAATACTAACAAAAATACTAAAAAAAAATACTAAAAAATTTTATTAAAAAAACTATTCGAATAGTCGATTAGCCAGATAATCGATTCTGACCAAGAGCCCTAATATTTATGCCAACAGAACGGTATTCCTAAGTAGCTCGGAAAAATTTTTAAACCTTGAAATTTCGCCTAAAAATTTTCAAAAACTTTTAAGTAAGTACCTTCCCAGACTACATTAAAACTCTTACATAATTTTGAAATTTTAAATTTTGCTGATGAATTTCAATTTATTACAACCAAAAAATATCGTTTGTTCCAACAACTAAAGTTACAAAATTTAAAAAGAATTTTCGCGATATCGGCGAATAACTATGATCTATATTTTTGGAGCTCCAATTTGGTGCCGTCTATTTCTCGAAAAAAGTATCGAAAACTTTATTACTATTGGAAGAGAAGCATTATGATATTTTTCAAGATATTTATATACAAGTTTTAAGCTTTGAAGCTTTTTTTATGATATTTGATGCTAATGAGTGATGTCATTAGTGATATGATTAAGTTTGAAAATTCTACTTTTATCAGAAATATTATGATTACAATAGAGCTCAGGCTGTTGTTAACTCTGAAACACGGTGTTTCTTGTATACTATAAAATTGGGCACCCTAATATAATTACCAACGTGTAAAACTGTTCAATTGCAAAGCTCAGCACATTATATGCAGAGTAAAGGACAACATTAAATGGCAAATATTAAAAAATTTTAAGTGAGTTTGGGGTCACATGAAATTATCTGTAGGCTTCTATATACATATGTACGTATCCAATGATTTGCTTTTCACTTCTGTCCACTATGTGTTCCATTATGTTTGTCTATATTTATGGTCTATGTAGGAAAACAGAAGCTTGAATTGGACTGTGTAACGCTTGATGCCTCTTTTCTCGTTATTTTCTGTAAGCTAGTTTAGTCAAAAAAATTTCCCGAAACACTAAAAATTCACCGAAAACAAAAAATCTTCTAAATAAGTTACATACACCAACGCTCTCGACTTTAAGCACCAAATCTTATGTTTTGTTAAAGTTTTTGAGAAAATAACAACCAGGTACAGCGGTTGCAGAAGCAAGAACAAACCCAAGTAGGGTTTGGTTTTCGATGCTGTTGAAAGGATGGCTTTGAAAGAAATTATATTTGTGGACCTGATGAAATTGTAATATTTTTAAAAAGTTTCTTCTACTGCTAAAAATGCATTTAAAAAAACGAAGCGATAGCCACAACCCACAAATGGTGCTGTATGTGTGATTTTTGCTTTCCAGTTCAGCTACTTATTTACTCAAAATGTGCATAATTATAGTATCTACATATATATAGTTATATATGCATCATACTGTTTGTTTACTTATTTCGCCATTTGTATGTAAAAGTGCTGCTTCAAACTTATTTGAGGCATACATAAAGGCGCCCCCATAAACACTCACTCAAATGTATAATTTAACACTTTTATATATGAAAATGGCAATTATTTGTGCATTCGTCCTGCAACATCACACCAAAAATGTTGTTATATTTTCGACCTACCAACAATACGCTTACAACAATAAAAAAAGAAACAGCAATTCCAAAACAATTGAAAATTAACAACTACCTACCAATACCGCAAAAGCCAAACAGGATAGCCAGGAGTGCGTCAACAACACAACAACAACATTATATAACAGTGGCACAAACATACTCACACACACTTTTGTATTTGCATTTGTACATAAATTAAATGCATTCTTTTTAAAAAAAAAAAAAAAACAAAAAAAAAAAAGGGATGAAAAATTTGCAGATTTATACCGAAGTCCCAGCAATACAGACATTTTATTGACAATGCCATAGGTATGCCTTCAATACACTCTCGCATTTATATACATACATATATACATATGTTTCAATTTATTTGTGATTGCCAGCACCACTGCAATAATTATAATTTATATATATATGTACTTACTTATGTACAATCTTAAAAATTTGCATTAACGAAATTCTATACATAATTGCTGTCAAATTTATATAGAAATATTTATATACAGGTACATAGCACGTTTGTATGTATGTATGTACATGCATACTCGTATATCAAATATATAAACATTTTTATATCAAACAACCGAAAATCGGTTCGGAGCCACAGCGCTTATTAAATATTTACAACTCCTCTCCTAGACTCTTGGCCCATCAGGTTTTTGCCTCGTTCCTTCTGATGAAAAATTATGGATCTCTGTAACGCCTGAAACAAGGCCTAAGGGACAAGTCGTGGAGTTGTGCTTCTACAAAGTAAAGGACAACGAAAATACCTGAGAAATCATGGTATCCTTCTTGCAGCTCCCATTACTTAGAATTAAGTCACGACGAAAAACATTTGAAATATCTTTAATAAAGGTTTGAAATTTTATAAAAAGGTTTCTGCGGGTTATAAAGAGAAGAAACTTTGAAACTACGTTTTTTAGCTCAATTTTTTTTTTTTTAATGTGCATAGTTATTGCTATTTTTTTTTGTTAAATAAATTTATTGGTTCATAAATTCAGAAACACATTTTTTCAGAAATTTATTTTCAGAAATCTTTTTTCAGAAAGTCAAAATTCAGAAGTCAAAATTCGGAAGTAAAAATTCAGAAAGTGAAATTCACATCTAAAAATTCAGAAAGTAAAAAAATTTAATTTTGCGCAAAATTTGATTTCTTTCTGCCGTCCCATTACTTTCTGAATTTTTAAATAAGAAGTTCACTTTCTGAATTTTTACTTTCTGAATGTTTAGATAGGCTACTTTGCCAAAGAAACTTACAAATACTTTTAGCAACTAATATTAAAAGAATTTGATTTTGAATTCTAAAGAAAAAAAATGGTCACCAAAGGGTTAATACATAATTACTTGTGTTATAACGCTAAACATACCGGCAAAACAAATTTATTTAGAAATTATAAAAATAAAAATAAAAATTTAGGTCACCAATGGGTTAAGGCATGACGTTTAAAGGGTTAAAACGCTTAAAATCAACTACTTAAGCCTATGTAAAACTATTTTGATGTGAAAAAATTTGATTTCAGAGTTAAAAGAAAATTGCGGTCGTCAATGGGTTAACGTATGGCCGCTCATGGCTTATAATTTTAAATATTTACCAATTAGGTGCAGCACAACCCATTCAAACCTAACCAAAAAATCGTTCATAATATCGTTAAAAAATTAAAATGTATGTATGTAGATAACGAGTGGGTTAATGCATGACCGCAAATGTGTTTCTGAATTTTTGGTTTCTAAAATAAAGTTGTCTGAATTTTTCCTTCTGTCTTTTGGTTTCTGAAAAATGATTTCTGATAAAATTTTTCGGAAAAATTGTTTTTCTGAATTTTTTCTGTCTAAATTTATGGGGGCACCAAATTTATTAGTTAATAGTTTTTAATTATATAGAAAAGTAAAATTTAGAAACAAACGCCACAGGTTTTCTTATAGATCCATTTCCGAAGCCATCAAATAAATTTTGTCACGTTCTATTAACCAATAGACGATGGGTTTCTTTTCAGCTGGACTATTATTTTCATTAATTTTTAGAGACCCCTACTCGAAAGTGTTCACAACCTTTTGATATTGGCTGTATTCGGGTGCATTAAAATTTTTGAAAATTTTATGAAAGTTTTACTGATATAGTAGCAGCGAGAGCTACACGTTTTTACTGTGGAAAATTCGCTCAGTAAAAATTGTAACTCAAAAACAGCTGATCGTGACAAGGGCAAGCAACAACATAAACTCAAAAATTTAAACTATGAACCAATCAAAATGGCAACAGCTGTTTTGGTTGCAAGTTTTTACTGATTCCTGTTCGGTTTAAATAAATTTTTTTTTGTTGGATTTTGTTAATTCGTTCATTTTTGAAATACACAAAAATATCATTACAAAAAATTTACTCAACACGAATAATGAAAGCTCCAGATAATTTTAAGCTATAATCCATTAATTCTGGAAGAGATATTCTCAAATAGTGTGATCTTCCACTCAGTCGTCGAAATATATTTTGCGCATTACTAAAATTCCTTTGTCGAACACGTAAAATGAGCAACAAAATGCATCTGTAAGTAGCAACAACAGCAACAACAACCCACACTAGATGGAGCAAAATAAAGCAATCCAATATCGATACGAATTTACGATCATCTAAGTGAGTGATGTATGTGGGTATATAGCGCACTACGTAGTTTGCCGACGGTGCTGCTGACGCTGGCTTTTATTTTGTTATTGTTTTTGTTTTTTTTTTGCTTGCTCTTACTAAAGTTACTAGGCACAGCAACCGGTCAGCTTAACGCGGAGGAGACTTGCACACGGAGGTTACAATAGAGGTGAAGGTAAAGCAAACATTCGGTTAATGTGCAAAGATAAGGGCAAACAAAAACAACAATAACAGTAAGAACAACAACAGCAATGCGTAAGATGATCACTACTCATAAACGCGTGAATGCAATGAACGATCAGTAAACATTTACGCTTTGTAAGGACACAAGTTCAAGAAACTTACAAAGGCATATAAATAAATCTTAAAAATGAACGGAGAGACGAGCAAAACTTTTTAAGGTAAAATATGTATAGGCAGAGATGTACATATATGTAGGTAAATCGGTATGTAGTGGAACTTGTTGTTGTAAGCTGCTGGAATATGCATGTTTACAGTTAACTACAATCATAACAACAACAACAGCTATTGCCTTGTATTAAAAGCACATAATCGCAATGAAATTAAAATATTTGTGTATCACTTGACGATGGAGCGTTGCTGCTGCGCTCTCCACCCAGCTGACTGCTTTTCGGATACTCGTTGTGTACTCGTGATGGCGATCAAACACCTACAAAACGGTAAACAAACACATTCGAGGTTTGCTATAACAATGACTTTGCGCACTAAAACTGTGTAAACAAAGGAAATTATTTAGGTTTGTTAGATTTTTTTTTCGAATTTTTGTCTTGTGATTTGTTGGTATGAGTTATTTTCTCCGTTGTTATAGATTTGACTGAGGGTAGTCATAGCTCTAGTATTTCGAGTTCACAATTATTTTTAGGTCAAAATATTATATGGCCTACATACAATCAGACGTCATCAAATTTAATTTAGTTTCAATTATATTTAAGAATAAAATAATCAAAATTAGCTGCTAAAAATATTTAAATCGCATTTTGATAATTTCGACGCTTATGTTGTTGTTATATGCTTAAATTTTTCTCATTGCGGGGCTTTTTTTTAACTTTCGCGAAAACTGCTCATTACACCCATATACTTGTTACATATTCATACATACATATACATACATATACATATATATTCACAAAATATAGCTGTACAAAGTCACTCAGCTCTTTATTCAGCTGCTTTTGTTCAGTCGTTGATAAGAAACCAAATTTCCGCTTTGTTAGCAATTATTTTGCATATTTTTGTTGCTATGAAAGTACTTGAGTTGTAATAAATTGTTTCAACAAAAATATGAATGATTATGTATTAGGGATAAAAATCCCGGAATCCCGATTTTTTTTATATCCAAAAATTTCCGCCACTTCTTTCTTATAATCCCGGTTTTTGTAACAGTTCATTGCAGTCATACAACAAAAAAATATAGGAGTAATCATTATTGAGCCAATAGTATTCAAAGAAACAGTTTTCAGAATTTTCATGTGTCTGTATGTATGTTTGTTCGCGTATCATTCAAAAACCGCTGAATGCAATTCGCATCAGAATTCATCGTTACATTACTAGATGTCTGCCTAAAAATTAAAGATATTCTTAATTTCGATAAACTGCAAGAGAATATCATATAATAAGGGATTAATCATTGTAAGTCGGGATTGTAAGAACAGCACCCTAAGATCTAGAAAATTTTAAATTCGAAAAATTTGCCAACTGGAAAACAAGCCCAGCAAAAATTTGAGGGTGTCTACGCTTTTAAAAAGCAATAAAATCATTACAATAAAATCAGCCAAAAAAAATGCTATCCTATCATCATATGAATTACGATTTAATAAATTAATTGTAAATTTATCGTTTCTCATTGTCGTAAAAATTTCACAAATATGTCATATTATTGCAGGCATCAATTTGATAGCTGAGCAAACTGACTAATATCTGTCGAACATACACACATACATACATACATATAATTATCAATAATACAAACTGTAATATGCAATTTACCATTGTTTAATACTGCCAAACGTATGTATGTCCATATATAAGTAAGCGTATGTATGTATTACAATCGTAGAACATAGCCGATAGCACCCGTCATACAAGCTGACCCAGTTACGCTGCCACCAACGCCGTCAACGCCGTCGCATACAACGCAAACCTCTAGGAAGTCACGTTTCACTTGCTTATCTAATGCACATTTTTGCAAGTTGTCAATTTTACCAACATGACAATTTTGTCGAATTATCGATTTATGGTTTAGAGGCTGCATTATAGGTGAATAGGGAGCGTTGTAAATAAATTTAAAGAAAATTTGAATAATTTAAATTAAAGAGAAAGAAAATTTGATGTTATTTGGCAAAAACGTTTGAATGCAACATATTTCACCGCAAAGTAGCGATTTCATCTGAGATACATGGGTTGTTCTGCAAAAATAATTCTTAGAAAGGGCCTTCCTAAAAAAAATTTCTAAATATTCACCCTACGATTAAGTTCTAGCTATTTTAAAACATTTTATTGATTAAATTCACGATCTATCATATCGCTTTTTGTTGTATTGTATTTTATTAGTGCGAACTCTCTTATCGATTTACTGATAATCTTGCTAACGCAATACAATGCGATTGCAAAACGACAAGGAGATATATTTTTGTTTATTTTTATTTTGCAAATGCAACACATTAACATGACAGCGGCGATTGGCAATTGCATTTAGTGTGCTGTGTTGCTTCACCTGCAATTATCGATTATGAAACTCTTTGATAAGAGTGAGGGCATTTCCATAGAGGGGAGTTCCCATGTGTGCCTGCATTAGAATGTGACAAAAAAATAAAATAAAATAAAATAAAATAAAATAAAATAAAATAAAATAAAATAAAATAAAATAAAATAAATTAAAATAAAATAAAATAAAATAAAATAAAATAAAATAAAATAAAATAAAATAAAATAAAATAAAATAAAATAAAATAAAATAAAATAAAATAAAATATAATAAAATAAAATAAAATAAAATAAAATAAAATAAAATAAAATAAAATATAATAAAATAAAATAAAATAAAATAAAATAAAATAAAATAAAATAAAATAAAATAAAATAAAATAAAATAAAATAAAATAAAATAAAATAAAATAAAATAAAATAAAATAAAATAAAATAAAATAAAATAAAATAAAATAAAATAAAATAAAATAAAATAAAAAGAGATGAAATGAAATAAAATAAAATAAAATAAAATAAAATAAAATAAAATAAAATGAAGTAAAATAATGAAATGAAATGAAATGAAATAAAATAAAATGAAATAAAATAAAATAAAATAAAATGAAGTAAAATAATGAAATGAAATGAAATGAAATAAAATAAAATGAAATAAAATAAAATGAGATGAAATGAAATGATATGAAATAAAATACATTTTTTTTTTTACATTTTTTTCTCCGCATCTTAAACAGTCACACCCTCGTACAAACGTACAAACTTGCATTAGTATGAAGTGGGTATGACTAAGCGGCGATTGCACATTTTATAGATAGTAAATACAAAGCAACTTAAAATGTATTAAAACAAATACAAATGCAAGTATTATGCAAAGAAAAATGTTACTAGGGCAAAAAAACAAAAATTTTGAGAACACGATATACATACATATTTTCGAAACTTGATTTTTTTTTTAAATATTTTTTTTTTAATATTTTCATTTCCAGCTATCAACGACGTCACGGAACAACAGCAATGGCCTCAGCCTAATTAGCTGGTATTTCGGTTATTGTTTTGTTTGTTTTTTACTTTTTTTCTGCGTTTAAGAAATTGTTTGCCAAGAGAATGACGGCCGCAGCTAATACGCGAAAGAATTTCGTAGACTTAATTTTTCAATATATCTAGCCTAGTTCAGAAAATAGTTTATAATGCAAGATAGAATTTGACAAAAAAAAAAATAAACTACTAATTCCAGAAAGCTTGATGAAAGAGTCAAGAAAAGCCTTTAATATGACACCAAATCAGCAAAATGGAGCAAGAAATTTGTTAAAGAGGAGTTAGAACGAGACTCAAAAAAATTGTAGGAAATTCATTAATAAAACGTTCGATTTGACTCTGTTGAAATCTTCATTTAAGAGGGATTATAAAATACACTAAATTCATCGGATAATTTTGGCTTTGAACCTATGAAAATTAATCTCTACATTGCCACCCAGATTTTTGAAGATTAACAGCCTTTAGCCGAATATGAATCAGTCTAGGGCTGTTATTAAGCTCTGCTTAAAACAGCGGCTTCCACAAAATTCCGGAGACCGGAGATTCTGAATCCTGTTTAGATATGAATTTGGTTGTCAATCTGTTATCTGCATTGACGCGAGCCTATCTTCAACAGATGTAAGAAACTCCTAGTTACAGTAGCCTTTGAGCAGACAACTGAGAGCACGCCAACAACAAGCAACAAACACACAGCAGCATCCAAGCAATAAAATAACATTGGCAACGTGCGATCTAACAAATTGCAGACGTAATAATACAATTGTAGTGAAACGAGTGTGTTGTTGTTGTTGACTATAAAATTACAACCGCGTGCCTAACTTCCACTTGTCCGAGCAACAACTGTATGGCGCGCACACAACGTGCAACATGCCACAAGGTGAAGCAATTGTATCTATGTTGCATGTATGTATGTATGTTTGTAGATATTCAAATAGCAAAAGCAACAGTGAAGCCAAGACACAACAACTACAACTTGTTAAGTCAAAGTATACGACATTGTTGGTAGTAGCCAGAAAAAATAAAAACAACAAAAGTGACGACAACATCATTGATGCAGGCAGCATGCAGACGTTTGTACAACAACTAACAACTAACAACCAACTAAATTGCCGCCTCACTCACTTGCTGCTGCTGCTACACCAAATACTTAGCGTTGACTCCAAGGCAAAAGCCAAGGAAATTGCTTGAAAAGTAGGCAATGAAGGAAGGAGTTTTGCAGCTGTTGGCTTATCCGCCGTTAGTGGTTGTTGCAGCTTCACTTTTAGCGGCATTGGCAGCATGTTCGATGTTGGCGTTTACTTCATTCATTGTTAGAAAATCTAAAGATTGTGAATGAATGCTGAAGGCAGGTACAAGTGGTGGTTGGCATTTAAGAAGGTGGTCGCGGTGCAGCTGTTGCAAACTGAAGGCGGCTGGAAAACTCATTTTTAGTGCTCGATTGTTTCTCGTATTGCTGCACGCGACACAACACAACACAAACAAATACAACCAACAACAACACAGCAAGACATTTGTATGTTTGAATGCAGACAACAACAACAACAATTTGCTAGCTGGCACACGCAGATGTTGCACAAACGCTTCACGTCGCTGGAAGATACAGTTGGACTTGTTGAGTGTGCGCTTTTGTTTTGTTGTTGCTTTTTGCCCATCTTATTGTACAGCTGCAAGATGCAAATTGTTTGTGGAGCGCGCGCCCTAGCAACTCACTCGCTTGCTTTACTATGCACAATTATAGTTGTAGTGTGGCATGCAGCAGGCGGCCTGATAGTTTAGTTGTTGTGGCAGGTGTATTGCACGATTTTCAATGCAAATGTCAAGTACAACAACAATGATAACTTCAGTTGTAAGCTACAGCTACAAATCGCAAGCGCACAGCAACATCAAAGCAAGACGTTGCAAAATGTTAAATGGTGTGTGGGAAGTGGGAAGTGGCAAAGGGAAGTAGAACAGATGCAACAGCAAATAGGTTTAGAAGTGTTTTGAGGTGAAGCTTATTTTTTGCAATGCATTTGCATCTGTTGCCAACTGTTGGAGTGGGGCGATTTTAGGGAAAAAAATGGTTGCAATTCGGTTAATGCATAATTACTTGTGTTATAACGCTTAACATACCGGCAAAAAAATTTATTTAGAAATTATAAAAATAAAAATTTAGGTCACCAATTAGGTAAGGCATGGCGTTTAAAGGGTTAAAACGCTTAAAATCAACTACTTAAGCCTATGTAAAACTATTTTGATGTGAAAAAATTTGATTTCAGAGATAAAAGAAAATTGAGGTCATCAATAGGTTAACGTATGGCCGCTCATTGCTTATAATTTTACCAATTAAGTGCAGCCCAAATTCAAACCTAACCAAAAATTATTCATAATATCGTTATAAAAATAAAAATGTAAATAACAAGTGGGTTGATGTGTTTCTGAATTTTTGATTCGGAATTTTTGGTTTCTGAAAAAAGTTTTCTTAATTTTTCCTTCTGACTTTTGGTTTCTGAAAAATGATTTCTAAAAAAAATTTTCCGAAAAATTGTACTTCTGAATTTTTTCTGTCTGAATTTATGGGGGCACCAAGGTTTTTTTCTGCTTGCCTTTCAAAAAATATTTGAATTCGAAACCAGTAAAGAAGCAACTAGAAAACATTATAAGCGCCCGCTACTTTGGTTGCTATCTCGCAAGCGAAAAGTTCACATTTGATTTACAAACAAAATTCAAAATTTTAATAAATAAATTCAGTTTGCTGTTGTATTCATATGTCGCTAAGTACTTACCAATAAAAAATGGCTATTAAGCTTTCATTTGTTAACTTTCGTGGTAATTTTAAATTTTTATACTGTATAATTTATTTTGAAAGTTGACCAAATTTAGTTCAAATTAAATACGAAACACGCTGGACTAATAAATTTTATAAAAAAAAAGTCTGCATCTAATGGAGTTTTAAAAATGCTTAAGCTGTACAACGCTGCGTATGAGCAACTTTTTACTAAAAAGCAATAGAAACTTATAGGAAAAGTTCCAAGTAGCATATTTGGTAACTAGAACGGAACCACGACTAATTTGGTGACTTTAAAGTAATTTGTCGCTACTTAATAGCTACATATTATTTAAGTTACAGCGACAGAAATAGGGAATACAACAAAGTTACAACAGAGTTTCTCTGTGCTATACGACTACGTTGCGCTGACGTTGTCGCTACGTCGCAGAAATAAAAATCAAAAATTTTAAATTTTTTTTTAATTCGATAAATCTTTGCAAAGAATAATGTAGCTCGTTAAAACTTTAAAGTACTATTTTCCAATACCAACTTCAGAGTTATTAGAAATAGATGTTGGTGATGAATGCTGACTATTTGGAACTTTGAAGTGCCTTCGATTTGCTAAATGTCACTATACTTGTATTATAAATTTATAAATTTTAAGTTTTATGTTAATTAAAATTGAGCATTTCCTTTTATCACTCAAGCTCAAAAAAAAAATCTCGACTCCTGATATCGAGTGCACTTCATTTTGTATTTGGGCAGCGTGATATAACTTAGATTTGAAGACGTTTCAAATTTTAGTAACTCTATTGCGAACTGAGTTGAGACCTCCTCTGGCAGAGTCTCATTTCTGCAAACATTTCTAGATCAATGCTATCAAGATAGTGCGTCAATATATTTGCTATTACATTTTCTACAAATATTCAAAAAAAAACAAAAACAACAACGAAAGCAGCTATCGCCATTATACGCTTCATACAAATAATTGGACACTTGACAATACGGTTACCGTCAAAAAAAAGAAGAAAAAAAACCAACAAAAATCTTTAAAAAAATACGCTAGCAACAATATTCACTCACACTTACAAATATACATATATGTATGTATATTAGGGCGGGTCAATTTGAAAATCGCTCATTGCTCTGCGAAAATCGTATTAGAATTCGTTTTAGAGGTATGGTTCTTTAGGCAAAGTTTCTTATTTTGATCCCTAGAGTATGATTTCCATAGAGCAATGGGCGATTTTTTGGCTCCCCACAAATCGACCCAGCCTAATGTATATTTATACGTACGTATCTATGTATCTATCAACAGCGTTAAAATGAGGTGCTAAAATTTCAATATTTATTTATCCGAAAAATATTGCGAATATTCGTTTGTTTGTGTGTGTATTTGTTTTTGTATATTCAGCCGTATTTGAAATTGTTTGTGCAATTGCACTAATGATTGTCACGCTTCGTCAAAAACAACACAAAGGCGTGAACGGACAAATATGGATGGATTCGCACATGTAGTACACACTGTAATAATACACACACACACACACACAAATACATATGTATGTACATACCTAGTTATTAGGTAAATATATTTGCATTTACTATATATTTATTATATGAATAAAAGTCATACATATGTACAAATGTAAAAAGAATCTATCCTTGCCTTATATGCAATGCAAAGCGTATTCTCTCTCCGATCTGCGCCACAATCAATTAGTATATTGTCATTGCAAATTTGACACATTTCAATGAATTCTAGAAGTATCCACTCGAATTTAAAACGAATTGAATCACAAATTTTTGCACAGCCCGTACAAATAGCAAGAAAGGCAACGTAAGCGAGAAGAGCGGGCAAATGTCAGTAAATAGTTGGCAGAGAGAAATATAGCGAAGTGAAAAAGGGAGTGGCAGTAGCTATGAACTGAAGCTTTTTAGTTTGCTTTAGGCGTTTTTTATTCGATATTTCGTTGCTAGCTAAACTTTTTAACGCTGACTTGAAAAAGTTCTTATTTGTTTATTAAAGGAAAATTTGAAATTTTGAAAAAGAAAAAATTTATATTGGTATTTTTTTCACAAGTCGCTAAGTGCTTACGAAAAAAAACGCTTTTTATGTCTTTGTATTGCCTTAAACTGCTTGGGATTTAAATTTAAGTTTCATGTAAATTGAAGTGAAAGATTTAACCCTCCGATGAGTGAGAAGGTCCCTAGGGACCTTTTTGCTTTTTCAATATGAAATTACTCCTACTTCGGCCACTACAATCCCCCCCCCCCCTCTCTTTCCAAGAGTATTTTGTAGTGCATCTTTTGGGAAAAAATCAAGCCGATCGGATCATTACTTTAGGAGTTATTGAGGTTTTAGCAAGAATAGTAAATGCATGTAACAAAAATTATCAAAAAAAAAATATTTTTAAATAAAAAAAACATGATTTACAGAAAAAGGTCTTTAGGGACCTTTTCACACGGCTGTGAACTTCAGAACTGTCACTTATCGGAGTTTTAAATTGATATTTAAAAGAAGTTCAAAAATCGCTTAACTAAAAAGTCAAAAGCTACCAGCAGATCCGGTAAAATTATCCTGTATCCCCCTAGCTCTCCTTCTCTCCTGAGTGTTGATTTTTCTTTTCTACCGCGCCTTTCAATTGCAGCTCAATTTCTCATCTTTTTTTATTTCATTCTACTTTCTATTCTTGATTTTCAATTATTTGTAATTTTCTTTTCTTTCTAATTTTCTTTTCCTTCTTATTCTTTTTTCACCTCTCTTCTTCCTCCTCTCCTTGTCTTTTACATTAAGCACTTCTATACCAAATATTGTAGAATTGATGGTAATAATTTTCTCCATCCAACTAGAGAACACGCGAGCGTTCTCTCTTTTGTTCGAAAAATATTTCTTTCAAAAATGCTTGCTTGAAGTCATTTTTGAGCTTTAGCAAGATCATAAAATTCTTTTTGGAAAACTATCTTAATTGTGGATAGTTTCTGAGGCCATATTAACCGACTCAACGTGATAAAGATCCGTCTCTTCAACAAATCCACCTTTTGCCAATTTCGTTTTATCACTTCGAAGTTATCTCCCGCTTATCCCTGAAAACTCAATTTTTTTCAAGTGCACCAAGTCTGGTTTACTCATCACTGCATGTCTCACGCACACGCACACAACCAAGCAGTTGACACTTGGCGCTTTAATTTCCTTATGAGCTTACAGAGATTGTTGTTACATTTCTTGTTTTCAATTTCATTTCAAATTGCGCCCGCACTTCTTGATATATAAAAGCTTTGTCGCGCGACCTTCGAAAATGAATTGCAAGGATTAAATTTCATTTTCAATTGACGCAAACTCAAACGCAAACTGGTAAACACAAGTAAGGAGATATCAATTGCAGTTAAAAGACTGCTATGAGTAAGAGTAGGGTCCACCACCCCTCAACTCTCATCACTAAGTGGAGGAGGCTCGGAGGCCTAGTGAGCATTTGTTATTCATTATAACAACATTAAATTACTTATTGAAGGAATTTTGCATTTTCTGCATGCTTCTTGTCTTGTCTTTGGCGGTTGTTGTTAATGCAATTAATTATGTGACGGGTAGATTAATACAATGACAGCGACGCAATCTTTAATGACAACACATGAAAAAGTTATTTATTCATTTGTTACAGCATGATTTTGTGATTGAAGGTTAAAGTGAAGTAAACACTGTTGTTGTTGTAATTGGTTGAAATTCTTTTGAAGGTCACAAGCTGACTGTGGGCACAACAAGCAAGGTCTCATTTCTCGAAAATAATTCAATACCATCCCATGTTCCATCAGAAATCTGTTCTATGGGCGACTTGGTTCATCTCTGGATTTTTTAAAAATTACTTCAAAGCTCCATATGGACAGTACACACAACTATCATCAAGCTCTAGCCTCAAGTGCTTAATTTTGGCTAATTATTAGCGCTTTCTCTTTCAAGGCTGCCGGGCAAATGTGATTGAACTCATAAAAATCCCACAATGCGTGAAAGTGATTTCGCAGCTCCAACACATAGACTCCAAGCCGTTCATATGCGGCAATTGTTTCTAGGCATTATTTTGTAATCGTCTAAATGGATTTCACAGACATACACACAAACATTAGAAATATTAGAGAAATTACAAACAAACTCTCCTCGACGAAAGCAATAAATGCGATTTACGATCAGACAAATCGCACAAACAGACAATAACAATAAGAACATCTTGGCTAGCTAATGAAAGTAACAAACAAACAACAAGCAATAAACAATAAAATGCTAACAACAGCAACAACAACAACAGCATACTCGTAAAATGCTAGCAACAGCAATAAAATACTTTCAGCAACCGGTAGCCGTTGGTCGGCGGTACCAACAGGTGGCTGGGTGTTGACGTCGGCAAGTTCTTCGGTGTGGCAGATGTTTCGGCTAATCCAAAATGAAGAGCAGAACATCAAATGCTGCAATTATAATTGGTTATGAAAATTACAGTTAAAGAGATAAAGCGGAGTCAAATGGAGAAGAAATGATGTTATTCGAAGGTATAATACGCGCATTTCTTAAAACGTTTCAATCAGAGATCGGACCCCAAAATGAGCGTATGTATATTGTTCTACGCGTCAACCCTAAAAGGAGTCATAAAGAAAGACAATAACTTCGAATCGGAATAAATTAGGGTGTTTTATCTTTAGGCGTATCGTTGTTGTAGCCTTTTTTCATGATTTTAAGTCTTGCTTGACTCTCTTTTGATAATTTCCTTCCTTCATTTTGTTGATATTTTGATTATTTTTAGAGTCATCATATTGAATTATTTTAATGACTCTTTTATGAAGCTTTAGTAAATACGTCTTTAATATTCATATCCAAGTCTTATTAATCGATTAATTATGATTAATCAAAATGAATCTTAATTGATTAATCGCTTTTTTGATTAATCGTTTTTTGAATAAAATGATTAATCATATATTAAAACGGCTCAAATTTAGAAGTTCCTTAATACTTCAACCATTTGTTGCATCTTCGACATTTTGCCCATTCGCGATCGGACAACATCTCAAAATTCTCTAAAATTTTTTTATTTTTTATGGTTCAGTTAAGCTTGCATAGCAGGGCATAGCATAGCAATACACAGCACGTAAAAGAAAATGTTGATTATACTTCGCACAACGCACAGCCCCTCAAAATCAGATATTCGCGAAACATACAGAATTTCATGAGCTCGCATACATTCTTTCAGCTTTTCTTCTTCCATTACAACGCTTTTATTTGTTTTTTACTAAAATTTATAAGAATAATAAGCAAAAGCTTTGACAGTACGTATGTTAAGTTACATAGAGATCAAAATTCAACAGACTTCTATGCCATGCTCTGGGTTGCCATGCGTTGTATAATCGAATACATGTAAAACCAATTCAACAGATATCGGAAATGACAGATCCCATGCAATGTATTGCTATGCTATGCAAGCATAATTGAACCATTAATATTTTGAAGTATGTTTGGTTTTTAATTTTTTTTATTTTCAACTATTTCAAGGCAAACTTTCACATAAAAAAATGAGTACATTAATCAGTTTTTGATTAACCATTTTTGGAAATACTCGAGTAACACTTGTTTTGATTACTCAGAATTTTGATTAATCAAGTAATCGATTAATTGAAAATTTAATTAATCAACTTACTCGATTAATCGAATAAAGGCACAGCCCTAGATGAAATTACTTCTTTTTAATGGTTTTAATTAATAATTGTCACAAATATTTAGGGTTACCTAAGCTTTGACTATATAGAATAAGCACTAACTTGAAATTATTGAAATGAAACTAAGTGTTTTTAGCTTCAGTGTGCACATAGTTTTACCCATTTTTCCAACAGTCATACAGAAAGTTATAAAAATAAATTTCAAATTTGATGTGTATTTTTTTTTATAAACGAGTTGTAAAAAATCGATGTTTCAATTAATAAAATCGATTTAAAAAATATTGTTCGTAGAAAAACAATTGACTAAAATAAGAATGTATGATTTAATCACTTCCCTACATATAAGGACACATTTTCCTGACACCTGAAAAAGCTCAAACAATTTATTTAAGTTGAAAAACAAGAACAAAAAACAACAATCATATATTGCAATTCGCTTAAGCAACACACCTTGTACATAAATAAGAAAGTACTCGTCTATGAATCGACTCAGCTGAAACGTATATTGAGAGCCGCACCTTAATAACTACTTGCACAGTAAGAAGAGACCAATTTTCACAATTTTAAAATGAGTAGCAAAAAGTTTGTTTATGATAATATATATGGAGTAGATAGTTAAAAGTAATTCGATATATTTAAGTTAATATCAGAGTTAGCAAAAAGGCATCAATGAAGGTTAAGCCAATGTTCCTTCAAAGTGTTCAAAAGGTCTTAAAACGAAGTGTTTTTGGAACTTACACTGAACGAAAGCGTACTCATTTGAACAAAGCACTTCAATGCTCCATGTATTGATTTATATCGCTTGTGAAAAAATAAAATGTATTCACAATTTTCATCAGAGAGCTTCAGACAACAGTTCGGCAGAGAACTACATAATTTTTAATCCAGAAAACTCCATTGCAATCCTACTTTAAAATAGCTAACCCAACCCAGCGGCCAATGAACGTCATAAATAATCCACATAATTAAACTAAAAACACTATATTTTTAACGTTCATTTCATTTTAAAATTAAAATTCTGCTACACAAAAAAAAACACAAAATAAAAGCAACGAAGATATATTTGCATCGGCTGACGCGCATATTTCACTCAAACTAAATGGTCACTTAAATCGCTAGGGCGCGATGGATCTTTCATAAACGTCACAATCACACTTATCTACACAGAAATAACACCAAACAAAATATGCGCATCTTATATAAGGCTTATTTAGTGTGAACGAAAGGCTTATAGAATGAGAATTAAAATTTGTGACAACAAGAAATAGAGATATCAGAACGAAGGTCCTTTCTCAGCTAAAATAATTTTTTTTTATTTTTTTTTTGAAAAAATTATATTTATACGTGTAACGGGTCCTGTAAACTTAGGGCTTTATAACGCTTTTGTATAAGATATAGAAAACTACGATTTTCATCTTTAAATATCCGACAATTTTTTTCAATTCTATTCAGCAGTTTTTGTGTGATGCGCGAACAAACACATAGACAGACAAACACAAATGTTTAAAATGTGCACTTTGACTCCATTGGCTTTATAAGGATTCTTCCTATCCAAAGCACGCATCGGTTACACAATTTTTTTTTTTTTTAGTTTTATTTTTGTTTTACACTGAACATACCATATATCAACGCTACTTTTCCAACCAATTGTTTGCTTTATTGCACTGGGTCAACAATATTTCTAATTGCAATTTAATCATCTTGGGTATTGCTCACAACAATATAAGCTAAACCATCCATCCATCCAAAGGTGCGCAAGTATACCTGGACACATTTTCTTCCGCACAACGTCGCTTTTCATTTAATTACTCAAATTGATTGTTGAGTTGTGGCACCTAAAAGTTTTGTTGTTGTTGTTGCCTTAGTATTGTTAACTTCTAAACGTTAGCTTTAAACTGCGCAACGGAATTCGCGGAAAATGTCATCATGGATCATTCCATTTAGATTGCTCGTTAATATTTAGCTCAAATTTAAATTTTATATTTTTTTCGCCAAGGGATTAAGCGAGTTATTTATGCTAACTGGGAAAATACAATTTGAGAAGCTAAAGTGGTTCTAAGTGGTCCCAACTTAATAGTTGCTATTTGTATTTGTAAGCTCACAATTTTCTGTAGCCACCTTTTTTAGAAAATTAACTTAATTTAATGAAGAAATGTTCCTATTAATATTGGGCTGCTGAAGTTTTGGACATGATATTTTGGTTGGTGGTGTGCTTAGAACCGTTTCTCAGAAAAGCTAACATACAAATATTATATTATGTATGTATATAAAAACAGTTTTTGTGCCAAAACGGGCTCGTCCATAGACAGCAGTCGATAAATTATTATTATGAAAAAATAAATTATAATTATTTTATAACAAAAATTAAAACTTTTGATAACCATAACCCTACTTTTTTTTCTTATCTTTACAGGTAAGTGTATGGCTACGGTCCAACAACTTGTTAAGGTTTGTACAAAACAAATTTTATGATGTTATAAGAAAATAGAGAGATATTCAGCCTTATTGTAAATTTCATGGGAACAAATCTCCCAAAAATTTTTAATGCGAAACACCAACAATTTTCCTACTTTATTTTTGTTTCCCCATTAAAAATGTTTGGGAGATTTGTTCCCATGAAATTTACAATAAGGCTGATTATTTCTAAGGAAATACTTTTACCTCGCATTGTTAAAACATTTAAAATCTTTTTTACTACCCACGGTACTAGTTTTGAAAGGCTAACGTGATCTAAGTATAACTACTAGAGTTGCTAATCCCGGTAGCTCGGAGTACCCTGCTTTTTAAGTGTCAAAGCGAAGAAATTCAAGGATTTTCGTGACTAGAGATGCCGAGATGCTTTCAATTATTATTTTTTTATTATTGTTTTTAGATGTGTTATATTTGTAAATATTTTGATATTTATTGTAGCTTGTTTTACTTAAAGTAATAGAAGCCCAAGTAATGAAAAATTTCATGACAATACGAAAACTAATTGTCGAAACTTGATGCTATTTTGCTATTAATTGAAAAAAACTTTTGTTTGGAAATATATTTTTTTAAATATTCAAATAATTTTTACATACTTTAAAGTTAGCGAAGTTTATCAAGCACCTTTTTAAGCAAATAGAGATTGGCGAATATACATTGCCAGGGGGAAATTTCGGGATTTCGGGATTCAATATGTGAAACAGAAAAAATCCTTGTTATTGCAATAAAAAAATATAACGAGTCATCGACTAGTACATATGTATGTACATATGTGAAGCAGCGTGACTCAAAATGTGAAGAGTAGTGCCACCGTTGTTTTTCTTATATAGAAACCTATTTTCAACTATTTTATACAATTAAATATATTTTTGTTTGGAATTTTATATATATTTTCTTTTTTGTTCAATTCTTTTTATACTTGACAGCACATTCCTTATAAACTATTATTTTGCATTTTCTATTTTGTACTTTGTACGAAGCGAGCATTTTATTTTTTTCAATTTTTTGTTTCTTTTTGTTGTTGCTATAATAGTGGAATAATTTAATTCCACTTTTTTATCTGCTTACAAAATAATTACAATATTTCCTGGTATTTATGAGATACGCATTTGAATAACAATTAATGCGCGCTCTAAAACGTGTATAAGCTAATAAACGCATACAAACAAACATAAATACAAACAAGAAAACATACATACATAAGAACAATATAACATAACCAACTAAGCATTTAAATCAACTCAAACACAGCTTGAGAAATGCATTTGTTTGTGCGCGTTGTGACAGGCTCGCAGAAAAGTATTCGCACGTCAAGACGAACGAATCAATTTCAACTTGAAATTCTAATGGAAATGGAAATCATACCTAAATTAAATTAAATAAAAAAATAACGAGTTTTTCATCAAAAATTAAAGCGTAGAAAAAGAAGCTGCAAAAATGCTCAATGCTTGAAGAAGCCGCAAAAAAGCAAAGAACGCAATTCGACGTATTGGAAACGCGCGCAACTTGTCGAGGGGTCGGTCGAGTAGATGCTGAAATTGAAAAAAAAAAAATTAGATTTGTTTCTACAACAACCACTTTAGCGTTTGCTACTTAGCTTTGGCTGCTGTTGATGCGGCATAATTTCAAAATGTTTATGAATTTAGAGCCCAACTGCAGTACAGCGAGCCGAATGCGAGACTTCGAATTGCGATTTTTCGTAGCCATTTTATACTACGTGCATGTATGTGTATATCTAATTGTTGTTACTGTATTCTTTAATATCATTTTTTTTTTTTTTTTTTTTTTTTGTTGCAGCTGCAATGGTGTTCAATTTTTCTATAGACAATAAAATATTTCAATTTGATTGAAATTTATGCGCACAAAATGTGCGAATAAACAAGATTTTCATGCATAGCATTTTGTGTTAATTTGAGTTTTGTTGTTGTTATGTTTTATTGTAGATACTCATTGCATCGTCTCATTATATGTTTGTATGTACATATGTATGTATGTGTGTATGCTGTGGCAAATCTCGCACGACTGTCATGGCCATTGTGTTTTGCCGTTCAAGGCGCTGAAGTAAATCATTTTGTTTATTGGAAACTAATCTTAAAGCGTTAGCGAGCAGGGGATGAAGAGCGGGTAGTAACAGAAAAATACAGAGCTAACTCAGCTTAAAATGTTCAAGATAAACAAATTTATATTTCAGCAAGTAGCTATTGAAATTTTAATCTGCAAATGAATTGGAAATAAGTCAAGTTTTGAAGAGTTTTAGTTTTATTGATTTTTCGCACTGTTTTAGGATTTTACTCGTTTTTATACTCAGCTGCAATATTATTTTAATTCGCTACCTATAATAAAATTGTAACGAATGGATGAATGCAATGCAAAATATGACAGAAAAATTGGCGGGAGAAATCATAACCGAGTCAATAGAATCCAAAAAAACCGTTTTTTTAAATTTGTGTCGGTCTGTCTGTAAATTTGTACGCGCATCACTCAAAAACTGCTGCATAGAAATGAATGCAACTTCCATTTTCAGTTTACTATATAGCCAACTTAAAATTTAAGATATCTCTTATTTCAATAACTCTAACAGTTACTGAGTAAATGACAACTATGTGGAAGCCACAAGCTAAAAAATGCGGCAGACGTTTAAGAGGCAGGCAGTTTATTACGTGCAAAGAACAACATATTTATTTAATGCAAAAGACTACCCCACATTATTAGCTTTAGCGTTAAAATTTGAATTACTATCATTGGCGCTCATTGCAAAAATTTAACTAAAATTATTTGAATAAACAAGCAATACGATATCTACACTTACACACTAAATCTCGCAAAAATAATAATAATAATATGCATGTTGAGATAGGTATAACCACATACCCTCTACCTCCGCCTCCAATAATTGTTGGAAGCGCCCATATACGGCAAAACTGCAGCTTGCCAAGTCGACTCAATTGTTACCGTTTTCATTTCCATGCTTGGTATAACATGCTTATCGCTCTCTATCTCTCTCTCTCTCTCTCTCTCTCTCTCTCTCTCTCACGCTCTTCGATGCAATTCATATCTTTGCTATACGTTAGTTTGTAAGCGGTGCTGCATCACTGCGCTGAGTTGCCATGAACTGGAAAACCTTGAAAATTTAATGGAGACTACAAATTTTTTTTCTGGTTTTCTTTGTTCTTAGTTTTTTTTTTTTGTTTTGTTTTGTTTTTTATAATTCATGTTGTTGCCTTGTCATTGACGTTTCGCACCCTTTACCAATGTTTTTGTTTGCTAATAAATTTTGTAACGCAAATTTTTGCGTTTTTTTTTTGTTTGAGTTGTTGGTATTTTTATATTTTTAGCAAATCCTCTGTAGTGTTAGCAGCAAAATTAATAACAATAAAAACATTGGTAAATAGTCGGCAGCATAGAGCAAACGATTAAATAATTTTGTAATTAATAAATTTTTGATTAGTGAAATATTCCGATTAATCAGATGTTGAGTAATAAATCTTAAAAACTCACCATGAAATCCGATTAATTTTTTTAAACTTTGAAACTGATTTTCTTACAAGAATCAGTGAACAAAAATAGCGAAAGTATTTGTTGAAAGTGATAACACTAACTAATCAGACTAAGATTGCTTAACTCTCTGAATAATCAGATTAAACATATAATGAATCTAAATTAATGTAAAATTAATCGTTTTTGATTATTAGCTGATTAGTTACTTAATCAATTATATTCGACTAGTTGCTGAATCACACATTCAAAAAAAAAAAACATCTCTTTCTAATTACCGACGACAGCACAACAACAATTTAGATTGCTAAAAGAATAATAACAAATGGCAAAATAAATGTTGTCATCTCTGCAATAAGCACTTGCTTCACATCTAAGCAATTTCACATGCAGTCATCAGTTACTTGCTGCTTATCTTGGGTCTACTATCAGTCAAAACTAAATGTCCGTTGGCACGAGCACACTGACACTACGTCAGTCAATCGAGTTGGTAGTTAGCCTGCTCGTACCTTCTTTCTTACTGCCAAGCTGTGCACGCAACACACGAGCAGCCCTTCAGCTACATCCAAGTGCATTCCGCTGCATTTCTTCTTAAGCGCAGATGAGCTGACTTTTCGGTAGCATAGTCTTGTAGCTTGCAATAGACGGCCTAGTCTGTAGCTAATGCCACATTGATGGCTGTCAGCTAATTTGATGGAATGGCACTGGTTCACAAATTTTTAATTGGGTGTGTAGAACTTTGTTTTTGTATGCGTATTTGCGTGCTGATTCATGCGAACGCGTCTGATGCGAGTCGAATTCGCGCTGTTGCTAACACGCATTGTGGCTGCATATATTCCAATTTTATTATATCGTGGCAAATATGAAAGCCATTGAATGCATGCCCGCATGCGCAGCTGATGCACTTTATAACTGCAGGCACATACATATATACCCTGTTATGAAAAATCTAAGTAGTCAAAAAATATACTAGTTCGCGATAAGGGTTTTCTGACTAGTATCAAACTAGTTCGAAAAAAATAAAATTGGTTTATGCAAGATTTGCGAGAATCTCGAATTGTCACGCCAGCATTTGTGCCGAGTACTCTTTCACTCTGTGGGGTATATAATTCTCTCTAATTCCCTCTAAGTTCAGTTCTCTCTTTTTGAAACTTGTTTGTAAATTTCTTAGCAGCAAAAAAATACATTTAAAATGTTTGAAATCAATTCATACTCCAAAACAATTTTAGATATATATTTTTGTTTAATCATCCGATTGCATTAAAATTTTTCTATAAAATTGTATGTATGTTTGTTCGCGCATCACTCAAAAACTGCTGAAAAGAATTGAACTAATCGCTCACTATTGAGTTAATTAAAGCCTTACTTAACATTTAAGAAATCCCTCATTTCAATAAATCGAAAATTTTTGATGTTATCGAGCAATATTTGAGTGTCTCAAAATGTGTTAATACAATATGGATATGAAACAAAAGGTGACAATGAGTGCTGTAATAAGCGGCCCGATGAAGTTATATATCTGAACTGGTTGTCAAGATAGAATGATTGAAATTGGACTCAGCATATTATTATAAGCTCTGACTAGTTCCCCTGCGTTGAGCCGTGAGCTGGTTTACAACTACTTGCTATGCCTGCCGGGTGGGTGCGTATTCTGGTAGGTACGATTTTCTCGCCTGTTCAGTTGCAATTTATTATACTATACTGTCTTCCCATCTCTTCCCTACTCAATTCTAATTATTTCATTCAAATTCTTATTTTCCACTGCAATTTGCCTTGTGCTGTGCAACCCTGCAACACCGCACGTAAAATTTTTTTTTTTTTTTTTTTTCTTCTACCGGTGGTAGGCACATGAATACCTTGGTTATTATTAATTTTTTGCATTATGCATTTGTTGTTGTAATTTTGCGCGCTTTGTTGCCAGTACACTTTGACGTTGTTGTGGCAACCAATCTAAGTGGCACTGTCAGAGATGCAACTCGCTAGCTACGCATGCGGCCAATGCAGCGTAAGTTGGTTAGCTGGTAGCTGGCGCTCCGAGCCTCGTAGGGAGGAGGGGACTGGGCTCTATTTAAATGCACATTATCTTGTTGTTTATAAGAAAATATATAAAATCAGTTAGGTTATTTGTGGCATTTTTGCACTCGACGCTGGGCACAGTTTGGCCCTCGCCCTGGCCCTTGAATATTCCACAATCTGCATGCAACCTCAGGAAAATGTAGCAAATTAAAACGGCGTAGCTTACAATGTTGTGTGGCGTTGTGTGGTGTCTGTTGCAATGTGGCGCTACTTCTAACATTTAATTGTTGTTTTCATTATAATTTTTACTTGTTGTTTTAACTGTAGTGGTTGTTGTTGTTGCTTCTTGTGTGCTGCTACCTACCTTATTATTAGTTGGAATTTGATTTTGTTAATTAGTTTTCGTTGCTTTTAACTTTACATTAAAAAATTGCATACGAGCCACTAGCAAAATAGCACAAACCTAGTAACTAGCAACAACAACAATAACTAAAACAACGAAACCACATTTAATTATATGAGCAACTGCATTTGTAACAAAATCAGCAAATTAACCAGCGCTCAAAGCAGTGCATCGAGGAATTGTGCATGTGGGCTCAGTGCATGGATGCTTCTTCTTCCTTCAGGCATCTCTACACAGCTCTGCGCCATTTGCGAATAAATAAATTTTTGTCTTTTTTTTTTGTATAATCATGCGCCTATTTGCTGCTGCCTACAATTATAACCAAATTACAGCACTCAAAGTGCCGCCCAGCACACACATCTACACCCACTCAATGCTCGACTAGCACTTTCCCCCTCGCTCACAGTAACGACATTAATTGCGTGGCAGTGGCTTCTGACCCAATCCCCTCTCCCATATGATACAGCTCTATATTATGTTCCTAAATTAACTTGCACCAAAGTGCATCTAAGCAAATAATAGAAAAAACTATGATTAAATCTCTGTGAGTGTGCACGCATTCCTTTTGGCTCACAATGATGGCTCTTTGACACGCACTTTTTTTATAATATTCCCATTTTATTGTGCTTTTAAGATCTGCTCTTTGCCGCCTTTTATGGTTCAGCTGGACCAAAATTGTTCTAGGGCCACCCTACAACAAAACGCTCCAAGCGGGGTTTGAGCATGTTTATTACTTCTCTCAAATCAAGGCGTTGAAATCAAGTCAAAGAGGTGTTTTGAGAGCTTACGATTCCATGTTTATTTACTTTTGTTGTTGTGTTACTAATTTTTGTTTGTTGTTGAATTTTACTTTTTGATCATATCATTTTTAGTTCTTATTAGTGACGAGTCTTCTTATTCCATCATGACGTGGTTATTTAATGAATACAGCAAATGAAATCAGTTAAAGTCAAAGTAAATGCTTCCAATATTTTAATGCAGAATTTGAATACAATTTTTGCATAAACTAAATAATTTCAGTTTGCAATATTTTTATTTGTTCCGTCTGATGACTTCATAGAGCGTAGTCCCCTATTGACTTAATGGAAGTCAAAATAATATTTGTAAAAGTCTATAATCTATTCCTTAGTAACTAATCAAATTAATTAATTAATCAGGAAATAATTATTCTATATTAATCTAAACGACTAATTTTCAGATTAATCGGGTTAATTATAATCTAGTTATTTTGACTATTCAGAGTTGAGTAATCCCAATTAAAAATAAATCAGCATTTTATCAATCGGAAAATTTCAATGTTTTGCCGGAATTCACCACTCTCTACTTTCTATTAGCACGCACTTTCTTATTTTATATTCATGGAAATATGTGCTCAGTAAAGTATGAAGTCACTTAGAAAATAATAAACTCACTCAGATTTTAATTAATTTTCATTTGCTTACATACTTTGGATCTAGTTTAGCAGAATCTTATCAGTTAATAGTCTTGATGAAGTAGATCAATAATTACTTAACACGTCATGTGTTGAAACAAATGAAATCTTAATCTCCACAGCATCTAAGGAAGATCATTTAATGTACCTTTAGTATAAGGATAGGAGAGCACTATTGCTGTTGGATGAGTCATAGAATCCAATTAAATCTAGTCGTTTGATTTCAATCAAAATTATCATTGAAATGAGTTCTGAAGCCAGTCTTGATTCAAAGTAGTTCGTATTAATCAATGAATGCATTCAAATAAACAAAGTTGTCTCTTATCATTTTTTCCATTCAAATGTATTAAAGACTCTTATTAAGCAGTTAAATCTTCATTGAAATAAATTAATTTAACTTAAATAAGAGACTGCAGTCAAGTGAAATTATTTTGTATGAACCACAGACTTGGTTTTGTATGAATTTATTTCACTTAAATTAAATAACTCATTTAAATCAGTGACCGTAATTGTTATGAGTCTTATTATAAAAATCGCTTATTAATAATTACCTTCTGATTTTTGAAATAAAAATCAACAATAATAGTTAACTTCAAGTTTTTTTTTTTTTTTTTTAATAAAATTTAATCGTTATTTTTTTAGTTTTATTTTTTTAGTTGCAAGTAAAACTTATTCCTTGAGCGATATTTTATTCCACAAATAATATCTAAATAATCATTATTGGGGGTCCCTGACTTAAATTCAATAAGAGACCTTATGAAAATACATTCATTTACTTAAATCCATAGCTTGATTCAAATAAACCCATTTTACTTTACTCAGGAACTTCCTTACATTGAATTCATTCGACTGCAATTAGATACTTTAAAAATTTATGAATTCAATAAAACAAATCTTTTTTTAAATGATTGCAATCAAATTCAAATAGATTAAGGGTGAGCTTAAGGAAAGTTGTATTCAAATTAATTATTCAAAAATTAAGACTATAGTGAAAAGTGAGATTAATCACCATAAACAGCACAAACAACGAAAACTAGCGAAAGAAAACGAAGTAAAACGATGAAAAGCATATCACCTTTCAGCGCAACGAATGATGAAAGCTATTTCGTGGCCACAATTATTAAGCTTTGTTGTAAATGCTATGCAATGTTGTTGTTGTTGTTTCCAGCTATGCTTGCTATTTTGTTTACTGTTTTGACGACAACCATTCTAATTCGGCTGGCATAATAATAAAGCTTTGGGTTTTTGTTGGTTAGCTAGATTTAGCCAATTCTAATTGGCCAAACACTGTAAAGCTAGAAACAACAAAACCAAACAGCAAACCAAAAGCTAAAGCAATAACAACGACAAATATCAGCAACAACAAATACAGAACTTGAAAATAAGTACAAAAACAGCACAAAAAAGCCAAATACATGAACCTGCACAAAAAAACTTGCACCTCACCTTGAATGTATAAACAGTAACGCACCGCCGCGCCGCCACCCCAAAGCCATGAACAATGCAATGCACCTTCCCACTACAACGCCTTGAATTTATTGCATTTGGTGGTATAGAAATAGCTAATTTTTGCACATTTTATTCTACCTACTTTATGATTTACATACGTTTGTTGGTATGTTTTGCTATTTTTTTTAAATATTTCCATGCAAACAAATGCACAAACATACATATGTACATATATACATATACATAAGCGCATGTATTCGCACAAATTTTGTTTGGCTAGGTAAGCAATGAACGTAAAAAACGTTGTAAATGAATTTAAAATAAGACAAAAAAAAAAAGAATTAAAAAAAATGGTTGTGCCAATAAAAATAAATATGAAATCAAATTGAAAAATGAATGTGTGGCTTGGCGTTTCCTCAAATTTCCTTAATAAATAACAAAATGCCAAGAGCAATTTCACGACTACAAAAGCAACAACTTCAAATAAAGATTTATTGCTCAAGCCACAAGCTTCGCACATACACATGTACTACATACATACATACATAAATGCATATATAATTATACATATTTATTAATTAACAATAACAAATGATGAAAATAAAAATATAAACGAAACAAGAATAATAATATGACTATAAAAGTCGCCATGAAGGCAAACTAGAAGAAATTCAACTTGAGCGGGAGTGAGAGAGCGAGGAAGCGAAGCGGCTTGAGCAAAGCAGAATTTGAACGGTTTGACGCAAGCGTGAAAGAGAACGAACGGAATATTAGGCGTTGCTGTAAGACCAAAATAAGATTGAATGCTAACGACAATCAAATTATATTTTTTGTTAGTCAACTAATTTTAGTCTCGAAATAGTTAATTTACTACGAGGCAGAAGACAAAATTTACTTTTCTGACTTGAATTAAAAATCAAGGCGCTGTCGGAGCTACTTAATACTTGCACTTTATCAGTGTCAAATTGAATGGGCTACAAAACTGCGTACTCAGAATTTTTCTAAAGTTCCGAGGAAAAAAGTTGAAAAATTAGGTCAAAATTTGCTAAATTATTTAGAATTTTGTGCAAAGCGTTTAGTAAAACCTTGAACGACGTTTGGTACAACATAAGTCAAACTTTTATATGAAATTATCTGAAACTTTATTTGTTGGACGTCTTTGTTTTAGTTCGATGACAAAAAGGGGGTGCGATTGTATTGTCCGACACTGTAGATTTTAAGTAGCATTGCCAGCATTAAGAACGTTCTTTCAACTAGTGAGACAAACGTAATTTAAAAACGTAATAACGATACTGGCGATAACTTTATGCCACTAATTTGCGACTTTAAAGTTGCAACTACTCTTAAGTAATTGGTTTATATTTCCTTTATGTTTTCACTTATAAAAAGCTGCACGTGGAACCATGAGGTGGCAGCCGAAACTTTAGATATGAAATTTTGTGGTAGTCATAATTTTGCCACGGCTTTAAAGTGACGATATCTTGTAGTAAATATAAAATTAAAGTTTAGTATTTTAAGTTGCCCAAACTATCGTCTTAAAAAATATTTATTACTTATAATATCAGGCAGATGTCACACAGAAACGTCGCTGAAACTTTGCAGTTACAAACAAATTATTCGCCATTTTGTTTGTAAGCACGTAATAGATACGTTCCCACTACGTCGCCGTTACTACACGTTCCACACTTTAAAGTCACAAAATTGTTCGCGACTGTAGTCAGTTTCAGCGGCTATTTTGGTTAGTTGGGCATAGTAAAATTAACTTGACTCTTCCATTAACGTTTTTTTTTAGAAATAAGCTGATTATTAACCGTACATTTCAAAATTAACTACTTTGTCATAAGTTTAATGTGATTTCATATTGCTAATCCCTCACAACGTTTCCTTATTTATTAGCATTTCCTAGTCTTAGTATTTCACTTGAACATCAAAATGCAATTTAACACTTGACGGCAACTTTAATTCGATTAAATACTTATTGTATTTTAATTAATTAAGAATGAGGTTCCAGTTACGCATTATTAAAACTACAAGTTTCGCTTCCCAACTCATAATAACCGTTAAGCTCACCAATTTCAGCAGAAGTTATCTAAAACAAAACAATTCCAAGTGCATGAAGATCAACAAGCTTTGAACTATAAAAAAAAAACAGCAGCAATAAACAAAATATTAAAAGCAGTAATAACTTGTAATCATAGTGCTGTTTTAAATATTTTATGAAGCTGAAAAACCTGAAATAAAAACCAATTTTCATTTTGCTACACATTCAGCACTTCGATTGGGTTCAAAGTGCCAACAGCAGTGAACTCTAAATAATTTTATGATTTATTTTACAATTATTTAGGATAGCAAGCAAACAAAAAAAAAAAACAAGAATAGCAGGTGAAAGTGCAAAAACGCGTATCAAACTTTTTTTTAAAAATGGCATAACTTTGATTCCTTGAACAAGAGTCTTAGCGAACTTTTGATGCAAATGCTTCTCAAGCCAGTTGAGTTATGAAACTTAAGCACAGAGCAATTTTCAACGCTCATTAACAGCTTTCATTTGATACCCATTTTGTAACAACAAATTTGTGATCGTCCTAGTAAACTTACTGGTAGATAACTCCAAAACCGGTCGGTTTATGGAAATCAGAGATATTTTAAATTTTAAGTTGAACATTTAGTAAGCCAACGGTGCAAGTTTTATACAGTTATCAAAAGCAGTTTTTGCGTGATGTGCGTACAAAAATTTAGGCAAATAGACGAAAATTCTAAAAAACGATTGCTTTAGATTCTAATGGCACAAAAATTACACACTATATAATTTTTCTTAAATATCTGCAATATAAAGTGCTTGTTTCTATAACTAAACAGATTTTCAATTAGGGCAAAGGAAAAATAGTGTACCTAAAAACGAAACACGCTAATGTACATATGCAAATTTATCACAAATAATTTTATTATGCGGCGTAAGCGGAGTTAGTTTAACTGAATAGGAAATGAGTAATTTAATGGTATTAAACTTATTTCTATTTATTTCTAAGCATTTTTAGTAGTGATTTGCATTTTACTTTTTTTTCGAGCAAACAACGCTTTAGTTTACGCAATTGAGTGGGCTAATGCTGCGAAATAATTTACATTGACACTAAGCTTTCATACATAAAGCCAATTAGTGAACTTGAATATTTTTTTATACAAAATAAGTGGTGGTGCATGATTGCAATTTCTCTAAAATCTGAAATTTCCTAGAAAATAAATTTGAAGAAAAAATCTTTGTAAATCATACAAAGTAAACGAATTAAAGTTCAATAAAAAAAATGGTCTTAAAAGATAACCAGATGCGCAATTTAAATTGCTTAGGAACAACTCACATACATACATACTTACACATGTTATATGGTAAGCATACATGGGCACGCTGCAATTTCAGTGCTTTGAAAGCAGAAGCGCTCTCAATATCATGCCACTTTGAAGAGAGCTCTAAATAACAGTTTTTAGAATTTTCGTCTGTCTGTACAAACGTTTGTACGCACATCACTCAAAAACTGCTACATATAATTTAATTCAACTTTCACTGTTGTAATACTAGATGTCTAGCTCAAAGTATAAGATATACTTTCCTTCGATAGCAAGTACGGTTTCGGAATTATCGACAAATAAGTAAACCAGGAGAACTAAAAATGTGTATCAAATGGCAGGCGCTATTGACTTCTATATTAATAGTCATAATCAATAAACGGGGTATTTAAGAAGTAATGTATAGTGCCCATCTCTGACTATGAATATACATAAAAACATTTATTCACATGTTGTGTGCATATCAATACCTTAGACGCTTAGTGCAATTAATTTTACAACATTTCACCTTTAAGCCGACATTTGGGCTAGAACTCGAAATTACAAAACAATCAGTGTAAGTAATAAAACAAATAAATAAATGTCTATTACACACATACACATTTACTTCGGTTCAGGAAAACGCATTTGATTTAATAATTAATCACTGCTTAACTTGATACGTAGTAATAATGCTACTCGTTAGCCAATTAAATATGAGTTTACAAAAAAATTTAATAGCTAGTAGTCATATTTATTGCGAAATCACTCACACACATATACAGAAAAGTAAGCCAATAAGGGAAAATAGTCGGGTCCCGTGAACTGGTTTTTCATATTAAATCAAATATTAGTTGGGATATGTACGTTGATCCATTAAGAATGATAAGTAAATAACTTTATTAGATTAAGAATGTGTGGAATATGAAACTAATGGCGAAAGTGTGGAAATCCCTAAAAAACTAATCATGTAGTACGATCAAAAATTGGAGTCTTAGAACAGCAGACTGTTGATGCTCTTTACACGAAATTCAAAGTAGAGGCTAGAAACTAGCTTAAAGTTTTAACTTATAGACAATTATTAGTCTGTGTGTGGATTTATTTGAAACTCCAGAAACCATTCTTGGGATTGCAAGAGCATTTTTTCAATTGATTTCTTTCACTATGGGGAAAGATATTGACTATTTTCAAATAGAAATTCTTGGAAATTTAAGCCAAACGCTATTCTCATATTTTCGAAATCATTCACAGATTTGATTCTATCACATTTCCATGACTAGTGGCCAAATGCTTCAAAGGCACAACAATGATCACAGCTCCGTTTCAGCGACTATTTTTAAAAGTTGGAAGAGTAACACATTTCTCTCAATAACGCCTTTTCGTATCGCAATTTTTAGTAGTACTACAACAACAATTGCAGCATGAATCCCATATTTCTAAGCTTTTTAATTTAATATTAGTTTTTGCGTTAGAGTAAAGGTTACATTTAATTTCAATTTTTTACACTACAGTCAATTTGTGTCTCACATTTTGCATTGCTACACAAACAACTTCTAAAAAAACCAGTTAAACCACATACATACATTTTTACAATATAATTTAATTGCACATTTCTTAGCTAAATCGAATGACGTAAATTCTTAAGAAGTTAAAATTTTATTTCGAATCAATTTTGTTTTATTTGTAAGTTTAAATTTCGTGACTATTCGTAGAAATGGGTTTGTGAGCAAGCGAACTGATGATGCGATGATGTAAGTATTTACTTTGAAATTTTAAAAATAAATTTAGGTATTTTCTTCAAATTTGAAGTGCTTAGAAGCTGTGTAAAATCGTAAATTTCATATGGTAAATTATGTAGTTTACGAAGCTTCAATGAATTTACCCATAAAAACCAACGTGGTACAGGGCGTATGAGTAACATTTTCTTGGTAGATGTCGTTACTTTTTGTATGCACATTGCAGAAAAATTCATTTTTACCGTAATATATGCCATAACCGCTATTTTGTCTATTTTGATTTGTCTGTTTGTATGTTTGTTCGCGCATCACTCATAAGCCGCTGCAATGAATTGAATACTATTTTCACCTATGCATCGTTTGATGTGCAACTTAGAGTAAAGGATCCATTAGGACTGTTTTACACAGTGGTGGCACTGAATATTGGCTCAAAGTGTTTTTAGTTGTATTGAAACAGGTTGTTATTTGTGAAAAATATTATTCTTTGTCTCATTGAAAAAGAACATAGTTAGAAAACAAGCTCTCATATACGACGTTTTTGAAAAACATTTTGATACATATATGGCGTCCCAAATTAAACTTCCTGTCATTTCAAGTGTTCCCCTATTACATATTGTTCAAGATTTATTTGCGCAAACTACTGCAATTATGATTGAAAAGTTGTTGATCCTCAGAGTAAAATTGTCCAAAATCTCCCACCATTTCATATGTAAAAAGTCTTCACATGCAGAGTCCTACAAGCACATTCATTTCTCGACCTTAAACTCGTCTACTCGACCACAGCTTCATCAGCATTAACTAGATTATTGGTACTCCTAAAGGCATTTATGGTGGCTGTTGTTGGCTCAGAGGCAGACAGCGCGCAGCACACAACAGCCACTTGTTGTCTTCGCCCGGCAGTTTTACACATTTTTTCATCTCTTTGAACACCGCGCGCTTATGCTATTTGGCATTTCTTTTCTTTTTCCTTTTTTTGGAGTTGAAAGTGCCAAAAGTGTCGGCAACAAGTGCAGTTAACCACGCCATATACATACATATGCACATTCAAACGAGCCTTCGATGTGCAATTTTTTTGAACCAAATATTCATATGTTGTTGCCTCATGTTGCATGCAAAGTGAGTGCGCAGCGTAAATAAACAAAAAAAAAAAACATGAAGCAACCAAAATGCAAACTACCAAATGTAACGTGTGAAAACGATAAAGTTATGAGTGTTTTTATCCCACTTGCAGTTGTTGTTGGCGTCTTCTTTTTTTTGTTTTTTTGTTTCTTGCACTGCACGTATTTGTTGCTGTTGCATTGCGAGTCACTTACCACTTGTCGGCTGTTTGCCATTTATGCGCGCCTTTTTTCACGGATCTGTGCCGGGTTCTTGCCGCTTCTTTTGCTTATTTTTCACATGTGAATTTAATGCGCCACTTGCCCCCTTCATCAATGCTCTTTTGCAGTTTTATCCTCACACTAGTGGCAACTTTGGTAGCAAAAAAAAAAAGCGAAAATCAGTGCAAAGTTTTCGCAAAAAGAAAATTCCCGAAAAAGAGGCAAAAATAGCTAGCGTGCTACTTGGGACAGATTTTGCACTTGCGGCAGTTTGTTGTTCGTGTCAGCCACTTTTCGAAGGCCTTGTATACGCTTTAACTATCTGCATACATTTTGAATACTGCCACGAGGATTAAATTCAACGAATTTATGCATGCAACACGGTCCGATGCGCCAAAGGCCGGTGAAAAGCATATATGACTATAGCATATATTGCGTTTCATATCTGTAGCACAATCAGACTTGACATGTTTTATCAACTTCATTTGACACACACTATTTGTCTGATAGAAATGTTAGGTGTTTTATAAATCTTAAAACAGAAAATAAAAAATAAAATAAAATAAAATAAAATAAAATAGAATAAAATAAAAAAAAATAAAATAAAATAAAATAAAATAAAATAAAATAAAATAAAATAAAATAAAATAAAATAAAATAAAATAAAATAAAATAAAATAAAATAAAATAAAATAAAATAAAATAAAGTAAAATCAAATAAAATAAAATAAAATGAAATAAAATAAAATAAAACAAAATAAAATAAAATAAAATAAAATAAAATAAATTAAAATAAAATAAAATAAAATAAAATAAAATAAAATAAAATAAAATAAAATAAAATAAAATAAAATAAAATAAAATAAATTAAAATAAAATAAAATAAAATAAAATAAAATAAAATAAAATAAAAGAAAATAAAATAGAATAAATTAAAATAAAATAAAATAAAATAAAATAAAATAAAATAAAATAAAATAAAATAAAATAAAATAAAATAAAATAAAATAAAATAAAATAAAATAAAATAAAATAAAATAAAATAAAATAAAATAAAATAAAATAAAATAAAATAAAATAAAATAAAGTAAAATAAAATAAAATAAAATAAAATAAAATGAAATAAAATAAAATAAAACAAAATAAAATAAAATAAAGTCAACTATTTAGATGACTAAAGCAATCAGTTCTGAGTGTGCTATATTTATGGAAGACACTACATTAGTATTAAGAGATATCATTCAAGTGCTCAACAACATAATGCAAGGATGTGCATGTCCGTGCCTAGCATCGAAGTTTTGGCTGCTGAATTTTTTGTTTGGCTGCTTTATTTTGGGGTTTTTCGAGTGAATTTCAAGTTGAATTTCGCTTATTTACGATTTATTTTTTTTGGCGCCTACCAGAGTCAACGGTTGAACCCACTTGTATGTGCTAGCCTCCATTTTTTTTCGCTGGCTCTTGCATCGTTGTTGTTGTGTTGCTTTCGTGCGATTGCTTGGCTTGTTATGGCTTAATTTGCAGCATTGTGCAGCACATTGCAATCGTTTGTATGCATTTAACAGCATCAACGCGGAAAACGAGCCAAAGCGCGGCCTACTACGACTTCTATGGGGTGTGGATGATAGCCCAAAAAGGCTACGCAGACGATGCAACAACGCACAACTCGACAATGCGGCAATTTGAGCCTAGTCGATTTTGTTCTTTTTGCTTATTTTTTTTTTTTTTTTGGGTGCTTGTTTACCATTATTTTTTACCAGGGTAAATGATGGCATATGTTTCAGGCCAAATAGCCTGACGGTTATAGCCAACCGTTACAATTTTTTTTAAACTTTTTCGGCAATGCACTTGCACACGCACACACATACATACACACACACATGTGAAGTGCACGTACATATGCGTGCAATCTCTACGTGCCGGGCATTAAGGCGATCACTACCCTTGATTATCCCATTGACGTTGGCAGCAATGGAGTGGATTTCGCCACTTATGTCATTTTGTGTGTGTGTGTGTGTGTGTGGCATGGAGTATCATTGTTGCATTGTACGCTGTTGTTGTTGTTGTTTTTGCTACTCTCTCTTGCTTTTTATTGCTGGATCATTTTGGTTCCTTTTTTTCCTTTTGCTGGTTAATCGGTATCAACAGTAGCAACTTTAGCACTTCAAGGCTTGGCGCCCCTTCGAGCAATGTGGCAAAGTTGGGTGGCAGTTTTAAGCTCATCACTCTGCAGGCATTTTGGTTAAGAGGCACCACTTAGCTTTGGTTACTTTTGGGTTTTTTGGACAGTCAAGTGCAGACAGTGCCTAACGAGTTGCTCTTCATCAACAGTTACCAGCTCCTCTCAGCCATTTTGTGTGTGTACAACATTTCACTAGCTAATTGCGGCATCATGGACAGCACGTGCTTCATGTAGGAGCTCACACATGTGTGTGTGTGTGTGTGTGTTGTTATTCATACGCAAATCACAGCTCTACCATGCAGCTTCATTGAAAGTTTCCACTTGTTGCAACTACGAAACCTGCCTTCTGTCTCTACTCCTCGCTCCCTTTGTTGGCATAAAGTTGCAACAGAACTTTATTCCTGAATTTTTCTTGCTACAAAAATCACTTTGAGTGTGTGTGTTCATTCACAAAATTTTGTGGTTCCTCCTCATGCGTCTCGTTTGTTTTGTGCTTTGCCGTGTAATGCACTTAACTCGTTCACATGAGTGTGCACTTAAGTGCATCTAATTGGTTTAACACGCATTCAATGTGCCTAAATGACCAGCTTAAGAATTTTGTGGAGGTGGTAGGTATGTATGTATGTATGTACATTACTCCACTGACTTTTGGACTGCGTACTTGTTTAGGTTATTTTGGAAACTTTCTATTTGGCAGCAAATGCTGTGGATTGTTTGTGGTCATGCTTTTGTGGTAGAACTTAGCAAATGTTTTATTGTTGTAGTTGATAGTGGTAATTTTGTGTTGCTTTCGAGCACTGAGCATATGTACATGTGTATATACATATGAAGATTAAATAAAGTCATAAAGAACATGTGCAAATATGTATGTGTGGCTTGTATAGGATTAAATGAATATTTTGATTCAATTTGTGCCTCTAGTTTACTTGGCTAATAAAATTCCTATTATGCTGAAATTAAGTAGCATTGTATGAGGCTTAAAATAATATCAAAATAATGACGCGTCGTCAGCACAATAAAAACAGCTAGCTCCCTAACCGAATGCCTGATCGGAATCGGAGGGATCTATAATTATTATGTAAATGCCTGGTAATCCAACAAAGAAGGTCGCGTTCAATTCTGCTCAGAAGTTTTTGAGTGATGCGCGTTCAAACATACAGACATATAGACAAAAATTTTAAAACTCATTGCTTTAGATTCTATGATCCCTGCTACCAATTTTTCTAGAATATCTGCAATGTTTAGACCTAGACCTCTTAAAATTGTGTTATATGCAGAAATGTATTGTGCGCTTAAAAGATTGTTGTACGGTCAAGAAAAGATAGAAACAGTGGCGGAACCATGGGGGTGATTTTTGGGTCCATCCCCTCCACCTCCCCCTTTGGAAACCAAAAAGTCACACTTTTCAGGAGCTGTAGATAAGAGATGTTCTCGAAATTTCATTAAAAAAAATTTCATATAAAAAAACCGGATCAGTCACTGGATCGAAATATATATACATAGATCGCCGTATACAATCACAAAAACAAAAAAAAATTTTGAGCCATGGTTATTCGTCTTTCCAAGTATGCAACAATTTCGATTTAAATATACATACATATATTTAAAAACGTGGAGAATTCATCGTACTTTAAAATTGCTGCATCGCACAATAACCACGCCCACTTTTCCTATATAGAAATTTTTTTAAATATGAAAAATACATATATATTAGTTCAATATTTTCTAAGAAAAAATCGTCATAATTTTTAACATTTATACACCTTACAATATTGAATTAAATTTAAAAAAAAAACTGGATACCGGGCGTGGTAACGCCCTCCTCTCAAACAAGCAACTTATAGGTTGGAGATGTGATAATTCTAAATGCGTTGTAAATATTATTTTCATATTAAGCAGGAAACCTTTATTTTGTTTTAATGTTTTGCAAAATTATTCCCTTTAATATATTTAAAACAAAAAAAACAATTTCAGTACAACAACCTTTCAAAAGATTTTCATCACACCCACAAAAAGTTAGTACGAAAAACGTTACAACGAAAATTCTCATAATACAAAAATGTATTGAGGCGTTTGTGGACGACAGTAAAATGCAATTTCCTGTAAAATATGCCTCACAAAAAAGGAAGATTGAAAGAAAACAATAAAACTAAAATGCACAAACTGAATTCCAAAAAGGCGAAATTAAATCGTTGGCACACACAAAAAGCGAGGAGCAGCAGAAGACAGACTAAAACCAATACCCAACCATGAATGGATGACTTGAATGGCGTTGGACATTTATTGTCAGCAATTGTATTGCGGTCCATTGCACATTGCCGACGAATTAAAATGATGCCACAACGTGGATGAGGAGGCAACACAGCAGGCACAATTGTGAGCGGGCGGGCGCAACACGTGCTAACAACAAGAACAACAACAGCAACGGAAATATGTTAAATAGAATTTTCTATATACAAATCAAGTATGGAAACTAACAACAACAATTGATATATATGTATGTACATATGTATAAGTTAGAGCAACAGGCTGTCGCAACCTAAATAAATGCAACAAAAGCAATAACAACAAAAGCAACAAGCATGACTAAAAATAGACAAACTAAAATGCTCAATCCTCAGTGCAACCCAATTCATTCATTGAATTCGGAAATTCAATTTTCTCTAAATGTTATTATGCCAACAACAATAACAACAAGCACAAATTTTCAGCTGCAAAAGCATGCAACTAGGCGCACAAGCCGGTGTGTATGTGTGTGAAGTAAATAGTTTTAGTTATAGAGTTATGTACAAATACATACATACATACATACATATATATGCAAGAGTTATTAACATGTGCACAGCAGCCTGTTGCTTACTCTAAACATTTCGTCAGACATACAAACAAACATTTCCTATCAAAAGCGCACTCACACACACACACACACACAAGCGCACACAAATATGGTGCAAAAGCATTCTAAGCTGACTGACAGCACTCGGCGAATGAATAAATTGCTCTAAACAGAACAATTTGAGAAGCTTGAAATGTGTTGTGGATGGAGTTTATTGTTGATGTTATTGTTGTTTGTGAGTTGTGCTGGTGTGTTGTTGTAGTGATGCGGATGTAGTAGGACTAACTACAACGTTATGTAGCGTCATGTAAACTAGCGGACAGACATTTTTCGTCGAAATTGAAATGCTCAAATGGCCAACAAAGGATCTCTTGGCACTTACACTGACACACAGACACATACATACATACAACCACACAACCAAAACTGAGAGCAGCGAGTATGGCAAGGTGTTATCAATATGAACTGGCAGGCAATGGCGCAACAAGCCGCTTGAATGAATGCCAAAAAAGCAACAACTTAGCAACCAACTTCACTTCACAAAATTGTAAAACAACAACAAGGCGTAGATAGATGACAATGGGGCACCCAAAACAAGTCGTTTTCCAATAAAGACTTAATGTTCGTACCCAAAAATATTTGCAATTTTAATTTCATTACGTGTCAAAGTGGATGCCTCCAAGGAGCTGATGTTAAAAGATACTTTCACACGCACGTAGGACAAGAATCTTGGAGTATTTCGTACACACAGACATATGTACTAACAGACTTCATTTTCAACTGCATGACTATGTTTCTCTATTTTGCAGAGATCGGCCATTGAACTACGAAAAAGTTGTAGGTCACTCATCGTTAGTACTCACTGCAGGCTAGTCCTTCCAGGTCTGTCATTGAATATACAGTGTGCGACAAAACTAAAGAACGAAATTTCTCATACTGCCTCGTAGCGAAACTAAACTTGCAAGCGTTTATAAATTCAAGTTTTTTCTATGCTATTTACAAGTGGATATACATGTTGTTGTGTTAACAAAATAAATAACACAAAACTTCAAGTTGAACAGAAATATTAGTTCAAAATGTAAAAGTAATCTCAAATATAGTGCGACAAAACTAAAGCACAAGGTATCTAATTGGTAAAAGAAAGTTCTAACTTTAAATATTTAGTAGAATATCCGTTATTTTTCAATACCGTTGCACATCCTCGTGGCATAGACTCAATAAGTTCGTGGAAAACTTCTGTGAAAAAGCTCTCGTATGCCTGTGTAACTTGAACATACAGGGAGTCCTTGTTGATGCAAAATTCCCGATTTATTTTCCGATCTACAATCTCCAATAGAGTTTCTATGGGGTTAAGATCTGGAGACTGTGCAGGCCACCGCATTACCTCTATTTTATTGTCCACAAACCATTCCTGGACACACCTCGCCGTATGTTTAGGATCGTTGTCAAGTTGGTAGATCCACTTCAATGGCATTTCCTTCTCACCATGGGGTAGCATAATGGTCTAGAGAACGCCTTTGTACACAAATCTGTCCATTGTGCCATTAATTCCATGATTTGGACCCAATCCGTAGCCTGAAAAACACCCCCAGGCCATTACGCTTCCTCCACCATACTTTACAGTACCTTTAAAGTAACGTGGATTTAAACGCTGCCCTTTTGGCCTGCATGGCAGCTTCAGCCCATGGTCCACATCAATTGTACCATAAGTAAGTGGCGAACTATCCTTTTTTCTGACGAATACAAGTTTAACATCAAAAATTCTGATGGAGGGAAGCTTGTACGCAGACCTAAAGGGCAACGTCTAAACCCACGTTACTTTAAAGGTACTGTAAAGTATGGTGGAGGAAGCGTAATGGCCTGGGGGTGTTTTTCAGGCTACGGATTGGGTCCAAATCATGGAATTAATGGCACAATGGACAGATTTGTGTACAAAGGCATTCTCCAGACCATTATGCTGCCCCATGGTGAGGAGGAAATGCCATTGAAGTGGATCTACCAACATGACAAACGATCCTAACCATACGGCGAGGTATGTCCAGGAATGGTTTTTGGACAATAAAATAGAGGTATTGCAGTGGCCTGCACAATCACTCGATCTAAGCCCCATAAAGAATCTGTGGGAGATTGTAGATCAGAAAATAGAATGCAAAAACTGCAAAAACAAGGACTCCCTGTTTGTTCAGGTAGAACGAGCTTGGGAAAGCACTTCCGTAGACGTTTTAAATAATTTGATTGAGTCTATGCCACGAAGATGTGCAGCGGTATTGAAAAACAAGGGCTTCGCTACGAAATATTAGAAGAACCAACTTTTCTTTACAGGTATATCCCAATGTGCTTTAGTTTTGTCGCGGCATATTTAATACTACTTTTATGTTTGAGTTAATATTTAAGTTTAGAATGAAGTTTATTGTATAATTTTTTTTTTACATAACAACCAATGTGCCCTCTTCGAAACACAATAAAAAGATTTGCCATTACTATTTGTTGGAAAGTTTATTCTCTGGTTGTGTTGGTATGGGAAGTTTTGTGCTTTAGTTTTGTCGTACACTGTAAATTTCTTCCGTATAAAAAATGGTTTAATCATCCTAGTCGATACCGTCGCCTCGGCTCTATTTCCTTGGACTAAAACATTTACTGGAGTTCGGAACCTTCGCATTTCGTATTTTCGGCTCTTCCCTCTCTATATAGAAAGTCTTTGCAGTAGTTGTGTCCAAAGGGTTCCCCCCATAAATTCACAAACACATTTCCTCAGAAATTTTTTTTCAGAAAGTCAAAATTCAGAAAGTGAATTTATGAGTTTTACTTTACTTTCTGAATTTTTACTTTCTGAATATTTAGATGGGCTACTTTGCCAAAGAACCTTACAAATATTTATAGCAACTACTATGTAAAGAATTTGATTTGGAATTCTAAAGAAAAAAAAATTGGTCACCAAAGGGTTAATGCATAATTACTTGTGTTATAACGCTAAACATACCGGCAAAAAAATGTATTTAGAAATTAAAAAAATAAAAATTTAGGTCACCAATGGGTTAAGGCATGGCTTTTAAAGGGTTAAAATGCTTAAAATCAACTACTTAAGCCTATGTAAAACTATTTTGATGTGAAAAAATTTGATTTCAGAGTGAAAAGAAAATTGAGGTCGTCAATGGGTTAACGTTTGGCCGCTCATGGGTTATAATTTTAAATACTTACCAATTAAGTGTAGCACAACCAATTCAAACCTAACCAAAAAATTATTCATAATATCGTTATAGAAATAAAAATGTAGATAACGTGTGGGTTAATGCATGACAGTGAATGTGTTTTTGAATTTTTCCTTCTGACTTTTGGTTTCTGAAAAATGATTTCTGACTTTTTCTGTGGTGGATCTTCTGCTCTTATTTACAAACATCGGGCCAAAGTTAATAATAAAAATTCCTTGAACTACATAAAGAGGGTTCATATGTTAAACCTGTGATGCTGGAAATGTCACGACATTAATACAGATTTTGTCCTTTTCGGGCTAGTTCGACTACTAGTTGCTTTTATTGCTTCCAACTAATTTACGAATGCGGCTAATGATGTGGAACTCACTTCATTTCAAAATATATTTCTATGTAGCTATGGAATTTTCACTAAAAAAAAGAATTCAAAATTAAACGAAGTAAAATGTGGGCGTAAAAGTGCGCTATCTACTACCCATAGCTATGGCTAACCGTTATTATTGCTGCCATTACTTGCGCTGTCCAATTTGGCCCTCACATTTTTTTTCTTTACTAAAATAGAAATAAGTATCCAAAAGTTGTTGTTGTTGTGTGCGACTTAGCTGTGTAGTTGCAAGCTATTAGCGAAATACAAAAGTAAAGTTAAACGAAACAAAAAATAAAAAATAAAAAAAAAACAAAAAAAAAAAATCGAGAACCCAGCGGCACAAAATAATATTTCACTAATAATAATCGTTACAGTGCAATAGGCCCCAAAATTGGTTGGTCGCTTTTTATTTGTTATCTCTTTCTATTGTATTGGCATGGTGCACGAGCGTGTTGCACGCGTCGTTTGTGGGGGGTTGCATTTCGGTTGCATTTTGATTGGTTGCAAGTAGCGCAAACATTTTCGGTTGCTTTTCGTTTCGGCTTCTGGCTACTTGTATAGCTAGCCGTGTTGTTGTTGTTGTTGCAATTGCATTTCACTAAAATTGTTATTGTTGCATGTATTGCAGAAAATTTCGTGTGTGCATTGCTTGTTGTTGGTAGTATGTATTTTGTAGGGGCAGGCATTTTCATGTGTTCAGTGTTTAGTGCGAGTGCTAGTGTGTGTGTGCATGAGTGTGTGTGTGTGCGAGTGTGTTAGCATAACAGCCGACGTAAGGACAACAATGCACATTTACTTGTTGGTTGATTACAACTTTTCAATGTTTACTGTCTTTTTAATAATTTATAACTGTATATTTGAAAGACAGTTTTTATGGCAAAGTAATGAGAGTTTAATGACCAACATACGGTACGGTATTGGGGATTTATTTGTTGTTGTTTTAAAGGTTTTTCATAAAGTTTCATCACACAAAATCGGTTATACAACGAGAAACATGTGCTTTCGACATTCAAGGAAAGCTTTAATCGGCTGAAAAGAAAAAAAAAATTAGCTGATCAGGTCGAGGGATAGAGGTTAGAACTCGCACTGATTGGATGAAAAAAAAAATGTATAAAGCGAAAAGGTAGAATTATCGAGGTTCAAAGATGTTTTGCTGTGGCGATCTTGGATGAATATAAGAAACATTGCGTCCGAGAAGAGAAGACATTGAGACACTTATATTTACTTAGTAGGCGGATTACAAAGAGAAAAAACATGGAGACTTATGACGTACAGATTGATTTACTGACCTATCCACCCTACTCTATATCTTTGAGCTGTGGATCATAAGGCCTAACAGAGGCTCTGAACGTTGCCTCCACTATTCGAACCGTTTTAGGAGCAGCTGGGAAGTTGATAATCCCCATCGATCTTTCGGTGCTACAAAAAATAAGGCTATAGGAGGCAACAAATGCTTTAGTCAAGAAATTAGGGAGGAAACGTTGAAATTTTGTCAACAACCCAGAGTCAGATTGATATCAATGTCAATAACAGATTTTATGGTATGGAACACTAGAAGGTTTGTTGAACCATCACCAACAACCTCTTTGGACACGGTGCCCCCCATAAATTCAGATAGAAAAAAATTCAGAAATACAATTTTTCGGAAACATTTTTTTAGAAATCATATTTCAGAAAGCAAAAGTCAGAAGGAAAAATTCAGAATCAAAAATTCAGAAAACTTTTTTCAGAAACCAAAAATTTAGAATCAAAAATTGAGAAACACATTTACGGTCATGCTTTAACCCACTCGTTATCTATGTACATTTGTATTTTTAAAACGATTTTTTTTGTTAGGTTTGAATGGGTTGTGATACACTTAATTGGTAAATATTTAAAATTATAAGCCATGAGCGGCCATACGTTAACCCATTGACGACCTCAATTTTCTTTTAACTCTGAAATCAAATTTTTTCACATCAAAATAGTTTTACATAGGCTTAAGTAGTTGATTTTAAGCGTTTTAACCCTTTAAACGCCATGCCTTAACCCATTGGTGACCTAAATTTTTATTTTTATAATTTTTAAATAAATTTGTTTGCCGGTATGTTTAGCGTTATAACACAAGTAATTATGTATTAACCCTTTGGTGACCAATTATTTTTTCTTTAGAATTCAAAATCAAATTCTTTAAATATGAGTTGCTATAAATATTTGTAAGGTTATTTGGCAAACTAGCCTATCTAAACATTCAAATTGTGCTCAAAATTCAATTTGTTTCTGCCGTCTCATTACTTGCTGAATTTTTAGATGTGAATTTCATTTTTACTTTCTGAAAAAATCTGTTTCTGAATTTTTGTTTTCTGAATTTATGGGGGGAACCGAGTAGTTGAGCTTGGTGGTGATACTAGCTTTGAAGTGGTTGAATACTTTTCAATGTGTGTGTGTCTATAAGTATTTGAATTCTATTCGTTTGTTATCTCACACCAACCCCAGACCACATTCAAATATATCCAAACACATATCCGCATATAAGTAAAGTATTTAATATCTGACCAAATGAGTTTTTCAGTGCACCAACACGGCGTATGAGTAACTTTCGTTGCCACTCACCCTCAAACTACAGTCGCGTGGCAAAATGTAGCAAACACACGTAAATGCATTTCTACACACACACACACACACCTTCGCATATGACTGCGTGCAAAATTTATAAATAATTTGGTTTTTTTTTGTGCGTGCTTATGCCTTCCTGTTTCGTTAGACTTGTGTCCGTTTTCAGTGCACCACCACATACTCAACACAACTTGCAAGACACAGAAGCGATAATACACCGCTGACATCGCATTTGTCACAATTCGCATGCAACGACGCCAAGTGACCGGCAACTTCTTTTTGTATTCCATTTTTTTTTTTTTTTTTGTTCATTATTTTGTTGCTTTTATTACGTTTTAGTTTCCTTAGTAAAAATTTTTGTTGTGTCACATTTGGGTTTACTTGCTATTATTGTTGTTGTTATTTTGTTGCTTTATTCAAACTTTTGCAGTTCATTTATTTTGTACAATGGAAGTTCTTTGTCATGCTCGCAAACTAATTGGGATTTGCACTAGAATGCGTAGCTTGGGGTCATGAAAGCCTCTACTATTTGACAACAGAGCAGACTTATTCTATAACATGTATCGTTATTCGTGATAAGATCTTTCAAGACTCGAGTTGTAAAATAATATTTTTGGAAAAACATCACACTTTTGTTGAATTTATAATACTTTCCGTATAGGCAAATTAGTGGGACTGTGAGCAAACTTCTTAGCCTAGTTCAACTATCATCTATTAATCCTCCGATGAGTGACAGTTCTGAACTTCACGGCCGTGTGAAAAGGTCCCTACAGACCTTTTTTTGTAAATCATGTTGTTGTGATATAAAAAATTTTTGTTTGATTTTTTTTTTGTTTTTATTGTTTATAAGTAAATTCCGAATACAAAAATAATTTTTTTCAATTTTTTTAATTTTTTTTACATGCTTTTATTAGTGAAATTCAGTAAAAGGTCCATACCTATTCTCACTAAAACCTCAATAACTCCTAAAGTAATGATCCGATCGGCTTGATTTTTTTCCAAAAGATGCACAACAAAATACTCTTGGAATAAAGAGTAAATTTGGGGGGGGGGGGGGATGATGTTTGCCTAAGTAGGAGTAATTTCAGTTTGAAAAGTCAAAATGGTCCCTAGGGATCTTATTACTCATCGAAGGGTTAAAAAATTTCACTAGTTATAAGATTCGTACATATGTATGTGCCTTAGATTTTTTGTTTTTTGCTCTGATGGGAATAGGGTAGGGGTTTGGCTACTAAAAACAAAACGTTCTGGTAGCCTATATCTTTAAGAAACACTCTGATGGTTGTTTCTAAATTTTTCTTTTCTATCTTATATATAAAATTCTCGTGTCACAGGTTTCGTTCCCATACTCCTCCGAAGCGGCTTGACCGATTCTCATGAAATTTTGTGAGTGTATTTAGTAGGTCTGTGAATCGTCCGTTATCTACTTTTCATTATTCCGGCAACTAGACCAGGGACCGAAATAATCCAAACTTCTTTATTTATGGTGCCATTTTCTTCAAATTTTGTACAAAGGTAGTCCTTTACTTTTGTTAAAATTCGGGGTTACTTTTTTCCGGGAAGTGGATCAGGGACCGAAATATTCCAAACTTTTTTATTTATCGTGCGCTTTTTTCCCATTACATTTGAACCTTCTTACCGTAAAGAAAGCCGTTTGACTTAGACTGTGTATGACTTTCAAAAGCGTTACTTATGTACTTACTACATATGGTGCATTGACTGTTGGGGGAAATGTTTCTTGAACTCAAAAATATTTGCTGCAAATTCACTTATTTCTATTACAATTTCATTGATTAAGCCTTGACGAAAACAAAAAAAAAACTTTAAGTTTGTAGCTGTGTCAATAAATATTTAATATTTTCATTTACATGTCACATAAGCTAAATATACTAGTATATATGTATATGCATATGTATATATATGCTTACACATACATATGTACATAATCTTGATTGCAATTATGCATTTTTTCCGTATTTACATATTGCCAATTCATGTTGAGGCATATTTTTTTCGTCTATGGAGCGAAATAACTGTTTATTGCTTTATATAGTAAACAACACATAGTACATATTTATAGATATATATGTATAACTGAAAATATATATAACGTATACAAGCATATGATTGTTTTTTTTTTTTTATATTTGAGCAAGAACAACTTATTTATGTATACATATGTATATGCGGATTATATACTTCTGATTTATACATATGTATGTATATGCTTACAGGCAGAATGGGCTACATACATAAAAGCCTAGGGATGTATGGATGTAGGTAACTACCGAGCAAAAATAGACAAAAGAGAAAGGGGTGTCAGATTTTCCAGAAGCAGAAGCGTGAGCTACAAAAAAATTTATAAAGACTTGGTCATTCTCGGTGTGTCTAAAGGTGGCAGCTAACCAGGGTTGTAAAAGAATGCATACATATGCAAATGAAATCAGTTGAAGTCTTATGTAATGGCACCGAATGATTTCGAATGCACTCATTGACTCGCTTTTTGACTAAAGAATGAAAAAATGAATTCTGAAGTCTTCGTATGCCCCTGGTAAATTGACTTCAAATGACTCCAACTGACTCCAACAGACTTCAATTGACTTCAGTGAGAGACTTTTTATTCAATGAATGCAATACATGAATAACCAAAAAATTATTTAAAGAAAAGAATGCAAAGTAGCAGATTGAAGTCTGAATGTTGACTTTATTTTTGAAGTCCCAGTCAAAGAATTCAAAAAATGATTGCAATCATATCTGATCAATAACCAAAAAATTAATGAAAAAAAGAATTCAAAGTCGCAGAATGAAGTCTGAATAGTCCCAGTCAAAGAATTCAAAAAATGATTGCAATCATTTTACGATAAATCAAGGGAATAATTATTCGCAAAAGAATGCATTCCTTCACATCTCTGCAGCTAACAAGATCGCTTGACTTTATTTCGCATCGCAAATGGAATTACCATCAATTGACATTATTGCTCTATCCGAAATATAAATAAAGTCAATAGACTATTTTAAAACCAAAACTCAAAACAAATTTGGAAAGATGTATATTCATTGACGTTATTTCCGAATTTATGTTAAGTCAGTGTGATTTTTGGGATTAACTTCGGAACGGCGGAGTAAATTACGCTTTTTCTATTTAACAGGACTTGTTTTATTTTTTTCTTGCTTTTTGATATAAAAAAAACTCTTAAAAAAATAATTTCTTAAAAAAAAATACAAAGATGAATTTAATAAATATTAAAAAAAAAATTATATTTGCTTTTCTATTACACTGAAAAACTTGAATAATTAGTTAAGTTAATTAGTTATTAAATAATACCTTAAAATTTAATTGTAATAAAAACAATAATAATTTTCATTCAAGTTATCATTCCATGCCTTGAGCACAATCATTCAATTGAATTTTGGGACTACAAATTTTATTTAAAAAATTTTTTTTTCCTCACAAATTTTACCATCATATTAAGTGAAATAAAATCTTTTTAATATTTCGAAATAAAATCATCTTCCTAGTTTCGCTACGCAAGGCGTTAGAAGAACAATAACCCACAATCCATTTGATTGGAAATTCAGCAAACTGACTTTCATTCAGTCATCGCCATAAATATTTAAAAAACTTTAACCGTTGTTCTCACTTTAAATACCTGAACTTATGTTGAATGCAGACATTTTTTTATTTTTTTTTTATTCTTTATTTACGTATACATACACATAACCCAGACGGCCTAGACGACACTCAGCCAATATGGGGGGCAAACATCAAGAAGAAGAAGAAAAACAGCAAAAGCAAAGCATAAAAGTGCGTAAGAGTTGAGAGCGCGAAGCCAAAGTCAGTAAATGTGTGTGTGTGTGTGTTCCTCTGTGCCACATAACGGTGCAATGCTTTGCGAGTTCAGAGCAGTGCAAGCGAACGACAAACGAGCTCTTAGCAGCTTAGCTGGCACAAATTTGGTGCGCAATGCAACGGTGAATGGCAACTCATAGAAAGTGTAATGCGAAAAAGGAGAAAGAGAAAGAGAAGGCAAACAAATGCAACGAATATGAAGTTAAAAACAAAAACTTCATTTACCAACAAACTGCAACTAACAATAATTATAAACGCAATCTTTTGTCAGCGAGTTGTTAAAAATATGAAAAAATTGTTACAAGGTCGAGAGGGCGGCTTAAACTTTAAAATCAACGCTTGGATATTGTGGGGCGGGAATCTCAGCTTAAGCATAGGACAGTTTTCGTATGATACCTCCTTTTAGTAAGTTCACAAGATTTTGGAGCAAAAAGGCGCTTAAATTCTGATGGAGTTTAAAGAGTAGATGCATCACACCGACCATCCATGCAGGGTCATTCTATTGCAACACGATGGCAAAAGATTGCGTCTAATAACAACAGTAAAACTTTAGCAGTTCGCAACAAATTACGGTCGTTGAAAAGCCATCGTTGTGGTACTGGGGTAATGTGCTTGCCCATGATATCGAAGGTGCTGGGTTTATTCCCTGGAAGGGTACCACGGAAAATGGCAATTGTTCTGGCAGAGTCGTCGTTTGGTAGTGAGCGGTAAAAACTTGTTTGCGTGAGTAAATTAAAACAAAAGAACGGCTTAAAACTCTTGGGGGTTATATCGCTTTTCTTTGCAAGGGATTGAGATAGGTCTTTGAATTTCATTGAAGCGATTATTTATATATTTACGAATAGAGTGGGCCATTTCAAAATGTTGAGAAACATTTTTAAAATTTTTCAATTTTTTTTTTTCAATGCACAAATTATACTCCCTTTCTAAGCGAAAAAAATAATGCCTAAGTACCCTAATATACAGTCCTTTCGAAGTTTGTAGCTGCTTAAAAAATTAAATACGCCTCTGCGAAAGTTAACGACAGTTTTAAAAATATTGACGGCCCCCTATGTGTGTCCCACCACCGCATTTGCATGACCCAAAGTACGCACATGAAGGAAGTCCATCACTAAGCCGTCATTTTGCTAACAAACCTACACTCGCTAAGCAACATACGCGCTTAGCATATGCACATTAGAGTGTCGCAAAAAATTTTGCATCCGTTTTTTCTTCCGCTCTCAACTTGAAATAACAGAGGAAATGCTCAAAATACTCTACGCGCTTTGAGTTAAAAATTCTGGCGTCACTGCTTGCCACTTTAAATTCAAAATAAAAAAAATAACAAAAAAATATTTTTTCAACGAATGCATTGTTATAAATATTCGATGTTAAGGCAAAAACTTTAAAAAATAACTTAATAAAAATCTATAAACAAAATCTCCGCTTTTAACTGAACTTTGGGCGCTAGTTAAAATTATTTCAGCGCCAAAAGAAATATTTAAATTGTTAACAAAATTTGAAATTTAGGAAAAAAAATAATTTTTTTTTTCGTTTATTGTCACCCTAATGTACATAAATAGTTACATACGCACTTATTCTAAACATAAAACTTCATCTGCTGCAGGAAAACGTAGCCAAGTGAAAAGGCGAATGCATTTAACCTCAGCTAGTGAAATCAAAAATTCTATTAAGCATACATACAGGCGCTGGGTGTTGAGGAAATTGGCGATAGAAAGAAAGTTTGCATGCAAATGTATGTATGAGTGTGTGTATAAGCAACTGTATATGTATGTATATGTAGCATGCGAGCAAAAGCGAATGTTTTCAAAGCATACGCCTAGGCGCAGAAACGTCCACAGCTGTTTGTGATGAAGGTGATAATGATTGAGTTGTGCTGCCAAAGACACTGCCTGCACCGAAGGCGTATGATGACATGCACTTGCATGCTAGCGCTTTTCCAAAGATAGGACAATTTTTTTTTAAGTTGCTTTCGTATGTATAGCTATGTGTATGTGTGTGTGTATATGCGTAGCCATAGTTATTGTATAGTAGGCGCGTACCCTACGGAAACTTTGCTCGTTGTGCAGTTTGCTGTGTGGGTGGGGTCGCGGTGGTATCATCCTTACGCAATGTGGCGGCCATTACTGTTTTATTTTTCTCATTCCGCATACACATTTTTCTGAGCTTATACGCACGCATGTGTTAGTAATCATTTTTTATGCATTTACTCGTACTTTTGTTGTTGTTGCTGTTGAGTGTGCGTACAAACCCAGTGAACCAAACGAGAATGGAGTTTATGAAAAAATTTTTTTTAGCGCTTTAACTTGACAATTTTTGGAAGTGTATGTATTATAAATATGCGATTTTGTTAATGTTTTCAATTTCTGTTGAGAGCGAAAAAAAGATTTAAAAAAAAAGCACAAAAAAAATTGTGAAATTTCCAGTGTTCTAAAATTTACGCAGTTCTTTTTTGGTCCTAATCAGCTGGCAAATATGCTTATGGGCATATACGCATGCAACATAATTCTATAAATATCATTAATTTTATATTATGTGTAGCTCAAAGAATGCGTATGTTTGCATGAAGTAAGGCTTCTTTCGCAATTTTGCCATTCCATGTTTGGTTATTTAAAAAAAAATTTTGAGAAGTTTGAGTTTTAAAAAAGTCTCTAGCGGCCATTAACCCCAAATTTGCCTTATCGTATGGGAGTTGGCAAATTTCAGTTTTGGTGGTTGCTCTTAGAGATGTGCGTTTTACGTAGTACTCAATCTCAGTCCCGAAAAGCTCGACGTTTAGCATTTAAGTTGCACTTTTTACTGTGCAAGTGAGATTGTAGTTGCCATCTTCAGCATGTTTAGGGGCACCAAGTATAGTAGAGGGCACAGGGAATTTTTGCTTGAATTGTATTTCAAGCAGATCTGTTTAGTAATGTTTATTAATCGTAATAATTACCGGTTTGATTGATTATTTTCCCGAAAATCCATTCAATGATGGATTACCATTACTTTAAATTTGTAATGATTATTTTGCAATTAACTAACGTATATTAAAAAAAATTATGAATTTTACGATTATTAAAAATAATCAAGAAATATCAAAAATAATCAAAAGAAATCTTGATTTTTCACGATTATTAAAAATAATCAAAATTTTTTTTTTTAAGTATCTTTAATTTCGTTTTTATTTTTTCTTTTTTATTATTATTTTTTTTTTTATTTATTCATTTTTTTCTTTTTTTTAATAATCGTAAAAAATCAGTTTTTCAATCGCAATCAGTTTAAAATTGCCCTTCCTTGATACCAATTAGGATTATCATTACTAATTAAAAAATCCATCCCATTAATTGATTTGTAATTACTAATCTAACAGGGCTGATTTCAAGTAAGCAGAATTTGGGTATTGAAATTTAATCATGCCTTTACGGTAACCGACGAATGCCTCCGATTCGCACTTCTAATGTTGACGTTATTACCATAATCGTCAGATAACTGCTTTATCGACTGCGACAGCTGAACCTGTCAAAAGATTTTTAATTGCATTGTCAAGTATAACTATTTGTTTTAGGTTTGGAGAAAATACAGTTTATCAATTATAGACTCAATTTGAATAAAAGACTTGAAATTGTTAAGTAAGATAGTAAAAGAACTGAAAAGAACTCAAAAAAAAAAGTTCTTTCGACTTTTTTCGATCTCAAGGTAAACCATATTTCATTAAATTTTAGTCAAATTTTACCACACAAAATTTTGTATGAGTTTGCAGCAGATATTTAAAGGTTTTCAATTAGAACAATTGACAGCTTTTGCCTTTCGGTTACGGTTAATGAAATGCAGTGAAACCACGAACTGCCTTACCCACATATTTTTATTCACGAACTGCTTTGTCGATCGATTATGAGAATACCGCATTTTATCAATTCGATTCGAATTCCCTACCGAAGGTAGTCGTTTTTTTCGCAATAGCCATGAATATTATCTGCAAAAACAAAAACAAAAATAATTGTAAAACAGTGTCAAAGAACACATATTCACAAAATTTGCGACACGGCCACCCACGAATATTTATATATGCAAAGCTTCTTCTTATGCAATAGCTTCTTACCGACTATTCTAAAGCTGATACCGTTGCTTTCAATATTACGCGCCCATCTCTAAATGTAGTGTTGTTTTGTTGTTGGACTTTGCCAGTTTGAATTGAAAATGCAGTCACCGCATACTTGGCACTTGCCTCTGAGTTGCAATAATATTAAGCAGCGCTTCCAACTGTATACATATATGTATATATATATATATATTTGCTTTTGTAACTGTCGTTTGTTTTTATTATTGTTGCAATGGTTTCCTCCTTTTATTTACATTTTTTACCATTTTCACTGAATATTTGCTTTGCGTTGTGCACATTTCTATGAACGTGTGTGTATGTTTATAAACATGCAAATGTCTGCACTCAGCCTAGTATTTATGCGTACCAAAAAAAAAATAAAATTTTTTATTTGAAACTTTTCCCGCTGGCATATGCAACTTGTTCCGGCATAAAAAAGTAGCAAAAGCGCCAAATGCCAATTTGGCCAACATGCAATATAGAGCACCCCAAACGTACCACAACCACCCTCATCAACAACACCAACACATGGCGGCAAGTGGCATGGCGCCATTATGTGCGTCGTCAACGTAGCGCCTGCCAACCCGCTTTGCGCCCTTTTTTTCGTGTAACCAAAAGTGCACGCATGCATTACACGCATGGCGTTAGCAACAACGTGCAGCAAGACGCAACAAAAAGTTGAGACGATTTTGCTTGGTGGGCGCAAAGTGGCAGTTGTATGCCACCAAACTAACTCCCTTTCGGTTGCAACTGCAATAAGTTGCATTTCCTGTGGCCCGGAAAAAAAAACATGTTTGCAAAAGCAAATAAGCAAAGTTTTGCTGAAGCGCACTGCTCGAGGAAAGTGCTTAGACGGAGCTAGGGTTTGGCATGCTATTTACGCTTGGCTATGGCTGGAAACGCACCCGAGCGTCGGTGTCTGTAGCTGAGTGCGCCCAAGTGCAAGTGTACGAATGCTGTTGAAAAAGCGTTTGACTTGCGTCTCCTACAGCTGCCACCACTCCTCTTTCCACGCGCTAAAATTCAGCTAAGCACCGCTGCTTATCCCACTGGTGAGAGTGGGAGTGTGTGTGTTGTACGTCGGTGCGTTCCATTAATTTGCCTTATGCGTAGCACCACTTACACAAACACACACCCATGTGGCAGTGAAAAGGCAGTGCTTTCATTGCAATCGAATGCAGCTCTGAGTTTTGACTTTTCTGTTGCCCCATAACATATCGACGGCAAGAACAACTTTATTGCTAAAGCTTTTACTTTTTGATTTACTTGTTTGGCGTATTTCCAAACATTTTCTCTGAAGTGTGTGTGCAATCCCCTGCCCTGCCCGCTACCTCTCACTTCCACGTGCGTGTAATTGTTTGTGGCAAGTTTTAATTTGGCTTACGCATGCATGGAATTTTGAGGATTTCTGCCGCTTTACATCGCCCCATCCAACTGCTTTGCAGTCCCTCCGACTCTTTGTTTTGTTTGCTTGCTTTAATTCTCTATAATTTTTGTTTTGCGTATCCTCTGTTTTCTGACGTCTAATTTCACCTCTGCATATATTCGCTTTGATTGGTACTTGCCACCAATTGCTGCCATTTTGCAATAATACTGCCATTTCCTTCAGTTTTTGCTTCATTTTTAATTTGAAGGAATTTCATGAATAATTACAGACTACTAAAGGAAATTCGTGTGGATTTTTAATTTTCATTTTATTAAACTCAACGTGCATACACACAATAGAATAAAATAAAATAAAATAAAATAAAATAAAATAAAATAAAATAAAATAAAATAAAATAAAATAAAATAAAATAAAATAAAATAAAATAAAATAAAATAAAATAAAATAAAATAAAATAAAATAAAATAAAATAAAATAAAATAAAATAAAATAAAATAAAATAAAATAAAATAAAATAAAATAAAATAAAATAAAATAAAATAAAATAAAATAAAATAAAATAAAATAAAATAAAATAAAATAAAATAAAAGAAAATAAAATAAAATAAAATATAGTAAAATAAAATAAAATAAAATAAAATAAAATAAAATAAAATAAAATAAAATAAAATAAAATAAAATAAAATAAAATAAAATAAAATAAAATAAAATAAAATAAAATAAAATAAAATAAAATAAAATAAAATAAAATAAAATAAAATAAAATAAAATAAAATAAAATAAAAGAAAATAAAATAAAATAAAATATAGTAAAATAAAATAAAATAAAATTAAATAAAATAAAATAAAATATAGTAAAATAAAATAAAATAAAATTAAATAAAATAAAATAAAATAAAATAAAATAAAATAAAATAAAATAAAATAAAATAAAATAAAATAAAATAAAATAAATAAAATAAAATGAAATAAAATAAAATAAAATAAAATAAAATAAAATAAAATAAAATAAAATAAAATAAAATAAAATAAAATAAAATAAAATAAAATAAAATAAAATAAAATAAAATAAAATAAAATAAAATAAAATAAAATAAAATAAAATAAAATAAAATAAAATAAAATAAAATAAAATAAAATAAAATAAAATAAAATAAAATAAAATAAAATAAAATAAAATAAAATAAAATAAAATAAAATAAAATAAAATAAAATAAAATAAAATAAAATAAAATAAAATAAAATAAAATAAAATAAAATAAAATAAAATAAAATAAAATAAAATAAAATAAAATAAAATAAAATAAAATAAAATAAAATAAAATAAAATAAAACAAAATAAAATAAAATAAAATAAAATGAAATAAATTAAAATAAAATAAAATAAAATAAAATAAAATAAAATAAAATAAAATAAAATAAAATAAAATAAAATAAAATAAAATAATATAAAATAAAAATAAAAATAAAATAAAATAAAGTAAAAATAAAATGAAATAAAAATAAAATAAAATAGCTATACAGTTTACGTGCATGCGATAATTTTGCATTTCTTTACTTGCCTCCTCTCTGCTTGAGATCTCAGTTAGGGCGCGTTCTGAGTGAACACCGTCATTTCCCTACTTTGCATGCAAGCCACGCGTTTCGCGCGATTCAGAAAATTTGTTTTACTTTTGACGATTTAATAGGTGGACACATCACTTTTGAATATTTTATGTGATTGATAAAGTACTGGGCTATAACTTAATTCTGCTTTATTTTATTTTATATTATTATTTGGTTATTGAAACAGGTTGCAAACGTCACACGCTTAGTGGGAATAGAGCAATTTACGCGCGATTACGATGACTTGAATTTTTTTCAACAAAAAAATATTTCGTATTAGCTTATGTGGACCTATTAGAAGAGGGCTTTAATTATAGGCGTGGCATGCGAGTCACTTTGGCGCAAAAATTCGCTTAAACTTGGCATAGCATTTTCCACACATTTATGTGAGACTAACCATGAGGAAATACAAATATATACATACATATGTATATCGTATGGTTTTTTTCAGCAGTTACGCTAATGACATGAATTATATGGAAAATAATAGCGCACAGCTTTTCATTAAAATAATTTGATAACTTAATAGAAGAACTTGAATTTCATAAATGTTTTATCATTTTTTTGATTCCAGGCTTAGAACGGATCGCTGAGGAGTTGATGGAACGCATGAAATGGAAACAATGCCAAGAGCCATTAACTACGCGCGCCCATATAAGTCACACCGTAAAATCGCCAGACGAAACCGCAGCAACAGCAGAATTACCACCAGCAGCAGCAGCAACAGCTGCCGCCAGTCTAACAGCCGTAGAACAACCAAAAAGAGAGGAGTACAGTTCTGCTTTAAGCCACGAGCAGCGCAAAGTGGACGAAAATATTTCACAAGTACACGACAAAATCAACGGCATTACAAACACCAACAACAACAGCGCAATAGAAGACGAAGTAAAAGTCGAACAACAACAACAAAAACGGTATACAGGAATTGCGGAGGAGTGTTACCCTGCTTCAGGTAAGTGGAATATCTCAATTGTTAACCGAAGTTATACGATATTTATTATATAAAGAAACACAATATAGTTTTGAATTATTTTATTATTAATACCCAAAAATTTATTAAATGATTTTTAATTTATATTTTTAGACAACAACACAACACCACATAATCACAATCAACTTCATCACAATAATAGTAGTTTAGGTTTAAACAGTAAAATTTTCAGCAACAACAATAATACAATATCATCCACATTAAAGTCAACAAATTCATCACACAAAATTACGCCAGAAAACATCACAAGTATTGGCGGCAACGACAAAACAACATCACCACCGTCACCCCAAGAGGCAGCCGAGGTACGCTGCTCGCCCACCGTTGAACCGGTCGATTGGAAACCGAATAAAAAGTGTTATTTTTGCGTGGACGGTAGATTACTCACGGTGAACGCGAAAGGTGAACTAGTTGCCGAACCGGCGGGCCAAGCTGTGTCCGCCGTAGGCCGTGATCCCGTGGAGCACGCGCATAGGGTTAGTTTTTTTATATTCATATTTATACTATATTAACTAATCATATAAAAAAAAAACTACAAACCTAATTTTTCGTATCTGCAAACATAAACTATATCTTCGAAATATTTCATAAGCTGGTTGCGAATTATAGTGAGGCTAGGGAAAATGAAATAAACGAAGAAAAATAGCTTATGTCGCTTCAACAGACATGTTTGTGACTTGCAACGATGAAGAGCTATTTCTAACTAGAAGAGAAATGAGAGAGCAATAATGAAGACATATTCCTCTCTTATTTCCTCTCTTTCTATGCTTAGAATAAAAACAAATTTAAAGGAGGATAGGTATAGTAAGATGGAGAAAGAAAAGGTTAGGAAGAAGAACTGTGGGAAATAGAGACAGAGGGGATTATGGGGAATAAGAGAAAGGAAAAGAGGGGATAACTATCAGTAAAAGTAAGATGAAGGGTATGAGGTGAATATGTTGAATAAGGGTAACAAAAAGAGATTAAAGGAGAAGAGTATGAGGAAGACCTAGCAGTAGGGGAGGGGTAGGAAAAGCAGAAGTAGTAGAATTGGAATATGAACATATGGATGGGTTAAACACTTGATTTTTAAAACCCACGGTTTTTGTTGGAACTTTTAATAAATAGAAAACATATATTCAGGTAATTTTTAAAAAATTAAAAACTCCCATTTTATAATATTTAAACTGCCAAATCGCATTAAGATATTATTTCATCACGTTCATTGGAAAATTACTAAATGGGAAACTCCAAGACAAAATTCCATAAATTAATTAGAACATTTAATAGGGAAAGTACAAAGCGCTTGATTTTAATTATATTTGAATTATGTTTTGCAATTAAATAAAAAAAAAAAACTTAATTTTTGTGCTTTTCCTTCCCTAAAAAAACAAAATATTTACAAACAAATAAAATTAAAAAAAAAAAAACGAAATAGCTTGAAACCGATAGCGATTCAAATGAATCATCGCACATCAACTTGGGGAACAGAACAACTGCGGCTGTAGTGAACCCATTGATAAACAACAACTACAATAATAGCAACAATAATAACAACAATACAAATAACAACAACAACAACAACAGTAATAATAATAATCGCATCAACTGGAACAAGCTGTTAACGACGCGTTTGGTAGATTTGCCGGCGAACATGACTTCAATGGATTCAATGGCCGCGCAATTAGCAGTCATATCTGGTTATCCAAGTAAGTGTGAACGTTGCATTAGGAAATAGTTTTTTGATTTTTTTTTTGTTTGTATTTTTTTTTTTTTGTTTTTTTTTTTTTTGGTGTAATTTGTTCATGATTTTTTTTTTATTTTTTACAGATTTTAATTGGCTACAATTGATGCAGCAGCAACAACAACTAACACATCAGCCATCAACGCAGCAAGAACAGACCCAACAACAACAACAACAACAACAACAACAAACAAGTTCGGCGACACCAACTACCTCAGAGACATCGGCTGCCGCTGTTAGTCCACCACTCAAGGATTCACCAGGTCCCAGTGATGCCACCGGTGAACAGCCATTAGATCTTAGTTCCAAACCATCGCCAAATTCATCAATTAGTGGAGATTTAAAAGCAGTGCGGTAAGTAATGTTGAAAGTGAATAATTTTTCAGTAATGTATAGAGAGAATTTTGAGAAATGAGTATGTGTTGGTATCATCATAGGAACACTTGAACGAAGTAGTTCGTGTGTTCAATGAAATGATTCGTTCAATTGAACTTTATCGCACCCGAACGACACAGCTCTACGCGCTATGACGACGAATGACGACTCCCAGGAAAGTATTTGTCGCTCATTGCCCGAAATGCCTAAATCCCTTGGTTGCGACTTTACCACAATGCACCAAAGCTGTCTGCACGCTCCATTGTTGTTGCCATGATGCATTTTCAACATTGCGAGCTCTATCGATGTTTTCGTATGTTCGGAGCTCCATTTGTTTTTCGGCAGCTTTTAACCAACTCTGCTTGCTACGAGCTTACTCGCATTTGGCTCACAAATATTTTCATCACTCATTTTATTTATTTCACAGAATTCTGTGTCATTGTCTATGTTTACTCTAATTTTTTTTTTTTTTTTTGTTATTGTTTTTTTTTTTTTTTTTTTTTTTTTTTGCTTTTTTTAAATCACACCTTGATCCTCTGGTGGCTGTCACAATCGCGTCGGCCCAATTGGCACGTCCCACCGCAATTCACCATCACCGCTGCATGTTGTGGGCAACTCCTTCACCTGAGTGCATCAATCCTGAATAATGACGCAACGCGTTGTGCAAAGTCCTTGTCGCTTCTGCTTTAATTGTTGATGTTTGCTGGCGTCTTTGTTGTTGTGCGTCTGCTGTTCCTGCGTCGCCGCTGCACAAAGGCCAGCTAGTCTTTGTAAGAAATATGCATTAATTTCAGTGTCGGCGTGTGGAGCAGCATTTATACGAACATTTATTGTAGGTGTTTTTCATTTTCATTTCGGTTTTTTGTTTTATGTAAATTTTCATTTTTTCGTTCGTTTTATTGTTGTTGAGTGTGAAAATATGAAAGCGAACATGAAAACATTTTTGCAGGATTCATTTGTTTATGGCACTTGAAAAAGTATATTTCCATATAAATTGGAGATGTTACGAAGTTGGAGTTGTGGTGCCCAAGCTCCATTTTAAAGATAAATTTAGGCAACTCTTTCAAATTCACGCAAAAGATTCGTGAATTCAAGATCATTCAATTTCCAGTTTTTATTTATCTTTTGAAATTAATGTTCCTTACTTTATTCTAATCATCGTAAAAAATCTCCTTTTCTCAGAAATTTTAATAATTTTATTTGCTTCATGCGGCAGCTCTAGTACGAATATTCGCAACATCCCTAAAGTAGATACATAAGCACAAATATACATATGTATATACTCGTATGTACTTGCCCCATGAAACGGTATCCTGTTTTTCCATAAATTTTCATGAATATTTCATCCAAATTTATTCCTTGCTTTACGATGACAACATGAGTTAAATATACTTGTGGCTCAGCTTAAAATTAAACACACTCATGTGTTAGTGATTTAACGAAATTGAGTTTACCCGAACCGAAATCGGCACCGAGTTTTTCACAAGTGAGTTATCAGAACCAGGGTCAACGGCGACCAATAGCGGGATTGATTTAATAACTTAAAACCAGTTCTTGTTAAATGTTTTGATTCATTATTTTTTGAAGAATTTCATTACAAGTTTTTTCGTGTTTTTTTTAATTATTATTGATTATGCTAGAGGCCAAGAAAAATCAAAAGTAAAAAAATAATAAAAAAAAAATTGTTTCATTTGCCTTTAGTTTTTTTTTCTACTGTTTTTTATTTGGTTCTTTTCCAATTTTTTAATTCTTAAAATATTTAAAATAATCATTAAGAAATCCATCCATTCATTTTTTGTATACCCTTCATGAACATGAAATGGTATTATAACTTTGGTCCGATGTTTGTAAGTATGAGAAGAAGAAGAGATAGACCCACTATTAAGCATTCTGAAATGATCCGTCTGTTTGAACGCAAACTAGTCCCTCAGTTTAAGAGATATCTCGATGAAATTTTGTAGTGAGGCGCCATTTTGCATAGGAATAATCATTTGTCGGAACCAGCAAGATCGGACCGATAGAACGCATAGCTCCAATACAATCGATTATTTCGATAAACGGGTTTTGGCCTATAACTCTTGCAATCAAAAGGCTAGGAACGTAAAATTTTGTACGTTTGGTACATATTATATATGTAACGTACGTAGTTAAAATACTCCAGATTGGACCTACATAACATATATCTTCTATATAATCTATAGATTCGATAAATCTGTTTTACGCTATAAATTTTGTAATTAAAAAGCTAGGAACGTCAAATTTTGCAAGTTTGGTACTTATTATATATGAAAACTGTGGAGTGAAAATCAGCCAGATCGGACTAACATAACATATAGATACATAGCTCCCATATAATCTATTGTTCCGATAAATGTGTTCTGAAGAGTTTGCAGCAATTGTAAGTAAGGATAGGACACTCAAAAAAATTATGCGTATTCATGAAAGGTATAAAGCCTTCGGCATAGCCGAAGACAGCCCTTTCCTTACTTGTTTTTTTTTCGGTTTAAAATTTGTGTTTCGAAAACTGTATTAAAAAAATTCTTAACGATTCTAAAAATGTTGAAGTTTTGATGTTTTTATTTATCAGCTAACTTTAAACCAAAAGCGAACATATAAAAATTTAAAATATTTATTTATATATTTTAAGGTTAGATAGAATCTCAAACACTCACTTCTACTCTTCCCAACCCAACCTAAAACCTGGAGATTGTAAAATCAGATCCTAAAAATCTCGAACCATAGAGTTAGTAACACATCCAATAGTACTGCAGCTTCAAGTTCTGCCAAAAAAGCTTTAAAAAGCTTTCATTCGTCGCAAAACTTAAATGCATATGACACATGTCAAATTGCATTATGTGCGATTGCCTTCTTAAAACATTCCAAAGTCCAACAAAGGGAACAAATTCAGTATCAAAACAAAACACTGCAAAATAACAAAAAAAAGTCAAATAAGTCAAATTATATTTTTTTTATTTTAAAAAACAACAACAAAAAATTTAGCGACTAAAAGCGTGTTTCTTCTACTCAGCTTACACATTTTCATCGTCATTACGATTACAATTTTACGTGTTTTTATTGCTTTATTTTGTTTTCTTATATATCGGAAAAACAAAAAATTAAAAAAATTTTGCATTTTTTTTTTTTTTTTGTCAAAAAAAGCGCTTAGAAAATGCACTTCCTCGCAGTTTATGCATCAAGCGTCATTGTGTGTCATATCTTGTCGAGTTTTTGAGTGTTTCATCAACTTTGTCTTCAATGCTTCAGTGTCAGCATTGCATTTTGTACGGCTTGTGATTCACCCATTTCCCTTTATCTCTCGATGTTCCCCTCGTTACTGCCTGTCATTCGTCTGTGTGTGCATTGTTTTTACGTGGTTCCCCACGATGATTTCTTTCGAATGTTGAATAAATCTGACAAGCGATGAGACAGCTAACATGTTTTTGAAGTTCATTAGACGAATTTCAAATTCACTTTTGTTGATAATGATGACGTATTCAACATACCCCCATGGAAATGATAACAAGAAGTAAGGAAACGGTTTGGGGTTGCGGGCATAACTTTCATGGAATAGAAATTTGTGTCTAATTTTTCAAAATCGATCTTTTTTTATATTTTTAGCCAACAAATTTTTAACTTAAAGCTTCGCGAAAGTTTAAGCGCTAAGCAGAGATTTTTCACTGAAACTGACTAAAAATGTCGACAAAAATCGTTTACTTCAACATCCAGCCAGAATTTTAGGGACAAGTGAAAAAAAGTCGCTAAGACGTTAAAGTCATTGTCATTGCCACCTTTTGCTCATCACTCCAGCTAATGTCAACTGAATTGTGCGCTCGCCTCTTATATTGTGTGTTCACTCTCCCCTTCACTCCCTGTGTAATGTCATTCTGCTCAGCACGTCCTGTCTGCTGCTGTCATTATGAATAATTTTTGGGGAAACAATTTTGTATGTTGAATGCATTTTTTCTGTTTTTCATCCAACTTTTCGCATTGCCTGACAAAATTATAATTGAGCTCAAGCTTGAAACAATGAAAAAAATGAAAAAAAAACAACAAATTTTTGCAAAAAAAAAATACTTTGTGAAGAGCGCATAAAGAAATTCAGACAAATTAGAAGGCGACAACGACTCGAATGCATGAAAATTTCAATGTCGCCGTACAGGTCTACCACCCACTTAGCCGCACCGCCAACACCGCATGCATCCTGCGCTCGCTCGCTCACCACGGCAGCATTTAACTCCGCTGCGTAATGACAGTGCGGAGAGTTGCATTACCAGCCAGCTGTTGTTATTGACATCGTTGCACTCACACTTATTGCTTATAATATTTTTGTTGTTGTTGTGCGCTGTAATGCACCTGAGTACACTGGGATGGTTTACATGTTTTCCATTTTTGCCACTTTTTTTTACATTTTTGTCTGTTGAAATTTTATATATTTTTTTTTTTCCGTTTTTTGTTTTTGGCTCTGTTTTAAATTGCATGTTTTAGTTATTGCTGTTTTTATCTTTGTTGTGTGCGCATTGCAAGGGTTGGTTTTTGTCGTTTTTTATGTACGAAGTCATGTTTGTTTGTGTGTTTGTAGCTTTGTTGTTATTGTTGTTTTTGCTTACTGCAATTGCACTTTTGGTTGCATCCCTCGCATTCTTAATTTTAAGCGGGCTTTTTGATGTTTTCGTTGGCGCTGGTGTTGGTTTATATATAAGTAGTTGTTTTTGTTTTTGTATTTTTTTTTTTTTTTTGTGTATTGATATTGCTACCTGATGTTGCAGTCACTAGCAATTCATTTTAATTCGTAATGAATATCTCTACTCGTAGAAATACATATACACATACACTCAACAGTATACATTATTATTTTGATTTTATATATGTATGTACATATGGTATAAGATATATATATACATACATATATACCATCAAAAAATATGTATGTATGTATACCTTACACAAGGCTCACATATCTCGAAAACAATATTAGTCTTGAAATCTTTAAGGCCTTCAGTATACAATATTCCTTATCTGTCTTAGAGACCCTGAGATTATCGACTAACTATATTTTTTTATTTTTAGATTGGATCATTGAAATACATATGTGATTAATACATTAGTTATCAATCATGAATTAATTGTTGAAGCAATTAATCGACCATACGAATAATAAATATTTGATTAGTTGATTAATCATATACATAGTAATTACGTACAAAAATTTTTTAATTAATTAAGTAATAAAAACGTGGAAATTAGAATAAATTAATCATTTGGAATTGATTATTAATTCGTCGCTTAGTCAAGATTTTTCAAGTTAACTAAACAAAGACAAATCATTATTTTATTATTAGTCAACATTCCCGTTTTACAGTTTCCAATTAATTTTTTGTATTAAGTAGTCAGTAATCACAAACTGGTTAAACAGGTTAGAGCAGTTTAATTGAACAATGAATAATCACAATTGATTAATTAATTCGCTTATTAATCATATGCTGACTTAATAAATATTTTCTAGGAAGTCAGTTAAATTCCTTAATTTTTTTTTCAAGCAAGCGTGCTATGAACTAAAATTTTTGGTTCGCATTTTTAAATTTATTTTTGTGAATAAAATTCGCCACTTGAGTATGTATGTATGTATGTGCGTCGTCTGCTTGCACGCATTATCTCTACATTTCAACCCTTTTTTTTTGTTGGACACATCGACTCGGCGCAACTTTTGGCTTGCGAATTTTTTATTTCCTCCACAATGATTGCATTTTTGCTAAATAAAAAAATGCATCCAACGAATTTGTGCGAATGTATGTGTCTGTATGTGCACACAGATGCACACAACCAAGCATGTGAAATGTGCGTATCTGCGTGTGTTATGCGTGCGTGAATATGCCATTTGGCCATAATTTGGACAGACATGCAATTCAATTTTTCGTATACTTAACGCGCCAAAAGCGGGCGGTTTGTTTTTTGTACGTTTTTCCATCTCGCTCGTTTTTGGGACGCCTTGTGCATTGTGTTGCACTGCTGCAGCTATTCGTGCGCATTCACTCACACGCGATTCCCCAAAATGCAATTTTGTCTGTGTGTGTGTGTGTTTAAAGTCCCTTCTACCACACGTCCGTCTACCGCAGTCTTCACAGTGCACGCACACATAGAGAAAACGGGAATGCATCACTCATACGCCATGCAAACCAAAATGTGTTGAACGCACACACACACACAAACACACACACACACATACATGCGCTGTCAATTCCACCCTATGCCCAACATCAGCAGTTGTCCTCATTCAAATGACAAAAAATGTGGAAAAAACGGAATAAAATTGCATGCGTTTCGTTTATGAAGCGGGCCGAATGGCGGCGGAGGTGTTGGCGCAGTCGTCGACTGTGGCGGAGTGCGACCGCTTTTTGCACAATTTTTCGTTAACGAAAGTCAAAATGAAAATTATGTTGCACGAAAAAAAACCAAACGTTGTAAAAATAGCAGTAACTACAAGCGTTTGACAGCAGAGCGGGCTGGAGGGATGATGGCGGCATCAAAATTAAACGAAGCGACGAATGAGCGAATGAATAAAAAAAAAGCAAACGAATGAACATACCAACGAATATACGAAAATAAAAAAATTTTCGTGTTGTGGCAAAAGTGCATAGAAGGAAAAAATAGAGGAAAAAAGCGATCGATATGATGCACTCATTTATGTCTGGCGCGCAGTGTGAAGAGCGTGGCGTCGCAGCATGTTTCACGTCCCCTGCCAATAATTTATACACACACACACACACCCCCGCCACCTGCGCGCTCAAGCTAGAACCTACAACACCACAACCATGCGACAGACAGACACAAGCGGGTACCAGTGGAGGTGCAATGTCGCACTTGTCCAATGTAAGTGCAGTTATGGCAGTAACTGTAAACCGACACAGCGTCTAACCTAAACTTGTTAACACGCGCACACACATACATAAATACGTGCACAACAACAAACAAAAAAAAAACGTATAATAATAAACGCTCGAGAAACCAAAATTGCAACGTCAGATTTTTTTGTGAAGAGCTTTTTGATTGTGTCCTCGTAAAAATTAATTTGTGGCAGGCGGCGGCTTGGGCAGCACCAAGTGTTGGTTTGTCGTTTGTTTTTTGCCAAAATGAGGCTGTGTCTACTGTGAGTCTATATTTAGGTACGAGTAGCTATGTGCGCTACTTTTGGGAAGCTACAAAGTGGAAGACACACAATTTGTTGTAAGCTTGGTGGCTGGGGTTCGTTTTTTTTTTTTTTTGTTTTTTGGCCTTACTGCTTGTCTGAACTTGAGTTAAGTGCGCGCTGGCACTGCCAAGACGCTGACTCGCAGCGTATAAGCGACAAAGTAGCCGGTTGATGTATTCGCCTTTGGGGACAGCTGTCATTATTTTCAGCATTTTCTTTTAACAAATATTGGCGCAATTAATTTAGTTGGATGCAAATTTTTGGTGAGATATTGGCAATTAAATATGAAATTAAAGCGCGAAGAGTTGCTTAGATAAGAAATGGAGCCAACACGCACATAGAGAAAGTGAGGCCTTTAGTTGGTTGAAAGCACTTCAAAGATAAACTTGATTTTTAGATTAGGAATTTATAGACTATTTATGCAATAAGGACAGCGTTGTAAGAACTTCTTTTGCCTCAGAGTACCCCATAATCTCTACAAATAATAAAATTGTCTGTACGTTAAAGATATTCAAGAAAAATGTATGGGAGGTATCACTATTCAGACAATTCAAAATCGAAAGCCAGAGTTTTAAGAATGTTTGTATGTCCGTTTGCATGTTTGTACGCACATCACTCAAAAACTGCTGAAAGGAATTGAATGCAACTATTTCCGTTGCATTACCAGACATCTAACTTAAAATTTAAGATATCCCTTATTTCTATAACTGCACCGGTTCCGGAGTTATCGTCCGAGATCTGGACTGGGGTAATCCAAAATGTATTATTACAATTTGGCTATCAAGCGAAAGGTGCTAACTGGTGCTGCAATAATCCATGTGATTTAGTTCCGTATCTCAAATGGATGCGAAGATATAATGAAGGAAAGCGGACTCAGTTCTGAGACGCAGCAGAATGTAGCAAGGAATTCTGGAATATTAATAATTTTATAATCAATATTTACAAAAATATTTTGTTACCCATTTTAAAATATCTCCACTATTAACCATTCAAACTTTTAGAAAAGTAAAACGCTATATGTATGTACATATATACATATGTTCAACTGCTGGGAATAATGCAACTAATTATTAATTTAGACTCTGATTCGTTATCAAAATTTGATAATACTACAGCTGATTGTTATGTGTATATGTATTTATGATGTATGTGTGTATTAGGAGTAGGGATAGTACGGAGCTTCGATTTCTATTTCATAACTTCGAAACTTCCGATTGATTTAGATTTCGTCTTTGATCGGCTCTAAAACGAAGGTTGATAAGTCAACTGTGTATTTAATTAACTTTCTCGTTCACTTTTGTTATCATTTTATACATGTTCGAAATGTCATCGGATTTATATATATGCATACATATGCGCTGTCAATTGTCGTAGGCCCATGAAATTGGTTTGATACTGAGCAGAAGATTTTAAAACGTAATATAATTTTCCGATTTTTTTTTCTCTTTCTTTACGTTCCTGACATAAAACGTGAAATAAACATTTTTTTTTTAATGTTTCGAATTCAAATTTTTTTCGAAGTTTTAACCATTCAATTTGAAAAAGTAGCTTGTTTGTAACTTTAGACTTTAATTTTTTTCATTTCAAAAATTTTAAAATAAAAAATTTGTTAGAGTAGTTTGCTAATTTTTGAATACATATGAATAAATACACATCTCAGATTTTTGGTATTTTTGTAAAAAATTCGATTCGACAATTATACCAGCCCTAACCACTGCTAGGCAAAAGTTGTTACATTGACTTTTGATTTTCGATTCAGATAAAATAACTTTCGCAACATCCATAGTACAACCACAAATATTACAAGTACAATTAATCAAAATATTGTGTAACAATAAGAAATTCTATTTATAATTATATTAATCGAACTTCAAAATAACTAAAAATTGAGTTCTTCAGTGTTCGGACGCAAAAATGTCCATTGAGAAGGGTTGAAAAAAGAGGTTTCATAATACATAGCACAGTTTATTATTTTCTTATTCCCTTCACCCTGCATTCTCGTCTGCTTCTTCCTTTTCTCAGCAATATATATCTTGTTCTTCCTATTTTTTTAGTTTATTAATTCTCTCCCTTTGCCTGTCACTCCTCATTTCCTCTTCCTTGATCGACTGGTTCTTCTAGGGGATTTCTATGCCAAGGTAGCGTGCAGGTACATACATATATTTTCAAAATTTCTCAAAAACACCACGCCCAGTAATATACGATTATCAGGTAGCTAAATATTTTGTCTGAAATCAAGCAATCTTAGTTTCCGACGGTATTTTTTTTTTTTTATAAAATTGATTTCCTCTTTAAGTTAGAAATTCAAATTTAATTATCAAAGGAATAACATATGGAAAAGATATTTTTTTGAGACCTGGCAACTCTATTCATTAATATCCTATTTTGTAAGTTATGAGCAAGCTCGAGACCAGTTAACAATAATTCTAAACGAATTAATATTGTCAGTTTTTGGGAAAAATTGATAATTGGAGAAAAATTACAAAGAACAAATCTACAGCGATGGATAGGATTACATGTTTCAGAGTTTCCAGGCTCATCATCAGATCCCTATGTAAATATGTACAAACAACAAGACCAACACACATCATAACATATAGGCTGCATGTCTTAAGAAATTTTGTGTATACTGTTGGCAAGAACAAACAAACAAAAGGGAATTAATTGAAGTGGAGATAAGTGCATTGTGACGTCACAGGGCATCATTGCTTAGTGTTGGAATTTTCTAACAGCGGCTTTGGTGCAGACACGAGTTCGAATCCGTGTCCGAAAAGGGATCTGATGATGAGCCTGGAAACTCTGAAACATGTAATCCTATCCATCGCTGTTGATTTTTCCTTTGTAATTTTTCTCCAATTATCAATTTTTCCCAAAAACTGACAATATTAATTCGTTTAGAATTATTGTTAACTGGTCTCGAGCTTGCTCATAACTTACAAATTTGTAAACAAAATAGACCGCAAAATCCAACAACAAAATATCCTATTTTTGTTTTATGCCTTTATCCTACCGCCCGCGAAAATAAATCGAAACATTAAGCAGCATCAGGAAAATATGGTCTAGCCATTATTGAGCAGTAAATGGTGTTATTAACACATTTAAAACGGGTGGCAACCCTGTTTATGAGAACTAGATATTATCACTCAGCTACTAACCAAGCCCTTTCATAAGGCATTTAGTATAGAAAAATTAAATGATCTTTATGCAGAGGTGGTGTTTATGTTAGTCGCGAGATCGATGGCTGTTTCGGCTAAAGAAGGTTTCACTTCAAAACAGGGTGTCACCTCAAAAGTACAGCTGCCCTAGCTAATGCCGTTCGGATACGGCACAGAATCCATATTATAAATTGAGCCCAATTTACCTCTTTGTGCTTGATAAGTAGACGATAGTTGACTCATTCTAATAACTTCCCTTTTTTCACTTTCAGAACGAAAACTTCACGCACGACGCCCACACCTTCTGCCCGGCATCCCTACACCGATGACGCTATTAACAATGCCGTTGAGGAGATTCTGAGTGGAAAGTACGGCACACGCAAAGCTGCAGATCAATACACCCTGAGTGCAACATCGAGCGGTGCACGCAGCAGACCCAATCTCGCTGCAATGCTAGGAAAATCTGCCAATGCCCAGCTGGCACACGCACGCGGCTTAGAAATGGACAAAGATGTGTCAGGCGATGAAGGCGCTGCAGCCGATGGTAGTGCAGCGAGCATAATCGGTGGACGTGGCAGCAATGCTTCTACACCACAACCCGAACCCGCGAACAATTCTATACTTGAGGAGCTGGCAAACCGCTTACGCGCCACACAATCACTGCATAAACTCAACATTAATAACGGCAATAGCGATGTGGCTTCCCGAGATGGCAACAATGACGCTGCCTCACCGCATCCGAATACGTTATTTGCCGACGCTCACAAGCGTGAGACCAGTGCATCGAGTAGCGCCACACCGCAACCTCAACAATCACCACAGGCTGGAATTGATACGACTTTCGCAATTTTGCAAGCATTTTTGTTCACGCTCACCAGTTTTGGCGCTTTACAGCAACGCGCCGATCAGCCCGTTACGCTACGTGATTTAGTGGCTAATCTGAAGGACATGTTAGATGCACACTCAAGCGGTGATCTAAGTGTGGAGGGACTCATCAATAATGGCAAGCCAAATGCGTTAGATCAGTCGTTGTTGGCGCTAAAGCTACAGCAGCATTCCAAGTCCGATACGCCAGAGACAACCAGTTCTATTGAGGCGCATGAGCAGATTGGTGAGGAACTTGCAGCGTCGATACTAAAAATTCCGTCCTATAAGCCTGCGGCAGGTACGCCCACCCCAATAGCGGGCACCACACGCGCCTCCTGCTCACCATCATCGTTGCGGCTCAACTCGAATGCCAACTCAATGCCAAATCCTAATGGCGATAGTCCACACTCGGCGCCCTCACCACGCATTGCCAGCTCTATTTTTGCTAGCAACAATGGTACCTCAACGTCTGCTGGTCGTCAGGCTAATGACATCTCAGTGATTTCTCCGCCGTTGCTGCAACATCGTCAATCACCGCCGTCGTTCAGCTTTCGTGATGTGATCGCACGAGGCATCCACCGTACTATGAATGAGCAATCCAATCAAGAGGCGCATGCAGCAGCAGCTGCCGTTGCCGCAGCTTCGCCAATGCTTGGCCTTTGCTTGGAAATGGACCGCTCAAGCAACAACAACAGTGAAGGCAATAGTGCAGATCACAAAAAGTCGACTATTTCAGTGGTGAAAAATATAGGTGGCACCGACACGACGCGCTTCAGAGCTGTACCCAATGTCTTTGATGGCGCCGGAGTGGCAGGCGCAAGCGGTGGCGCCACAGCAGCACACAACTCACACGGCTATCATCAGGCGCATATGCACAATATGCACCATCATCATCCGCACCATCTGAGCCGTCAAGAAGCAGCAGCACTCGCCGCCGGCAAAGGTACACGACCCAAGCGCGGCAAGTACCGCAACTATGATCGCGATAGCTTGATTGAGGCGGTGCGCGCCGTGCAGCGTGGCGAAATGTCGGTACATCGTGCAGGTAGCTACTTTGGCGTGCCACACTCGACGCTTGAGTACAAAGTGAAGGAGCGTCACTTAATGCGTCCACGAAAGCGTGAACCCAAGCCGCAGCCTGGCTTGGATGGCAGCACCAGCTCAACGTCAGGTAAAGCTAACTCCAACATTCCTGGTCATCACAACAATCTTGGTAAAATGAAGTTAGGTGGCGCCGGCAGTGCAAGCGCTAGCGCCAAACTCAATGAGTCTCTAAAGAGCAACAGCAGCACGGCGGCAGCTGCAGCGGCGGCAGCGGCATTCCCTGCCGCAGCACCGAACGGCATGAAACTACCCATGTTCGATCCTATGCAATATCCAGCGCATCTCTTTTGGAATCATTCACCATCTGCCTTCAGTCAAATGCACATGGAATTCAACCGCAATGCAGTGGTGGCGCAAAATGCCAGCACCACACAACGCTACACTGAGGATATGCTGCATGGTGGCGCATCGGCGGGCACACCCTCAAACGCCAACAGCCCCAGTCCAATTGCCAGCCCATTATCAGCTACAGCAGGTCATGCGCTCAATATGAAAAATGCGCGCGATATTACCGACAATTTGTACGAAAGCGCTGGCACGAATGGTTCCTCAATACTCGACGGCATCATACGAAAAACGCTCGATCGCAAGAGCGCAGACGTAGGACCGCCACAAAATGTCGGCACAGGTGGCGCACTACTCGATCAGCTGCTGGTGAAGAAGAGTACGCTACCACCCTATGTCTGCAATAACAACAGCGATCACTTAACATCCTCGATCATGCACATGGGTGGCAAGCGCGTCGGAAGTCCGCTGCCCTACACTGACATAAAACGCGAGCGTGGCAGTCCGACGCATAGCAGTGGCGACGATGATGATGATGATGCCTCGCGTAGTGGCAACGAAGAGGTCAATTATGAGCATAACAACAACAACCACAGTAAAAGCAGTATCGTTGACAATAGCGAGTTGGAGCATCAGCATCAACACTTGCGAAGACAACAGCGCAGCCGAAGTCGCAGTCGTTTAACATCGCACGATTCTGCCGAAACCGATACGAACAGCATACCCAGCGAACACATGCCAAATCACAATAACACCAATAAGCTAGCAAACGATCTGAATGGCAACGGAAGTAGCGGGCCAAGTGTGATGGTACCCAAAGTGGAGCCATTGGTGGATATGGAACGTACAGCGCCACCCATTTTAGGCGGCACCTCAATACTACAAGAGAAGTTAGCGCAAATTAAAGCTGAGCAAGAAAATGAAAACAACTTATAGAGTCACACGATTTGGCGTTATGGCGTGCTGGCAAGAGAGTACTAATTGCTATGGTGGAACAAAACCTACAAGCTGGCAACTCTACATAAAACTTATACGGCATGGGCGTATTTAAAGATCTAGAGGATGGAAACAAATCAAAACTGCGGGCAAGGAACAATGAAAAAAGCTGTTGGAGCAACACTTGTGGCACTTAATAGTTAGTGCTAGGCCAATCCGTAATCGGTTCAAAAAACAAATGTAAACAAAATTTAAGTGAGAATTAATGCTTTTACATAACTACAAGCAAACTTATATACATTCGATAAGTTTATGCAAGTATATAATGGTGATATATATAGGTAGTATATATACATAGGCACCTACCATATATGTATGTATACATATGTATAAATGTTTATGCATAGGAAAATAAATACAAATAGACGACACAATGCCAAGTTTGAGGGAGGCGAGGTTAGGTGATTTGTAAGATGCACGACAAAGGGAAAAAAACAAAAACAAATACATATTACATACACATACAATATTGTAATATGTGTATGTGTGCATTGAGCCCGAAAACGCATGTGTGTATATAAGAATAAGATAAATATAGCAAGTAAAATGAATGCAAAAACAATTTTACTGTAAATCAAAAGAGAGTTAGAGCATCAAGGGATGTATGCCTAATACAACAAAAACAGAGCGAACAACATTGGCGGGATATAGATAAATAAACATATGAAACAAGCGATAATGCACACATACATGCATATGTACATAAATATAGAAGAAATTAAAATTAAAACAAAAACTCTAATAGGTAACAGTAAAAACTAAATAATTAAACAATAAAATAAAGAATAAAAAAAATAAAAATAAAAATAAAAAAAAGCCACAACGGCATAATAAAATTCAACAGTTTTAGATAACTTGTAATAGATTTGTGTGTAAATAGCAGTTAAAAAATCTATGCTGAAGAAAATTTTCTGTTTCATTTTCTGACAATCGACAAAATAGGCTCTCCGTGTACAAAAAATATATAACAAACAAATGAATATAAACAAAGCAACAAACAATAATAACAAAGCAAAAAAAAAACAAAAAACATTATGAAAGACTCCAAAAACAAAATACTACAGTTAAAGAAATAACAACAATAAACAAGCGAAGCACAAACTACAAACGCAAAAAAGTCACATCAAAACAAACTCGTAGGGGTTTTATGAAGCGACAGAAATGATAAAACCAATCACTTTAACTAGTAGAACAAGAGAACCGTGCGCAAAATTTAAACGACAAGTTTTCACATTTCATACATTTTATTTAAACATGTTTGGTTTTTTTTTATAATATGCAATTTGTATTAAAAACGAAAAAAAAAAATTATTAGAAATTCGAAACTTAAATTAAACGAAACGCATTATCGTAAAACAATAGAAATGCTTGACTACTCCAGCCAATCTACAATAACAAATATAAAAATACAATAATACCAGCACTGGCAATAACAAGATTTAAACATTCAACAACTACAAAAACCATAAAGCCAATATAACAACAAGCAGTTACAAACATATGCAGCAATATAAAGCAATAGCAACAACAAGACAGCAACAGTAATAACAGCTGGAACATCAGCTACCACTAATAAACAACAACAACCAACAAATAAAAAGCAATAAACAAAAAAAGTAATGATCTTCCAATTTATTTTATTGCGTGGAAAAGAGAAGTGTATTCCAAAAACTTTTAGAATTTTTCAAAAACTAAATGCTTTCTATTATTTTGGATTAACTAGCAGATGTGCTGCTAAAAATATTTTTTTTTAAATAAAATTGCTTCATTAATTACAAACCTATAATTGAGCTGGTAGGGAATTTTAAAACAGAAACTAAAAAATGTCAGGTACTCCAGTAGCAAGCGAATCCAATGTGAAAAAGCCTGATTATCTTCGAGTGTTTCGAAATAAAACTTCAGCAAACTAAATAATTCTATAAATTTTTAATCTACTAATATTGTAGCCTAATTCCTGAAGATCCACTGAAGTCACGAAAACGGTGTTCTTATCTCGTTTCTTCACATGCATAGTTTTCCTTTTTTTTTCATATATTCTATGCTTTCTCAGAACATTACCTACTCTATCTAAATGCATACAAATTGGAATCATCATTACTTTGCAATAGTTACATAAATACAACGAACTCAATAACCGATCGCAACAACAAACAAGATAGCCCGGTACCGATCAGGATCGCAAACTACAGCAACAGAAACCCTACAACAATAGACTACGCAACTAAACAAAAATAAATCGTCAAAACAAAATAGTAATAAGAACTTATTTAAACTTGTGATTATTGTTTCGCCGGCACTGTATGAGGGGGCCCCTTTAAGTATACTTCAAAGGCAAATTTGCTAAGAGGTGCTGTTTTATACAGTGCCAGTGAAACTTTGCGCACAAAATAAACACTTTTTTTTCAAAAATAAAAAAAAAATATTAAGCATACTTATATTGGTTTCGCTTTCAAAAGAAAAAATATTAGTTAAAGAGTCAGTGCCATTTTGCGCTATCATTTTGTTGAAGTAGGTTTTTTGACAGAACAACGCGTCTAAGACGTTTGAATATGTTCTGGAAATATTTGTGCACAATTTTAGAAAAAATCTAAAAGGTTCCGTTGTTTTATTAAGTTTTTAAAAACATATTTGCTAAAAACCTATTCCAAATCCACCACTCTATGTGCTAACAACAACATGCCTAAATTTTATGAAGGCAAAAAGCGTCATTGACTCTCTTACTATAAAATATCAGAACACAAAAACAAAAGTAATTGGAACATTTCAGAAATCCTCAAAACGGAAATCAATAAACAAAGCTGCCTTCACATTTACAAAACAAAAAAAGATCAAAGAAACAAATATTTCAGAGAGAATATTGAAAATTTAAAATGCTTAGATAAAAATATTTAAATATTAAGGAAAACAATAAAAAAAATTCAAGCCAAAAATAATGAATCTAAAAAAACAATTGAAATTAAGAAAAAAATTAACAGATAATAATTTATCTAATAAAAGTACGCCCCCCGAAACCTCTACACACACCTGGTTTATTTAATAGTTTTTCTTTTTCACCAAGCCAAAATATCTCAAAATATGAAGTAAAAATATATATCATTCGGTGTCACATTTAAAAGTAGTTAGTACGGCCAGCACATACATATGTATTTACTTATACATATATAATAGATAACTTTAGACTGTCAACAAAAAATGAAGCTAGCAAAAATGTGAGCAAAATTCAATGTTTGGTGTTTGTGTAAAATTAATATAAAATAAAGAATGATAAAGTTAGCAAGTGAAAAAGTTAGAAAAAAAACTCTTTGGCTAAAGCTCCAATTGAAATATACTTGAAACCTAAGCTGTATGATATGTATGTGTCTTCGTGTCGAGTATACCTCAAGAATTAACAAAAACATCAACATTTTATGCAAAAAGAAATCAAAAAATAAGAAGATGCTTTTGGAAAACGGGAGAGTTATTTAGTAAAAAAATTTTTATTTTCTATGACAAGTGTGTGTTCAGGTTTTCGAAAAGATATTGGGTAAAGCTTTGATGAAGGTGTTTCTTGTGAAAAATTTAGTGTTTTTGTTGAAATAAAAATTCGTTAAACGCTCAATTATTGTCATTATTATACAGAAATATGAACTGAAAAATAATTACATTATTTTGAGTGAAACTAAATTTACTAGCAGCAGCAAACTTGAGAAACAAGAAACCCCCTTCAAAGCTTTATACCAAATACTTTTCTACGGTATTTGTTTTTATATTCGCATTTCAAAATTATAAAATATTTTTTATAGTAAAAAGTAAAACTTGGTGTTAATGATGTATTCAAAACAAAAAAAAAAAAAAACTTTAATGTACCTTAACAAAAAACAATTTGTGTGCTATATAAAATTGCGAGCGTAGTGGAACAGTGGAGCACAGACAATTTTTTATATACATACATACATACATATACACACATACACGCATACGGTATGTACATATCTGAGAAAACAAAAAAGAAGAAATTGTAAATTAGAAATTTTTGTTTTTGTCGAAATTATGCATAAATAAATACATAAGCATATACAATTTACAAATACATATACATGTAGTATATGAAATATCAAAAACAAATTAAAACCCTTTCAATGTGAATGTATTTAGATAATTATATAAATAAAAATTAAGACAAAACAATTAATTAAAATTAAAAAGCCTTTGGCATATATTTCTGAAAGCCCAACACACACACACAGGCACACACCATATACAGAGATACACACAATGAAAAGTAATTTATTTAACTGCAGTAAGCTTACATAAACTCTTTGGCATATTTGAATGTTCTGGTGTACTATAAACTACACATGTATGTATGTATGTCTATTTAATCAAAATTTTGTAAAACTTAATTTACCATTATTGCCCCAAAAATATAAAAAAAAAAACAACAACACTTAAGTAAATAACATAAAACATACATACTACAAATATATAAATAAGAAAGGCGACAACTGACAGCAAAACCAAACCAAACAACAACAACAACATACGATTTGTATGCGTACAATGGGAACTTGACTGGGGACTTGACGATAGACACACGGTGATGGCGACCAAGGCGCTGTTGGCTAGGAAAACACCAAGAACACTTATTAAGCCTACTTAAATATCCCATCTGAGGGCGTGAAATGAGCAACAAATTTAAAAAAACATTTCTGTATTGGTATTTTTCGGGCAAAAAGATACTTCTAAGTAGTGCTCCATATATTTGTTTTTGGTGCAGTTTTTGGCCTCAGCGCTAGGGGGCGCACTGATCGAGATCTGAACGAAAATATTTATGTAATTATTGAGTACGTAAATTTATTAATATATTTAAAATTTACAAGAAAAAAAAAGTGTTTACAAAAGCACTAACATATTTATTATATGTATATGTATAGAAATAAATAACAAAACAAAAATACATAATACATTAGGTACTATCTGTGATTTATAATCCAAAATTTTGATGCGAAAAGAATAGATAATTTAAGCATAATTGGAAGATAATTGAAAAGGGATGGCGTAAATGTTGTTCAGCAATTGATAGAATGCAAAAACGTAAATAACACGAAGCAAATTACGATCGTATATATGGTATGCTGCGAAAAGTATATATGTACATTTGTGGGCTAATAAACAGCATGAAAGAATCAAGAAAACTTCTAAAACATGCTTAGGTAATAATATTGAAGCCAATAAACAATTTTTAAAGAAACAAAAGCTGTATGATTAAATGAAACACAAAACTTGGTATATAAAAATACTTTGAAACTAAAGGAATACAGTAACAAATATGAAATCAAAAATGAACGCAGCATAATATTTTGGTAGTAACAACAGTTAAATAAGAACACAACTAAGATACAAAATTAAATATAAAACGGATAATAATAAAGAAACCCACACATTTTTCACGCTCTACAAAGACAAAAAGCTTGCGAAAAACAAGTTAACACACAATTTGTATGAAAAACAATTTTGCGAAATCTTTTGTTCGAAACGAAACTAAAATTTCAATTGTTTGAATGCCAATTAAGTTTTGTACAAGGAATAGAACATGTTCCGAAAAAGCTTGTTCACTTCAATTTTTATTACCAGTAGCAGAGAAATGGCGTGGTAATAAACCACAAGCATATAAAAAAAATCAAAAACAAATTAACAAAATTTAAAGTGCAATTACTTGGAAAGATAATGGTGAAATAATGTTCGTTAGTAAAAAGAAAAAAAAAACAAACAAAAAATAAAACAGAAATTAAATAACAAGGAAACATTAGAATCTTAAAATAAAAATTATGTTTGAGAGAATTAAGAAAAACCAGAAACTGAATAATAACTGAAAGTATAATCAAAAAAAAAAAACACAAATCGATATAAAAAAATTGCATTCAACACAATTAGACACAACTAAGGAGACTTATTTTTATTACTGCTCAGTTTGAAATTTAAATTTTCTTTATGAAACAAAAGCTAACGATCTGTTATTGCAAGGCATCTACCGGAAATACAAACATTGAACAATTTTAAAAGCGTCAAACGCTGGCTGCCAGCAAAACTTGTAAATAGAAAAAACTGTCTAAGGCTGTCTGCGAATCGGAGCAACCAGCAAGCGAAAAGCGAAAGCTACCGATTCACATTCAGCCTAGATAATAGAAACACAACGGCCAAGACAAATGAGTGTATTGCATTCATAACTCAATCGTACTCTGCATCGAGTTATCTCAATTAATTGATGCGAAACATTAGCATGGACAAGTATAAAGACGATTTAACACTTGGAGATATTTCACAATTTACCGCTATTAAAATCAATTCTGTGTCAGCGAACGCTCTGAAGAGATTTAAACAGTTAACAAAAAAAAAAGACGTAACGGTAGTGAGATACTTGTGCTCTTCACCTGCGTTTCAACACTCCACATCACATACGAGCAGAATTGGTTTTAATATTTGGTTAACAAGTGTAGAACAAGAGATATCTTAGTGTCAAAGACATAGCTGATCTTTCAGTACTACTTCACTTAAAAAGACAGCATCAACAGGTCATAAGAAAGACTTAGTTAGGCACACTAGTAACGGAAACTTAGCTGAAATAGCAAGCGGTAAACTTTTTGGTCTGTACTGTATTTTACCGCGTACTTATGCTGGTTCTCCCATTATCCAGGTCAGCCTGTCGAGGGACGCACTTGTTGCAGCTTTCTACGGATCAAGTTGTTATTAGCTATGTGCTTTACCAGATATTGTGAAAACGGCTTTAAAAGTACTAAGATCGAAGAGCAGGCATTAAGCCCTTAAAAGGGAGCATTTTGTTGCGCGCAGAGTATGAAAAAAAATGTATGTTAAATCCCTCAGGTATGTGTTTTATTTTCGGAGAGAAACAAGATTGATTACCATATTTTTAAAAACTATTTTAAAAGGAGAAATAGGATGTTAGAAACGTAATGCATAGTAGACGAAGAAGATAGTAGGGTAAATAATACGGATACAAACTGTTAATGGAGAGTAAACGTGGTTTAGCGTAAAAATGTAAATGACACTTGGGCGCGTCAGAACACTAATTTGTTTCATTGCATATTCCACGTTTGAATTTTTGAAAAGTTATTTTTTTATTAAACTTAATGTAAGCTTATAATAATTTTAATGTTAATAATTGTGTTAGTATACATATATACATATATTAATAGCTGCTAGTTTATACTGTAGATATATTTTAAACTGTGCAAATGGGAATTAGTATTTTGGGTGGTTTGTACTGATAGCCGACATATTTGTTTAAGACATATAACATATATGTATATGTAATTAAAAACAAAAAAAAAGTATATTATAAATTTAGTATATATGGTTTTGTGTTCATTTATAAGCTTATATGCCTACCTGTTCTGGCGCGTTGACAACATGATTTAATCTGCTGTTGAACTGTTCACTATTTGTTACAGTGTAGAGAGGTTTAGAAGATGGTGCAGGCATAGATGGCGAAATGGGCTGCTTATATGTATGTATATATAGAAAAAATTGAATTTATAGTGCAATTGTTTTTTAAAAAACTTATAAAAGTAGTAAAATCCTTAAAGTGTGAATATTTTCGCAATTTCAAATATGCATTAGCAGGCAATGTTTATATTTTTTAATGGATATACATGCATTTTAGCAAGGCATGTTTGGGTGAGAAGGAGTATTTTTATACATATTTTAGCAATCATAAAAAGTTCGTAGTTTATTTTTTTTTTTTTAACATTTTATCTGTAACTTAGATTTTCTGCAATAACATTGATTATTTTAAGCGAAATTCGCATCGGAAAAAATGGCTTGGACAGTATGTAATGCAATGATATACCGCATGATGTATATTTCATGTTTATAAAAGTTTACATCATTACATATACAGTAAAAAATAGTTTACGAAATCGATATGTTGAACATTACCATAATTCAGTTAAACACGTATTTGCCTCTTAAATGTTGTTAACACAATTACAATTTGATACGGTTAGTTTTTCAATTGCAATGAACTGCCTTATCATTTTGTGCATGCTCATTCGATTTACAAGCAAATTATTATAGTTAAAAATACAAACTTGTTCTTTTTGTTAATATTTTTAAATATTTTAGCTATGCTTGCCAACTATGAGGAGCATTTTAAGGCATCAAATACGGTTAGGGTGAAAGGCATGAAAATATTAATTAATGGAAAAGGCAAACACAACAGTATACAAAAATGTTTTAAAAGAATGTTTAAGAAATATTGTTTAAAACAAAATCCAACATATATTTTTTTTTAATATTTAATATTGTTCATTTTATTCTTTGGAAAATCTATATATTGTAAATTGTACTTTGTGCATTTGAAACTTCCCCTCTATGAAACTAAAACGCATACCAAAATGAGAGTCTAACAAAAAACTAAATAACATATGAACAAAATAAACCAACTGTGTCAAAGAAGAAGGAACATTGCAACACCATTAGTAAAACAAACAACTTACAATATATTGTCTAAACTCAAAACAATTAATAGTCAAGCAAGAAATTAACAAAATAGCCAAAACCTAAAAACAAGCATCATATAAGTAAAATAAGCAATAGCCCAAATATATGTATATAGCAATGCTTACTGTATTGTATATATATGTATATCCATCTACATACTACACAGCATTTATAACTTATATATAAATATTGAAATAATTCGCAAGATAGCCAACAATTATTGGATATTTATTGCTTAAGCAAAAAAGCAAAAAAAAAAAACAGAAACAAAAATGGTAATCTTCCCTCTCCACATACACACATGTAATTTTCAATAGTTAAGATATTGTAAGCATATAACAATTGATTGCAATCCAAAAACCCACATAATTCACAGTAAAATGCAGCCTATAGTCGATTGTTTTTCTTTTAAATAATTGCAGTAAATGTTTCAAAATATAAAATAGCGCAAAACAATAGTAATAAAAAATAACAATTAATTAATTGGCAATTATCAAAATACATGTACAATTTTAACAAACTCAACTACAATAGCCAACCCAAAAGTATATGCATAAATGTAGATATAAAAATGACTGATTGCACAAAAGTGCGAGACATAGAAAGTTTCGGAGCAAAACCACATTTAAAAATAATTCCCTTGCTAGTAATGGCGATTTCACTCATGGTACAACTAACAGGTGGTAGCAGCTCGACAAACATACAACATTTGAAATGTATTTTGTAACTACGGTTTAATGAAACAACAAACAATTTGGGGTTAATGAATAGCACAGTCGATAATGCAGGTTACAAAATTGTTAGCAGTTAGTGCATTCCACTACTGATTTACACGAAAAAGCCGCTAAACTGTTGCATAACTTTTTCATTCACAAATATTCGATTAATATTAATTGTTAATAAGTTTTTTGGCTCTGCCTATTTGCCTAATATTTTTTTGTAAACTTACATACAATTTCTTCTGCTTGTAAATATTTTACGCGACTACACAGATGTTGATACAAATTATAACTGCGCGAAATAATGAAGTTGCCAGAAAACTTTTCTCACGTTTAAACCAAATGAGCTTGCTGTTAGCTACCCCAAGAGAACACTGTCGGTTATACATATGTCATCTAAAATAGCTCGTGAGACTAACCGTTATTTGTGAATTATGAAGCGTACATTTAAAACAAAATTAATGTTGTTGATGAATCGTGTTTTTGTGCAATGTCAGCATTGTAATATCATGCATATCTAACACAACTACTCATATTATAATATACATACAAACTTCAAACAATCCCCAATCAGTACTTACAATAGATACATAATTGCTAATCCTAATTATACAATAGTCAACCAGAATAATTTTAAACCACATAGATCATAAAATATATGCATACCAAGCCCACAGTGAAAGTAATAATAACTTAAATAAATGCAAAATATTGACATCAGAAAATCCAACAGCAATAGCCCAACAATTACCAACACACAATAGCCCAGAAAAGAAACTGTATGTAGTTTATGAAATGCATTAAAACCGAAAAGAAAAACAATTAACAATAGTCATTATAACATTTTACTAATTCATATGAAAACAAAGCTGCAAATATGATGCGAAGAATTTGTTAAAAATGGATCAATATGTAATAAATAATATTATCAAAAAAAAAATGTTATGACTTGTACTTGTACTTAACACTAACTACAAAATATTTTAGTAAAGCCTACGTGTATAAGGCACTTGAAATGCGTGACATAACTAAGTAACTATGTAAGCATTCATGCATTCAGATAGTGAAGTGTTTTTTATTGGTACTCTCAACGAGTTATCAACTGTTTTCATATTTCGCATAAACGTCATTTTTCGTTTCCAAAGCATATCGTTTATTCTTGCTTCAAAAATTGTTCTATATTTTTACAAATTTGTTTTATTTATTTTAATTGTTTGTTAATGTGCGCATGCGCAATTCGTTTACCTATGTTTATGTTTAAACTATAACTATAACTATCAAATATTTATGAAATAAAATAAAAACTTATGTTTGCCTATCTATATACAAGCGAAAAAAATTCAACAAATAATTATTCGAAATAAATCTAAATATCATATAAAAACTACAATAGTATCTATCAATTTTAATACATACAAATACAATAGTTCTGAAATAAATCTCACAATTACAACTACAATAGAAATAGCAATAGCAATAGTTATAAGGCTCCAACCACAAACCATAAATCACAATACAACAACAAGAAACATGCAACAGTTAAATGAAAAAATAACAAAAAAAAAAAACAGGCTAAACTAACTTTCAACACAATTTTGTCAAATATAAGTTTTTAATTCAAATATTTTTTTTGCAGTCAATATTTTCGATTTTGGCGTTAATTTTGAAACAAAATTTTAAAATATACATACAAAGCTAAATACATATAAACATCAAAAAAAAAAAATGAAGTATGTATTTCGACTGAAACGAAACTAAACTGATGCAAGTACAATATTTAGAACTCATTCTGGGTGTTAAAACTGGACATAACAAATTCACATAAAACTAACAATTTTTCAGATGTACAAAACCTAAATAAAGCAAAAAAAAACACGTTGAGGAAACATAAAATACGTCTATAATATTAAATTAAAAGGTCTAACAAAATCCTTGAACTAATATTATTTTACTTAAAAATTTTCATGATTTTATTAAATTGAAATTAATTTATTGTTCATCATAAATTTCAATACCGATGGGGTCAACTAGAAATATTCAGGATTTTAGACAGTTGTTTGGATGCCTTCAAATTAAACGTATGAGAACACGGCGAAATTATAACGGGTTTTAAATACGGTTTATAAAACAGTTGCTCATACACTTTTTGTTAAATTTTGTTATAAATGAAAGCGCCGTAACTATCGAGAAAACAAATGGCGTTTTGGTTTGTCGAACATAATAACGTTAATGGAAACTTTTTTTACGCGACTTTGCAATTTCATCGACGTTATGGGTCGTGCTTTTTTCTCAATTCTCTCAATTTTATAGTTTAGCTGGCCAATTCATTAAAAAAAAAATTGTCTAACCAAAATTCTTTATTTATGCTTTTAAGATTTTCTTCAAATTTTTATTTAATAACTACCTAATGTGTGTTAGATATATTTGTACAGAAATTCCAAAACTATGAAATAAATTTAAATTTAAGCTTATTTAAACCGTAAGGCTTTTATAGCTCGAGGGTTCAACAATTTGTTTTAAACCTAATTTTCTGTAAAGTGTTGCAATAAAAAAAAAATTTTACACAAGCTAAATTTTAGCTGTAATAAAAATAATAAAACATGGATGCGTTAAAAAACATGAAAAAAAAACAAAGCAAAATTAAATAAAACTAAAGAAGTAGTAGTAATACAAAATCATGAATATATTTACAAAAAGTTCGCTTTGAAAATGATTATTGTAGAATGATGAATCAGAATCACTTTTAGAACGATATATATTGTTTATATTGCCTTAGATTTGTATGTGTCTAATTACATAGTTTATATAGCGCTATGCGAATGATTGTTTTTATATATACATATATTTACTATTTTTTATAATAAATTAATATGTAACTTTACTTGAGCATGATTAATTTGTTTATACAACTTTCTATCTTTTTCGTTATTTTATATATTATATATATCGTATATAATTGCTTACATACATAAATTATACATAAACAAAAAATACGTATTTATATGTACGAATATTGATAATTTTTAATTTAATTGTTTGATAATTCAAATACCAATATACAATAAAAATACACAAACACATAAATACATATAATATTAATTAATAAATATTTTAGTTAAAAGAGAGCAAAAACAATTAAAAATCATTTGTGTTTTTATTTTATGGGCAACAAATATATATTTTCAAATTTGCAAAGGTAATATTCGTTATATATATATTTTTTTTCTTTTTGGTTTTTTATTTTATATTATATATTGCTTTCGAATTGTGCTATATTTACATACGTACAAACTTAACAGAGAACAAAGTATTCAATGCATACAAACACTGAGTTCAATACACACCAAGCACTTATACATAGATACTACATACATATGTATGTATGTATACACAAAATATGAAAAGCAAAAATATTTTCAAGCAATAACCAATTACAATTACAGTAGCAATTAAAATAACAATATTTAAGAGATTAAAATAAAATACAATAGACCAAAGTGAATTTTGGTCATGTAGGGGTTAAGCATGGTGATGAATGAAGTGGCGTCCCGGTGAGGTATATAAGACGTAGAGCCAGAGTTTTGCGTTTTCAACGTCGGTTTTATGAAAGAAAACTTTAAAATTCCAAGATATCGATATAGTGTGCTCAAGGTTAACGCCAGATAGAACATCATCAATAAGCACCAGGGAACCCATTTCAATCAATTGCCAAGTCATAAACCTCAACATTGCCATTGTTTGCTCCATTTTCACATTTATTGGCAGATATAAAAATTCCAATAAAGCAATAGTAACAGTGAATATCGATGAACAAACAAACTCTGAATTACGGATACCGTAAATTTATGGTTTAAACATTTTTTTTTGGGAGGTCTTGTTAAACTACATTTTTGTGTCAGCGTGTCATAGAAAATCTAGCACTTGCTGTCATGTTGATGTTCGTTTTTAGAACTGAACAATTTTCATTTAGAGCAAGGTACAAAACTGAAACGACGACCGTAACCGTAAATCTTTAAACAATTTTTGCCGACGTTATCAACGTTAGATAAGAGGTATTTTTAACTGAATTTGATAGAATTTGTTTTATGCGAACCCCATTCGTTGTCGTTGCAAGAACAGGTCGGTAATTGAAAGAAACGATTACTCAGAATGCGGTGGATTTTGCGCAAAAAAAAATTATGGGGAGAGTTCAATATTCCTCAGTTCATCTAAGAGAATTTTTGCCTGCAATTAACAGGAGACACAGAAATCGATCTGTTTCCTTTTGTAGACATAGAAACAACTGCATTCGTCAACATGTTTGAATGAGTTGAAGTGCTAGTTTTCTCCAAAAAATAATTCGATGCTGACACACAAATTTTGCATATTTTAAATTGATTTTTAAGTTGAATTATGTATGCATACCGTTGTCCAACAGGATATAAAGTGCGCCAATAACCCACTTATAAGATGCGATAAAATTAGAGATCAACGTTCCATCACTATCAATAAATAAATATAACTCTTTTCTAAGCATAAAGAACTTCAGGGATCAAAATTTAAAATTTTTTGATTTTTTTAGAGGTGAAAATCAAGCTAAAATAGTAATAAAAATAAAGAAAAAAACATATGTACACGTTTATGCTAGAAAACCTAAAAACACTTGACCATATCCAAAAGATTTTTTACAAAAAAAAAAATTAAAAACACAAAAACATAATGTATAATGAAACAAATAAAAAAGTGGGCGCAACATTACTATATCATAATTGGATAATCTTTGGTAGCTAAGCGAGGCTAACTACGTCTTTAAATAGCGCACATAGAACTTGTCTAAATCAAAAAGTTGCAGCCAAACAATCTTTAAATAATGATATGTACTATTTTGTAAATAAAAAATAAAATTTTTGGTATAAATAAATTTAAAACAAATATGAAAAAATCGAAACTAGCAAAAGAGTAACCGACTTTTATGTTTATTTAGGAAATTTAAGCTAAAACTTGTTTAAAAACTTTGTATGTAATTTTTGACAAATGCTAAAAGCAGTAATGAGTAATGTAACTAAAAATAAGAATAAAGAAATAAGTGGAAATGAATGATGTATACGATACTAAATAACTAGTTTAGGCACAAAAATTTAAATATATGAAAATATATAGATTTGGGAAATGCTAACAAAACATTATCACGGCATGAAAATAAATAGTTTGACTTTTTTAACTGCAGCAAAAGGCAAAAAAAAAAACAAAAACAAGACTCTTAAAAACCAATGTAATGCATTTCTAGTGGGTTTTGCAAAACTGAAACTTGATTCATTCGTTAAATGTATGCTTTTTTTGAAAATTAAAGTTGTAGAACCGTTTTAAAAAATTCCATATTGTTATTAATTTTATTAATACTATAACTTATTATTTCCTTAAACTTGATTTTTCTTTTACTTAATTTAAACAAAATAATTTTTCTTTCTTGTGCAATAATTTGGTGTTTATTGAAAATGTGTAAAATTACCGATAAACTTTTGCTGAATATTTAAAAAGATAATAAATGTAAAATCAAAACAAATTCGTGTATAAAATAAAGCAAGGTGTACTCCTTAACCTAAAAGCTGGGCATGACAAATATTGTAAAATATTAATAAATGAAATTCAACAAATGCAGTTAGAATGCATGAGGAATAAATATGCAAACACAACAAAAAAAAAATAGCATAGCATAACAACAAGGAGAACAAAAACATTTACCTACCTATTGTAATAATGTGAACTTGGAGCATACTCAGTATTTTATTAATACTGTAATGATAAATTTATTTGAAAATAAAACTATTAAATATTATAAAAACAAGCGTGGCTTTTTATTAGTTTTGGATTATTTTTTAACATTCTCTTTACATTTTGTGATTATTGATATTTATGAAATGATCTAGCTGATTTTACGTAAGCCCATTTTTATAAGTAATGGGGTCCTGGAAACGGGTCGTTAGATCGTTATATGTGGCAGCGATAACCAAAGCATTGGTTAGGCATCACCAGTGATCGACTGATGCGTTAGTATTAACATTGTAAGCAAATTACATTTAGCCGTTGACCCATTTCTCTGTCTAGTGAATAAATCAAAGTTTTCAAAAGATACTACTTCACACTTTTATTCAAAGTACAAAAATTTTATTCAAAACAAATTCGTAGCAGAACAGCATGATACATGCATACATATGTATGTACTCGTACATCGCATAAGCTACTTGAGATTTCTCACAAAAATTTAACATGGATTACTATAGGATCTCTTCGGCTTCGAAAGCATTTGGATTCTACGCGACGCTTTAGCCTTTAGTGCTGACTTTGGCACAGCCCAAGGGTTAAAGTGTTGAATAGAACCATGCTCTTTCGGTTCAGCTAGTTCCAATACACGTGGCGAGGGTTTTGCAAGTAGCGCTTTAAGAGGAACTCTAAAAGGATATTTTCGCTTATCAATGTCATCACGCGGTTTTGATGGTGGATTAGCTAGCTCGAGAATACGCTGAGAAACTGCAAAAAAAAATCAAAAAAAAAAACATCTGGGTTATGGTTTATGAGATATACACATTATACATACCTTGAAAACTGAGTTTACTTCTCGGCTTCTTTTCGGGCGTAACTGAATAAACTTTTCCTATCCCACGAATAACTGGTTGTGATAATTGAATAATGCGTTGTGACGGCTTATAGTGCTTCAGACCAGTAGTTAGGCGCCATTCCGGTTTTGTTAAGTCCATTCGCGCTCGTGGATATGCCAAATTATGCAGGCGCCGTGAATTCAGAAATAAGCTCCTAAAGGCTGCCATATTCCAAATACATGAATAAATCAATCTTGCTAAACAATGATATTAAATTTACGCTTAATTTGTTAGTCTTTGAAAATGTTTTAATGGGTATTTTTGAGCTTTTAGGCGAAGAGATACGAAAATTTCCTTGCACCAAGAAATTAGAATAAAAACTGAAGGGAAAATAAGTTGTCATTGGACTTACATGTTTGTCGATGGTTTCGTGTTTGAAGAAATTTATTGAAACCAGTGTGAATCGAATATTTTAAACAAATTTTCATTATTGCTATAATTCGTCATGTCCAATACAGGAATTTGCATCGATTTGGTCTAACGAAACTTTCACAGCGAAATTCGCAATCGAGATTTTGTGGTAACGTTGACTCTGACGATATTATAACGATATCGCTATTCACTAACTTTTTTTTTTAACAGTGTGTGCTGTTTATTGCACATAATTTGAAGTTTTAGTGAAAATTAAAATAATATTGTGTCCATATTATTATTATTATTTCGAGCGTATGTTTTATCGCGGGATGAGAATACTTTAGTCCGAATCATTATAGATAAGTTGTTATATAGCATATTCGATAGTATTGTAAAATAGGCTTATATGTCATCACTAATCACTATCCTCTTTACTCTTATGTCCTCTTGTATCCTTATTCGCCGGAAATAAAACTCTGGTACTTCTGAATTTACATTGAAAACTATCGCACGCGTTTTTATTTCAACAGATAGTGACAGCGATATCATCGTTATAAAAAATCTCGTAAGATCGTACCGAATCACATGGTTTTACGTTAGAGAATTCTACTACAGATATATTTTTGTTATGTCGATGTGTATGCTATGTACGGACTACAACTGAAAACAGGTATTTTAGTACTAAACGCTTGAGGCCACTTCGTATAAGCCGGTAACCGGAGTTTATTGACGTATTTTGTACGTTTATCTGTCAAATTAACTGTCGATGAGGCTTAAACGGCTTATATGAAAGCGGCTCGGCGAGGATAAACTTGTAAAAATTTTATAAATTTTCTGAGGAAATTTTTCGCAGTAAATCAATGAAAAACAGCTGATCGTGACATACCAAAACAACAACAAAAACTTCAAACGTTTGATTATTCACGAACGAGAGCAGTAAATGCTGTTTTGCTTGCAAGCTCGTACAAATTCCTATTCGGTGGAAATTTTTGATTTAATTCGTTTGCAAGTTTTGTTTTGTTTCACGGCGGTTGCTCAAAAATTGTAGATTTTATGGATAAAAACTATTTCCCGACTCGACTGACAACCTCACGAAAATGAAAATGTGCTTCATTACATATTTTATTAAAACCATCGATACGGCAACTATGACTGGAGGGCAGATTAATGTAGTCGATAATGTAGTGTTCGTTGTTAAAGCAGTTTCAGGCGCCTACAAATTTCATTTACTTGTTTATTTGAATTGGTTCTATTCGGATTCTGTAGTAATTTGTATATCTTTGGGATGGCATTTTCGCAGTCTCTCGATATCGGAAATAGTACATTATTGAACTTAGACAGCCAAGCACGAAAAGCCATTAACCCTGAATCTGTGGAACCTCCCGAAAAATGTGCTCAAAATAATGCCAAAACCTGTGAAGATGCTGCCGAAGTGATACAAGAATCACCAGTGCATAAGGAACGCCCTAGGCACCAAGGAAGTGGTGTCGGACAATCTATGTTCAGTAGGTCGCGCACACAACGTCAGTGGAATAGAAACAATAATACCAACGTTTGCAACACAGTGGATCAACATGAAAAGGGACGTCGCCGGCTACGTAAGAGTAAATCAGATTCCACACTACCAAATCAAGGTGTGTCCAATGCAGGTGCAACTGCTGAAAACTATGCTGAACTGTTTCAAAGCGGCTTCACATTCTCAATAGAAGGGGGGAAGCAAGAAAGTGGGATAGCTTATGAAGCCTCTGTGTTGCGCGTTTCTCAAATCGAAGCTGCATTCGAAAAAATAACTGAGGAATATAAAGAGACAGAAGAACATTATACAGATGAGCATGGAACTGAATCTATAAGTAGTGAATCAGGTAAACCAATTTTTTCTGAGGATTTGAAAGGTATTTTAGAAAAGGTTAAGAGCGTCGAAGCCGAAAATGGAGTCATTGATGGGTTTTTCCAAAATAGTGAAGCTTCGATGTTACCCAAAAATAGCATAGTAGATGGGACGAGAGGGGAGGAAACTGCTGATGAAATCGAGGCACACCAACTGGACCATAGTAGGTTTATATGCAACGATATGCTCAACGCAGAGTCAAGAGAACAAATTTTAAATGAGCTACAACTAAGTCGGCGCGAAATAGCTAAAGAAAACGAGAAGTTTAATTCAAATGTTTCAATTAGGGTCAAAAATGCTGAGCATAGATCTAAGATTATGCACACCACCTTAAATACATCGACTAAAATGGAGCTCGATAAAGGCATGAAGGATTTAGAATCTCTTAAGCGAATTAGTGCCTGGAACTTACCGCGTAGCGTTTTGCAAGAATACGAAAAGAAAGGCGTGGTTAAAATGTTCGATTGGCAAATAGAATGTTTGAGTAATCCTAAGGTAATTAACATATTTTATTTAAATTACCTCGTACACTTAATTGTAAACATTGCAACTGTAGGTCCTATTTGAACACTGCAATCTTGTCTACTCAGCTCCCACATCGGCTGGCAAGTCACTGGTGAGTGAAATACTACTACTGAAAACAGTTCTTGAGCGTGGCAAGAAAGTCCTCTTCATACTACCATTCATTTCTGTTGTACGTGAAAAAATGTTTTATCTGCAAGATTTGCTAACTGTTGCTGGATACCGTGTGGAAGGATTTTTCGGTGGCTACACTCCACCTGGTGGCTTTGATAATATAAATGTAGCCATTTGCACAATCGAAAAGGCCAATTCAATTGTTAACAAACTTTTGGAACAAGGCAAACTTTCCGATATTGGTACGGTGGTCGTTGATGAGGTGCATTTAATTTCGGATTCCGGACGTGGTTACATACTTGAGCTATTAATTGCCAAAGTATTGTACATGTCACGCAAATATGGCTTCGAATTACAAATAGTCGCTATGTCGGCGACGTTGGCCAATGTTGAGTTGCTCAAACATTGGTTGGATGCAGAATTATTTATAACAGACTTTCGACCAGTGGCGCTGCAAGAGATGATCAAAATAGGCAATAAGATTTACGATTCCAAAATGCGCCCATTGCGCGATGTTACCGGACCTTGCCAGGGTAGCAATGAATATTTCCCTACATTGCAGAACGACAATGATCACGTAGCGCAATTATGTATTGAAACTTTACTCGAAGGCTGTTCTGTAATTGTGTTCTGCCCTTCGAAAGATTGGTGTGAAAATTTGGCAAATCAATTGGCAATTGCCATACAAACGCTCCTGAGTAACAATGATAATTTTGGCAAAAGACTACGTGCGCATATCAAAACTGAAGCTATTGAGGAGGTAAAAAAGCAATTGCGCGATATACCCACAGGTAAGCTAAAATGTTTTCAAATAATATGCTTCATCTATGTAAAGTCTGTAAATTGTAATCTACCAGGTCTTGACGCTGTACTCGACAAAACAATTACAAGTGGTTGTGCGTTTCATCATGCCGGTCTGACAAGCGAAGAACGCGATATAATTGAAGCTAGTTTCAAATCTTGTGCTTTGAAAATAATAGTAGCGACCAGTACGCTTAGTTCCGGCGTAAATTTGCCAGCACGCCGCGTGTTGATTCGTACGCCGCTCTTTGGTGGTAAGCAAATGAGTTCACTAACTTATAGGCAGATGATTGGTCGTGCTGGACGCACTGGAAAGGTGGCAACTTATTTAATGGATATCACTATTGTTATGAAGTTTAAAAATTTGTATTTATAGGATACTTTAGGAGAATCTATACTGATCTGTACGCCTGCCAACTCGCGCATTGGTCAAGAACTAGTTCAAGCGGGTTTGAAACCAATCATTTCTTGCCTGGAGCAGGAGAGTAGTGTAAGTGTAAATAAAAATAAATAAATATACATGGAGTAGTACATTAACATGAGGCATACAAAATTTTCGTACAAATAATTTGCTCTGTTGCAGACTCATTTAAAAAGAGCACTGCTGGAAGTGATTTCTTCCGGCGTTGCAACAACCAAAGAGGACATAGAAAATTTCGTCAATTGCACACTTTTGAGTGCAGAAAAGCAACTTAATGAACAAGGAAAGGATAAACAGGAAAACACGGATATTCTTTTTATAACAGATGCCTTAAATTTTCTCATTGAATATGAATTTGTGCGTCTGCAGGTGGATAAGGAAACAAACAGAGAAACCTATGTGGCTACGCGCCTAGGTCTGGCGTGTTTGGGTATGTTTCAAAGAAAGCATTATAAACTAAAATTGCGTAAATAAAAAGTTTTGTTCTTTAGCTGCATCCATGCCACCTACCGATGGCCTCATACTCTTTGCAGAGCTACAGAAGTCACGTCGATGTTTTGTACTTGAGTCAGAACTACATGCGGTGTATTTAGTGACGCCATACTCGGTATGTTATCAAATGCAGGACTTAGACTGGTTACTTTTCCTCGATATGTGGGAGAAATTATCGCCAGCAATGAGAAAAGTGGGTGAATTAGTTGGGGTGAAGGAGTCATTTTTAGTGCGCGCTATGCGTGGTCAGAGCAAGTTGGATTACAAACTCATGCAGATACATAAAAGGTTGCTGAGTATGATATTTATATGCATTGTAACATATAATTTTATTTATAGGTTTTATACTGCGCTAGCACTACAAGAACTAGTCAATGAGGTGCCTATCAATACAGTTGCAGTGAAATATAAATGTACACGCGGTATGTTACAAGGTCTACAACAAATGTCCTCAACATTTGCAGGCATAGTCACGGCATTTTGTAACTCACTACAATGGCCAACTTTGTCATTGATTGTGTCACAATTCAAGGAACGTCTATTTTTTGGAATACATCGTGATTTGATTGATTTGATGCGTTTACCGGACCTCAATCATAAACGAGCGCGTGCACTCTTTGACGCTGGCATAGAAACGCTTGTAGATCTAGCAAATGCGGATGTTTTCGATGTAGAAAAAGTGCTACACAATGCTTTGAGCTTCGATTCAGCTAAACAGCATGATAATGAAGCAGACTACGAAGCAGAGCAACGAAAACAGGCAAGAGACTTTTTCATTACCGGAAAATTAGGATTAACAGTGGCTGAAGGTGCTAAACTGCTAGTACAAGAATCACGGATATTTGTGCAATATGAAATAGGAGTGGGTGCCATTAAGTGGACACAGCCATCTAATAATGAAAACAGTTCCACAAATAACTTACACATGTCTTACGAGGATGATAAAGCTTTGCATGGTGTAAAACGTAGAAGTGAAGAAAGCTTAAAGAAGAAAACAACTAAGGTAACGCCCCCAAAAATTAAAAAGCTAAGTAAGCCAAAGTTGCACGAAGAAAAGCCCTCGACAAGTAAAGAAGCTCTGCGCGCTTTGAAGCAGCGCAATCTGTTGCAATCGGCAGAGCAGAACCGAGAAACACCAGATAAGTATGCAAACGATAAAGCTAAGCGGGATCTTTGTAAATCTAAAAATTCTCCGTCTAAACATAACAAAGGTACAAGTTCAAAAAATGACCCAATCAGTAAGGCAATAAACGATCCAGTCACCACAGCAATAAATAATGCAAAGCAGAAGGAATCACCCACTACGAAGCTTGATAATCTACATAAACTTATTGTTAAAAGCTCTAATTCAAAAATATCTATCAATCAAGATGATTGTAAGGAGAATTTAAATATAAATACAATGAGTAAGACAACGACAAATTTACAAAACCAGCAGAAAGTAACAAATTTGATTCAAGAAACTAATGTTACAAAAAAGGCAAAGAACTCAAATGCATGCTTAAATCCGACAACCTTAGAAAGCAAAGACTTACGAAAAATATCAATTGAGTCCAAAAACAAAGTAAACGTTTTACCGAAGCCCGCTGCGGGTTCAGGCAACTCAAAACAAAATGCCGTCTTGGCGGAGTCTACAAAAAATTGTCCAAAGCGTAAATCAAATGAGCTAAATAATGCAACTAAGCAGTTTTCTTCCGTTTGCGTGAAGCAAGTTAATTCTGCCAGACAATCTACAAACTCTGGAAAATCCTCACCTCAAGCGGCACATGCAATACAATCAGTACCTCGTCGCAGTCCACGTAACCACCAACGTAATTCCAGCGTGGCCTTAAAATACGGTTCCAGCTATTCCAAATCACCCAACCCAATAATACCCACAACCGCAACTTCAAATGAGAAGAAACAGGTTGAAGAATCAATTTTCATGCCCGATGATTCCTTTGAACTGAATACCGGAATTAAGTCAGCACTTGACTCTGCCAAACCATCAAGCGCCCCACCAGCCTCGCCAAAACTGTGCAAAGCGATTGCGGATGAAATTCCCGAATCACAGCAAATTGTACAAAACGTGGCCAATTCACCCGTTCCTGCCAAACATTCGGTACATGCATCACGTTTACTACGCACAACACAGCGCTTGAGAGCTCATAAAAGTAGGTTGTCAAAAAATGATTCTTCCACACATTCACCCCCAACCACAAGTTCCATAGAAGTTACTGATATTTCACTGGAAAATTCGTTGTTGAAGAATCCATTGCTATTAAATGCCTCTCACATTTTGAATTGCTCAAAAACTGATACGGCGTCAACCAATTTTAAACGTCTTGAACTGGTAGATATCTGTGGCAATCAAAAGCTTTTCGATGCTGCATTGCGTGAACTTATGGAAATAAAACGTTTTGGTTTCTGTCTTGGCTTACAGCAACATGAAAATAAACGCAAACCACTCATAGGCGGCAACTTACTAATAAATCAAAAGGCTGGAGACGACAATGCACCAAATGAAGCGACTCCAAAGGAGTTCCAAATTGATGACAATTGCTATGTGGCTGGCTGTGCCTTTGGCATCACAGAAAACATCGTTTACTATATGAATATGCAGATGGAGGGCGCTAACAGAGAAGTGACGACAGCGCAAAAATGTAAATTTTTATTGTCACTGTTAACATCCTATGAAACCACCATGCTTTGTGTCGATGTAAAGGAGCAATTGAAGATTTTATGCCGTGTTTTGGGAGAGGGAAATGAGCCACATCTTCAGCTGGAAGATCCAAAAGTGGCAAATTGGCTACTACAGCCGGATAAATTTATGAGCTTTCAGCAAATGGCGAGTTTAATAGTTTTCCAAACAACATTTGTCAATTACTTTATTAAAATATTTTCTTAAATTTATAGACCCAACAATTTGCACCAGAGTGCACAGCTTTAACTGGTTTATGTGGCAATGGCCGCGGCTATGGTAGTCACGGTCTAGACACTGCTAGTGCCATATTGGCGAAGGTTAGGTAATGTAATTTTGTATGAGAAACGTGTATGTATATGACCACAAAGCCCCTAACCAACGTTTTTTCGAAAATGCGTTAAAACAAGGTCATGCAGCTGCATAGACCCTTAGGATATAATGTATTTAGCTTTCCCTGTAAATAACTTAAAACCGTTGGTTAGGTCATTTGAAATTTGTGGTAGCGATAAGTTTCTATAATAGGCATAAATCATTTACAGGTGTTCAGTTGAAGCTTGTGTCACGATGCACATTCTGAAAGCGCAAATAGAAAATTTGGAGCGAATAGGTTCAGGGCAATTGTATAAGTTTTTTAAAGGTAAACTCTTTAATATTTCGTTTTTGTTTATCTTATTTATAAATAATCTATATTTATTTACAGAACTCGAAATGCCTTTACAAAGCTCACTTTGCAATATGGAAATTACGGGATTTCCGGCTAATGAAGCAGTACTACGAAACATATTCCAACTTATGCTCGAAACTATGAAAAAAATAGAATCAAAAATATACGAAATGCATGGAGGGCGCTTTAATTTAGGTTCCTCGGCTGCGGTTGCAAAGGCAAGTATCTACATCTTTATGATTAAATATTTATAATGTAGATATCCTTTTCAAATCCATATACTCGACAAAGTTGGTATCCTGTCTAGGGAAATGCACCATGAATACCTAAAAAATAATTATTTCTCCTTTCTTTTAATATTAGGTTGTCGGTCTGCATCGCAAAGCCAGTGGCCGGATAAGCACTTCGCGACAAATACTCGAAAAGATCGATTCGCCAATTTCTCAAGCAATCATTGCATATCGAAAACTAAGCACCACATTGTCCAAAAATATACAACCTCTTTTGAAATGTGTTAAAAAGAATCGGTAAATAGTAGCTTTCAAAGATATTGAATGCAATGACATAGGGCCACTGAGTTTTCATTCTTTATTCTCGAACTTTTCGCCCCACAGCAGCCAGTTCTATCCTACCGGTATGACTCGGGTTTTACTGCACCAAGGCCTGTTTTTTCAATGTAACCCTGTCTAACTCAAACTCAGTGACTGTATTTCATTGGCCCTACTTTACATGCATTATCAGTACATAATCATCTTTCCTTTAATTAAATATTGAAGGATTCATGGTCAGAGTATAACCTTCACGCAAACGGGGCGTATTTCAATGACCGAACCCAATTTACAGAATGTAGCAAAGGACTTTGAAGTGAATTTTGAAGGTAGCTATTTGTTTTCATATCTCTGAACTTTAAAATAATTTCATATTACGATTTGTAGGTTTCGAACATGTCCAAATTTCCTGCCGCAGCGCATTTTTTCCAGCCGAAAGTGGACGCTGCTTGTTGTCAGCTGATTTTTGCCAACTTGAAATGCGCATATTAGCGCATCTCTCCCAAGTAACTTTACTTTGGTACTTTATTAAATATTTTCTCTAATACTACTACCTACTTTTATGCAGGATGCTGCTCTTCTCAAAGTGATGAACACCAATCGCGACATTTTCACTGCTATTGCAGGGCGGTGGCACAAGGTATCAGAAAGTTCTGTTTCGGAGCAATTGCGTAATGGTACCAAACAAATTTGTTACGGCATTGTCTATGGCATGGGCATGCGTAGCTTGGCTGAAGCACTTAAATGTACAGAACAGGAAGCTACCACACTTTCGCAACAATTTCATTTGGCTTATCCTGGCATAAGGTGATAACTAATTTGTATATTTTTTAAAGTTAGCAAAATTTTAATTCCGTTTAATTTTATAGATCTTATGCCGATAAAATTGTGAAATTTGCACGCAATAACGGTTATATAGAAACCATCACAGGTCGTCGTCGTTATCTGGAGCATATCAACAGTGAAGAACCACAACAGAAAAGTTAGTAAAAAACGCTTTTTTTTAATTAAAAATAGATTAGCACTATGCCATTTTGCAGGTCAAGCTGAACGCCAGGCTATCAATTCAACAATTCAGGGCTCTGCTGCGGACATCGCTAAAAATGCCATTTTACGCATGGAAAAGAACATTGAAAAATATCGAGACAAGTTGGGACTAACCTGCGCAAACGCTGTACGTTTTATATTGCATATACACGATGAGCTTGTTTTTGAAGTGCCTTCGGATAAGGCGAAAAAAGTAGCAAAAATTTTAAGCCTGACTATGGAAAACTGCGTTAAAATCAGCGTGCCACTTAAAGTGAAACTGAAAGTAGGTAAAAGCTGGGGAGAGCTACAAGAGGTAAAATTGTAAATTATACTAGCTTCAGTTTATTATAGTTATTATGATTAATTTAAACTAAATGCACTAGCCAAATCAAGTACAATTAAATAATTCTTCAATATTAAGATATTACAATTTATTCGATGAACTTTAGGTGCGATCATTTAAATGCAAGAACCACTTGTTAGTTTTTCGGTTTTTATTATTATTAAAAAAACTTAGCAATAATTGGTATGTAATGGTTTTTATCTTAACTGAAGGAACATTTCACTTAATTTTTTATAAGTTCCCTTTTTCAAATCAGCATTGAATGTATATGTTTAAGAGTTGCTCAATCCTTCTTTAGCGGCCCACTCGTTCCATGAACCGGCGTAATATTTTGAGCTAAAAATGTTCAGCAGTTTATTAATATACCAATGTGTGAAGCATGTATATGTATGTTATACTCACTTTTTATAGCCACTGGCTAAAGCCCATTGGTAAGCTAGCTCGGCGCGCCTACCAGATTGGCAAGAAAATATCAACACCGTATCTTTAGTAGGCAAATCTCGATTAAAAGCAGTTTTGAAATCATTTTCAGACATCTTAAGGGCATCTTCCAGTTCGGGACCTATAGCAGAAACATAAATGATTAAATGTAATCCCAGTGGTCCCAAAAGGGTTAAGGGAAGCACAAGTTTTCACGTTACTTACGTGGTATATTAATTGCGCCGGGTATAACCCCTGTTTTGAGTAACTCATCCTTGTTGCGCACATCAATCACATATGTTCCAGGCTCGTTGATCGCAGCTTTCACGCCTTCGTAACTCACAGTAGCCATGTTTGCTGCAATTATATTTCGGTGTTAATAAGAGTGTAACTTCTTCCAAAATTTGTATATGTATGTATACAAGACTGCTAAGGGTCTTAACTCAATATCTGGTCACATGATAAGCTAATCTTGCATTGGCTCAGAATAATTTTCTTTACAAAAAGTTTAATTAACTTATGATAAATTAGTCACTGTGAAGGTTTTTGGGGAAAAATTCACAAAAGTTGCAAAATTCGCAGCTGTTCTCGTTTACAAATTTCGATTGTGATATTTCTTTATATGGATATTATTACATTTTTAACCTCTTACTTGCAGTACTTGTTAGCAAAACAATTTATCACAAAATCAGATGTTTATTCTCAGCTGTCACTTTTTGTTTTGATAAGCGCATAATCATATGGACAACTTTGATAACGTTTGGCAGAAGACAATCAGCCAACTGTCTCTATTTAGACATCAGAGACAGATAAAGTCCTGACTAAGCTCTTAATCATGCATTGAATTAAGAGCCCTAATAGGGTTTATACACGATGCGTCTGAGTCAAGAGTCAATTTAGGTGTATTAGTGAAAATAGGCCTGTTTTTTTACACGCATATACATCTGCGTCTGCGACTAAAAAAAACGGTCATCCACAATTGCGGTTATTCCATTATCAACCTCTCTTTGCAAATATTAAGCGCAAACGCAGACGCCGATAAAAAAAAACACGGCTAATGTGTATGTAGTAGCTACACCGACATGACTCAAGAAAATCAAAATGAGTTTGATATTTTGCTGTGACTCGCCCGTCAAATTTTGAAAGTCAATTGACAAACCGTTTAAAAAATAAATAACGAGAAGAAAAAATGTATTTTAATTTCAAAAATGTCTGCCAATAAGTTCTATATGAAGGATGTTTTAAAACACGGTGACGCTTAAGTGACACCGTCCTTAAGGTCACCACGCATCTCCCATGCAACCCTACAATTTATCTTCATATTCGCTTATTGACTGTATTCATGGACTGGCCAGGAACTTTCCTGTACATTGGAACCGGCTTCCAGTGTTGCCTATATATGCGCTGAGCGCCTCTAATATTTTTCTTTTTCAACATTCGGCAGCCAGCAAAGCAGATCATCTTTACCATCATCAAGCATCAGCAGTTGCAGCCACAAATAAGTATCTCCCTTGATTTTCCCCCATCTCTTTTATTCAACAAGTGCATTTACTTAATGGATCTCGTTTTACTACTTCCACAGTAAAACCATTGAATTAACGTAATTATAAACATTGTATAGTACTAAGGCCAGTAAACCATTGTGTTGAATTATATACCTAATATATGTATAACGACATATATTTTGCTAAACATTGTAAACCATTGAAGGTTAAAGTGATATACACGTAGAATAAATCTTTTGAATAAACGTTGTTAATATTAAATTGAAAAAACCCTCTTCTATCGCTTCTATTTGGAAACCTTCATCTCTCCATTCACGTGAGTTGTAAAACCTCTCTCTCTCATTCTCCAACATTAAAATCCCACCTGGGTTTAACATTAAAGGACCAATTGGTCCTTGCGAGCCAAATTTGAATCAGCAAATTGGCAACGCACAAAATTTCCCTAAACAACCCACGCGTGCACAACACTGGCCTTAGATTTGCGTTAGCTGTGCACTAGCTGAACACACCCCTTCTTGTTCTTTTTACTATTTGGACAGCAACGGCAGCATCACCAGCAGCAGGATACGAAAAGAAAAGTGAGAATTGCGCGAAAAATTAAAATTCGAATTAAAAGTCACAAAAAAACTAAAGTGCAGTTAAAACTAAAGTTTAATCGAAACTAAAAGTTAATGAATAAAGGTAAAATATAAGAACTATAAGCGTATTTATTAAATAAAAACTAAAAGAGTGCATCGTATTGCAACATATATCTGCGCAAAATTTTCTGCCGGCTGCCCAACGAGGGACGGTAAATTCATTTATCGCCATCGCAATTCTTGGCGCAACGAGGGAATCTGTAAAATAATATTGCATTTTCTTGTCAAAATCATGCCCAGGTGAGTCATCAAATTGACCAATTTTATTGGAACGGCACAAATACCGTTAACCGAGACCGGCATTTATATATGTACATACGTATGTATGTATGTTAACAAGTGGAAATGGTAGATTTGCCGGCGCGAATCGACATACATACATACATGTTTGAGGTTAGATTTGCGCCTTATTGTAGCGCTAAATACCCTCCTGCATAAAAGTACATACGTAAATCCCGTCTCAGTCCCATTTCATTATATATACATAAATGTACATAAATATTATATTCAACAAGTGAATATTGTCAATTTGATAGTTTGAGAAGAAAGCCTACATAGGAAACGGCATATTTTCGAGAAAATACATACATACATACATTGAAACCCACCCTCTTATTGTTTTTCGAACAAAATATTTGCAGTTAGGCACTTGTTTATGCAAAGCAACCTCAATATCCCAACGCAACATTGTGCTTCAGCACTACGTGGTGTTGAAAATTTAATCATTTATGAATGCTATAATAAGTCTTTAATATAAATTGCAGCAAATATTATTGTAAAATAGTTGAAATTCATTTTTTAAGTGGAACACCGAAATTTCTGGGTTTTGTACCTAGTACTTGTTCGTGTAATCAGCGTTCAAATTTAAGAAATCTCTCTCGGCTTATTATTTTAAGTGCCTCCATCATCTCTAACGCCCCTGCAAGGCATCGCCAGCTCACCAACAATAATCTTCAGAGAAAATTTAGAGTTTATTTTATTTTTCTCCACAATCACTTGTAATATTTTGTGCGAGTTGGGTTTATTGTAAAGCGACGACGTCAGTAGCTATTTGTGCACATTTACAAAGCGCAGTGCACTGAAAAAATCAGACGTAATTTTCGCTATAGAACTTTCACGTAAAATATAAAACAGATTAACGTGGTTTGGAAGATTTCAGTTTGAACAGTCTGCGATCAGACAATAATACCACTTTCAATTATATTAACGACTTTACTACTAAAATCTCATATCTGTTTCCCTGAATCTCACCACCATCGCTCTCTCAACAACAATTATGTCCAAATTTATATTCGATTCGAATAACTTGATTATGCTCTGTACGAATTTTGAAAATGAGGAACCAGCCGACCAAACGGACACCCTGTTAGAGGTCAAATTACAGGATCTTAATAGCCGGTGGGAGATGTTAAGAGATTCATTTGAAAAAGTCTGTCTTGTAGAATTGAGTGGGGAAAATGCGGACTTTCAAGAAGAAGCCAATAAGAAATTCCAACTGTGTTCTGATTCATTTTATATCTGCAAGGCGCACATATTAGACCGGATCAAAGCTCTTCAACGTGCTTTACTTGAAACCGATATCACTTCACGTCAAATTCGATGCCGTGCATCAAGGTACCCCCCTGCGATACCGAAATATTTTACGGTAGCTACGAAGACTGGCCCTCTTTCCGTGATATGTTCACGGCAGTATATTTGAACCATCCCAAACTGACTCCAGCACAGAAGCTTTTTCATCTTAGGAATAAAACACGAGAAAAAAGCGAGAGCTATCGTTAAGCAGTACACTCTTTGTGATGGGAACTTCTCTTTAGCCTGGGAAGCGCTTAAAAATCGGTTTGAGAACAGACGTATCCTCATTGATAAGCAGCTAAAGACCTTATTTAATATCCCAGGGAGCAGTCCCTAGAATCCCGACAGGAACTCCCTAACTGGTCCCAGATGAACCAGTTCTTAACCAGTCGATATGCGGTAGTCGAACGTCTGCAGGGATACAAAGGCGCAAAACCGCGCACACCTGTTACACCCAAACACACTCCCAAAGTACAAGCTTATCACTCCCAGAATATAAACCCAGCCGTAAAATGCAATTTATGCAACCTGAATCACCCTTTGAAATCTTGCCCTGCTTTTAAAAAGCTTAGTGTATCGGAACGCACTAAGTTCGTAGAGCGAAACCAGTACTGCGGCAACTGTCTCGCCTACAACCACACCCTCCCTAGTTGTTCTAGCCAATTCCGATGTCTACATTGTAGGAAAAATCACCACACTTTGCTACATCCACAAGCAAACTCCAGGCCCGTATCAAAGGCCACGGCTAGGACTTCGTCTAACTTCTCCAAAAACGCAACCACGTTGTTGCACACCGAATCCAAACAGCAATCTAGACATCCTATCTTCGACATAACCGAAGGCAACGTTGAAGACTCTCCATCCCCCTCGAAGAATTCCCCTGGTAGTAATCAAAAAATTCAAACAACTTTTTCCGCGAACAGGGAAAAGACTCTCTTACCAACCGCCCAAGTTCACATCGAACACATGGGTTCTCTTTATCTGCTGCGAGCGTTAATCGATCAAGGCTCTCAAAAAACTTTCATCTCCCAAAAGGTTCAAAACCTTCTCCAGCTACCGACATATAGGGAAAACTTCGCAGTCACCGGAATGGGTGGCAAATTAGGAGAAAAGCAAACCGAGTTTGCAAACTTACAATTATATCCAAGCGGCATAATACTCGCATCAATACCGATGCGATCGTTCTCAGACAACTTACTAGTTTTCTCCCCTCGTTCCAAATACCTAAGCCGAATCTCTCTGAAATTAAAGACCTAGACCTTGCCGATCCCTTTTTCTACACCCCTGGTCAAATCGATCGATCGATTGGGTCCGATTTAATACCACAAATCTTATTTCAAGGAATCAAGCACAAAGTTCTGGGAAGTCTGCTGGCGCAAAATACAATTTTAGGTTGGTATCTGAGTGGACCTTTAATTGCAACACCATGTTCCACCTTTCATACGTATGCCACCGAAACAGCCGACGATAATCTAAACTCCCAACTTAAGCGTTTCTGGGAATTAGAGGAAGTTCAGGAAACCCATACACCATCAGTTTACTTGCTCGCATCGAAGCAGTCTTGAACTCCAGACCCCTTTCTCCTATGTCTGACAACCCTGATGATCTACTAGCTCCAACCCCAGGGCATTTTCTTCGCGGCGCTCCATTACTGACCCTTCCTGAACCACACCCAGACAATCTCTCAATCCAAAATCGTTGGGAAAAGTTCAAAATTCCATCAGCAGTTCGCTCAGCGATGGAAAGATGAGTATTTGAAGCAGCTACATCAACGATACAAATGGAAACAACCACAGGAAAATCTGTCTGTGGGCGACTTTGTAGTTATCAAAAATGATTTACTACCCCCACAGGAATGGCGTTTGGGTCGCATCGAGAAGGTTTACTACGGATCAGATAACCGCGTCCGGGTTGCTGACGTTAGGACTCAACATGGGCGTTTTACTAGACCAATCGTCAAGCTATGCCCCTTACCAATTTCTCCTGGTTTGCCTCCTCCCACTAATCACTAAACATCACACCTCTCACTCCCTTACTCACTCACATACCTATAATAATAATAATAATGATGTTGAGGATATGCACTGCGACCTTAGAGATCTATTGTGCCCTCATAACCTCATAGCACCTTGTCCAGGCCGATCCGCTTCAGGAAGTCCAGAATGGAGATCGGCTTTAAGTCGGGCAGGCGCCTGCACTCAAGTGTAGTAGATCCTAAGTGCCTCTGTCTGCTTCTCGACACAGCATCACAGCTACACAATATGTGCTCCGCTGTTTCGTCCTCAGTATCGCAGAACCGGCACAGGCTAGAGGATTTAATGCCCAGCCTGTGCAAATGGGCGTTTAGCCTGCAGTGTCCTGTAAGTATCCCTGTGATGATCCTTAGGTTGTTCTTGGATAGGGTTATTAATTCTTTATACCTCTTTGAATTATAGTCCCCTATCATGGCCTTTGCCTGGCGCAGTCCGGCTGTCTGCTGACAGTAACTTTCCCTCATTCTAAACTCCTCATTTCTCAGCACCTCTTTAACCCTTAATTAGTCGCGTGGGGTCAAGACCATTTCAAATTAAAAAAACAATGTGATGTAATGCTTTCAGAGCGCTCGCTCTCTTTCTAGCTTTCTAACTCTTTGTTGTGAGTACAAAGTAGTATAGATCAAAACATCGACGTGTGTACACCTGTCGGTACTGTTTTATGCTCTGACCCCACGCGACTAGTTACGTAAAGTTTTCGTTCGGAGGTGAGTTGCTGTGTTTCGGGTTTTTCTTAGTAAATATATTTGTTTTTGTCTTTAGCTATGTTTTGTTAGAATGCGTATTCTATTTTCGTTATTATTTCGATAGATTTTCCCCGATTTTCTTTAAATTTGCCATTTTGAAATGGATAAAGAAAGGCAAATACTCCAATGGCTGGATTAGTTGTCGGATATTGAGGAAGATGTTGGTGGTTCTTCGACCGAAATCGAATTTGCAAATTTCGCTATTGAAGAAAGTTCGCATGATTCGGAAAGCAAAATTTCAGACACCGAAGGCAACGAAAATACTGTATTATCTTTTGGTAACTATTATTTATCCAGGCATAATCCAAAAAATCTATGACAAGAAAGTGGCATCTAAATGCCACAATTGTGGCAAATTTATTTGCCAAAGATGCTCTAAGCCATTTTGTACAGAGTGCATTAAGCAAGACCTGACTGATAGCTCAGATTAACTTTTTATATTTTTTTAACTCTGTTATGGCAAAAATGAAATGTTTTAAGATGATTTTGATATTAATTATTTTTTTAATTTAAGTTAAAAGTGAAAGTTACCTTTTAGTTTTTTTAAATACTTAATAATAAAGTATGTTTATGTTTATGAAAATTCTAAATCGTTTTATTTAGTGTTTATAATTATTTTTCTAAGTTTTGTTTGGGGTCACCAGAGACCCCGCGCGACTATTTGTGTGATTTTCTTCATGCGACTAATTAAGGGTTAATAGTGTGGGACCCTATTGCCAGAAATGGCTCCGGACCAATGGGTCTCGCTGCTGCCGCTTCCCTTGCCAGCCGATCCGCCCGTTCGTTGCCATCCACGCCGACGTGACCTGGAACCCAGGCCAGTCGGACGTTATTGCACGACGCCAGGCGGTTTATCCTCTCTACACACTCCAAAACCAAAAGTGATTTGATTTCGAAGGAGGATAGGGCTTTCAGGGCTTTCACTCACATACCTAACCACATATTCAATATATTTATCAACATATTACTAAAGTCTGCTTTCTTTACAGGCGTTCTACTCCTCAACCAATACGTGCACCACGCAATCCACATCTACCTATGTGTCAGCTATGCCAGCGGTATCATTCGTTGCGGCTATGTCCGCAGTTCTTAAATATGAGCATCAGCGAGCGTTGGCGGTGTGTGGCAATCCACCGCTATTGCCCAATTTGCTTAGCACGAAACCACTATAACGTACGCCATTGTCAGTCGCCGGAGAGCTGCCGCATTTGCCATCGAATGCACCACACGTTGCTTCACCGTAGCGAAGCAGGCGAGAACCCCGAAGACGCTACAGTCCCGCGTAGAGGACCGAATGCTCGTGCGCAGTTCAACCGACTGATCGAGGAACTAGAGAAGCTAAGAGATATAGTTGCACCGGTGCAAGGCGGGCGCGATGTTTAAGTGACCTTCGTGACTTAAATCACGGTGACGCTTAAGTGACACCGTCCTTAAGCTCACCACGCACCTCCCATGCAACCCTACAATTTATCTTCATATTCGCTTATTGACTGTATTCATGGACTGGCCAGGAACTTTCCTGTACATTTGAACCGGCTTCCAGTGTTGCCTATATATGCGCTGAGCGCCTCTGATATTTTTCTTTTTCAACATTCGGCAGCCAGCAAAGCAGATCATCTTTACCATCATCAAGCATCAGCAGTTGCAGCCACAAATAAGTATCTCCCTTGATTTTCCCCCATCTCTTTTATTCAACAAGTGCATTTACTTAAAGGATCTTGTTTTACTACTCCCATAGTAAAACCATTGAATTAACGTTATTATAAACATTGTATAGTACAGTAGTCGCTCACAAATTAGAACTCTCAGTAATTAGAATTTCCAGAAATTAGAATCAACTTTTTGAATACATTACACGCTCTGAAATTAGAATCGAAAATTCTAATTTGCGAGCGTATTTTGTTTTTTGTTGCAAAAGGAGATATAAAAAGGGGAATCCCCAACTTATTCATGTTACCCTCGGTAGTCGTTGGATTTTCGTCGCTATATGTACAGTTTTTGGCAGTTTTTGTTTGAATTCGATACGCGTGCACGTGTTTCGGCATTGTTTGCTTGATATTTGACGATGATGTGCCACTAGCACAGCTACTGCAAAATCATCAATATATTTACTGTAATTGGAGTTTTTGTTTTTTTGACCATTTTTTGACTTAGCGCATAAATACATATATGTATATTGGATTTTTACCTTATGTTTTCTCGTTTTTATGAATAAAATTGAATAAGACAAAATTTCATTGTAGTTTTTCAATGCAAATTGACTTAAATTTTAAGGTTTTATTGAAATAAAAAAACGTCCAGGAATTAGAATTTTTCAGAAATTAGAATCACCCTAAAAACAAAGTGATTCTAATTTGTGAGCGTCTACTGTACTAAGGCCAGTAAACCACTGAAGGTTAGAATTATATACATAATATATAACGACATATATTTTGCTAAACGTTGTAAACCATTGAAGGTTAAAGTGAATAAATCTTTTGAATAAACGTTGTTAATATTAAATTGAAAAAAACCCTCTTCTATCGCTTCTATTTGGAAACCTTCATCTCTCCATTCACGTGAGTTGTAAAACCTCTCTCTCTCATTCTCCAACATTAAAATCCCACCTGGGCTTAACAAAGTAAAATAAAAAGTTTTTACTTGAATTCATGGAAGTATATTCATTTTGAACCTTATGCAATGAAAACTATTCACGAATGAATGACGCAAGGGAACCCAGAATGACGGCGAGTCAACATTTACACAGATGACTATTGACTCAGACGCATCGTGTATAGGCCCCATAAGTAAATTTGCAAATAATCCTGTAGTTGCAGATTTGTCGCTGTGACTAAAATATCACTGTAAATCGCGTTGACAGCTTTGAAGAAATCGCCGGGATTGACACTGTTTTTTCGCGACGTGACAGATTATCTATATAACTTTTTTTTTAGATTTTGCATCTGCTTCTGAGATCTGCATTTGCTTTAACCGGAAAATTTATATAGGCCAAATACACTATTCCACTCGAAAGTGCATTGTAGAACCAGATGAAAGTCGCTGCGACGGAAAAATCAGAGCCACAAATCGCGTGATCTGGCAACTTTACAATAAAACTTCGGGGAAATCAACAGGTGGTGGCCATATAACAGCTGATTACTTCTGCTTGTAGTTGCAAATTCAAATTTTGACATTACGACTTTTGGCATTGAAAACTTTAATACATCAACAAAATGCTAATAATGGGTTCGCTTCATGAAGGTCCAAGTTTAAGTTTTGGCTCCCTTTTGATTTTAAGAAGAGTTTCATAACTCTGCTGACGAACTTTCCCGTTGAATATCAGGGCCATCTCAATCCTGATTCTTATCAACGTAGATATGAAAGCGAATCTCCTTTGCCAAAGAGTGGAAACCAATTGATTTCTCATAAATTCCTCCTTGTTCGCTCAGATTTATATCTTCATTTTTCGAAATCTTTGGAACGACAGAATAATAAAATTTTTTTAATTTTTCATCGTGAATTTCTGAATAACTGAAACAGCAGTGCTAATCAATTACGATTTCCGAAAAATATTATATTTATATTTTATTGTTTGCTTTTTATATCTACGTAGTACAAGTATATAAAATTTTATTTACGTTTTTTACAACTTTTGCTCCTGTAACACAATCCATTAAACGAAGTTTTGTGTTACGGAATTTACTAAATAAAATAATTAATTGCAATTGATTTAAAATAAAAATAGACATTGTTTATTTATTTTTCAGTTTTTTTTTTTAATACAAATAGGTTTTTATTAAAATGACAAAAACATTGCACAAATTATGAAACGACATTATAAAACTCAACTTCAAACTAGGAAAAGCGGCGAATTATAGATAAGGTTTGGTGAAAATTCACAGGTAATATATTTGAAGTCCTTACAAAACAAGTTATCAGACTACAGGACCTGCATAGAGTGCTTTAGCAATAGACATTTTTAGAAACAAATTCAGCTCGAGCACTTTGGTGTCACACCAGAAACCATCTATTCGATGTTGTTAGTCATCTGGATTATAAAAAGCTTTTATTCTCAATTTTCGAAATAACGTGTAGAGTTTAGGAAACATAAAATATTCAATTTATGCTTTCTAATATCCAATTGACTTTCTAAAATCCAATATACGCCTCCAAAATACAACTGGAGATGCTGTAGAAGTACGAAGTTTCCAGCTTCTTTGGTTCAAGGCACCAATAACCTATGACAACGGCGTGGTTATGACTGGCGCGTTATTGTTCTAACTTTAATTTATTTTTTGTGCATTAGACAGATCTTTGTTTCAAACCGGTTAAAGCATCAATAATATTTAAACTTTTCAGCATTACTCTGATGAACTGACACAATATGTATGTATATGAAAAGGTTGTTGAATCATGATTTTTAAATACAAATTTCGGGCAACTTATAGATTTACACCACATATGGTGGGCATATTTTTTGGTCAACAATCTACATTAAAATATAGGACGATGCTTAAAATCATGTCACAAGAAACCTGACAAGCACACTGTTAGAAACGGAAAACGATTTATAAACGACATGCTTAGTAACATATTTATTTGCTTTACATACATACATATGTATGTATATTCATCTAAATTGCTGTTATTAAATAATATATGTTTTCATTTCACTTAGATCATTTTAGACCAATGTATATGAAACTTCCAAAAATATGTTCTAGTTACATTTGTTTTTTAATTAGATTTACATGATATACTGATTTCATTAAAAACTCAAATTTTACTTAATTTATTTTATGTATGTATGTAAAATGTATTAATTCACACACACAATTCAATGCCTTCAATTTACATATGTATGCACTCATAGTACTATTATGTATATGTATGTACATATATGTTTATATTTAGCAAAATAATTGCACAGTTGGGTACTCAACAGTTGGGATAGTTCATTTAGGATATAACAAAATACATACAGATCTACATTTAATGACAATTTGAGTGTATCGATTGTATCATATGCGTTAGAGAGTTGCTTTAAAAGTGTACAATATGTAGTTACATTAACTAACTTAAGCGCATAGAACCATATTCGTATTACTTCAATAGATTAGCATCGATTTATAGGAAATTGAAACGCCAAAAAAAAAACAATCAAAATAAAAAACAAAAACTTTTAAATTATTAGCAACGCTTCGCCGGTGGCACCAAGTGTTCAGGCAGTACATTTGGCAGCTCATTGCCTTCCAATTTGACGTTGATTAAGTGCATAGCGAGCGCAAATTCGTCTGAATCCAGAAAGCCATCGCCGTCCACATCGGATAACTTCCAGATTTTACTAAGTACCGAATTTGGTAGCTTCGATTTGATAAGCTCTTGCTTGGCAGCTGTAAAGAGTTATAAAATAATCAATTAAGTTACATATTTGGAGGAGAAATAAAACATTGTATACTAACTCGCTCCCGAAATACGTCCTTCCACTGGTCCCAGAGCATTAAAGATAGCATCTGTGCGCGGTTTATCTCGATTACAGATCCAGTCGTGTTCACCAAAGCCGGCATCGATACCCTCGCCTTTCATATAACCGAAGGGTGAAACATGATCGTCGATCACTCCAGCAAAAGCGCCACCTAAAATGAAATAAAAGGAAATAGTTTAGAATGTGAAATGTTATAGCAGTGTGGATAATAAAGTTAGAATGTAGGTGGGTGGTCGGTAATACAAATTCGTTAGCGTTGACTTTGACAAGAGTGGGTTTTGTTTGAGCCCAGAACCAACAACCTTTCAATTCAAATTTGAATTGACTTGTTCTTAATTATGTATTTAGTATATTTTCGAACGAGTTTTACCGCATTTTTCGAGTTGAAGTTCGTTCGTTTTCCCTAGGTGGCAACCCTGTTCAAAGTTGTTTTTGTGGAAATAAGACTTATAAATCATAGAAACAAACACCATCAAGTCCCTCGTTTGATAGCAAGCTCCTGGTGGTCTTCATTGGTTCGAAGAGGTGGTGTCTTTACGTGGTACCACAAGTACGCCCCTGCGGCACCCAATTCAACCTAACCTAACGCCCAGATAAAGTATGTGTCCTATATCGGCCAACGTCATGAAAATTTAATTAATCTTTCATTGGATATAGTGCAGTTTTCCCTTCACAGCTTTTGACTCACAAGAACCTACTTTTTAAAAATGATCTTTTGTACGCACGCCTTTTATCTCATTGCAATGCATTGAAAGTCGTAACGGCTGTAGCCGGCCACTTGAGTTCCATGCGTTTATGGCAATTTAATCCAATTGTTGTATTACAAAATAATTGATTCGCTTGTTTATTTGCATGCGAGACCTGTGCGTAGAAAAAATGCATCGTTGCAATTGTGTTGTGGACCATTTTTTATTGATAAAAGAGCATTTCAGTTGTGGTAATTAAAAGAAGTCTCTTTGTAACTGTTTTTTTTCCCTTTTTCATACATTTGATGTGAAGATAATGGGGTCAAATAAATGTATTTATAATTCGTATAAAAAGTGCGCCCTCGTAGATATATTTTAATTATAGATTTTATTAATATCCCTCTTCTAATCTTGGGTCAAAGTAGTCAGTTTATTTTGAATAACAACATTATCTACCAACTAATAGAGGTCAAAGGTGGTAACGGTATTTATTTAATTAGTATCGATTAATCCAAAGTTTCATAATTACTTAAGTTAAGTATCGAGAGTAACGATTATCGATAATTTTATACTGTCTATGGCAAAAATCGAAAATCAATTAATCATTAGTAGCTATTTGCTTTTTGTTAGCAACTTAGCGATCAGTAATACTAGAAGCTGAATTTAATACACACTTTTATGAAACTATGGTCAATCAATCTTCACTCTAGACTAATTAATAGATATATTATTAAATGCAATATAATTGACAATTTGAGTTATCGATTTTGTCCTTCTAATTAATAGCGGAGCAAAAAGAAATTTAAAATAAATTAGATAGCTTTATGTGAAGAAAATAAAAAAAGTTAATTTTAAATAATTTTATTACAGTGCCATTCGGGTTCGGTTCTGTCTTCGCAACAACGGTTTATCAATGCAAAGAATCTTTTGGGTCAAAATGGGTTTATATCTGCTATAAATTAACTATATCTCTCATATCATCATCTGGGTCTGGTAGCTAAGGCAACGTCTTATAAGTTGACAATTGTCAAAAGGATATTTAAAAATAAAATTGAGCTGATAAGATATTCGTAGATTTGATTAAAAAAGATGGCGGCAACAAAGTTTGCATGAAATATTAATAAAATAGTGCAAAACAGTAAGAGCTTATAAAAATGTATGGGTGTACATAACAGGGTTGCTCATTTTTTCGACTTCTGCCTTCCGGGATTTTCAAGATCTCGTCTGTGTAAAATGTCAAACCAATGGTTAAACAAGTTTCTGAAATTCCTCTTCTGTGTTATCGATAAATGCATTAATAAATTGGTAATTTGTATCGAATATTCTCGCACTTATAGATTGGTGAAATTATGTTGCCTTTCGTGAATGTAAAAAAATTCTAGTCGCTTGAAAGCACTTTTACATAACACTATGCGCTGCTAAACTTTAAGTTAGATATTTAGTAATATTTTGCTAAAAATTTTAGTTAATTCCAGGTATGTATTAGCATTAGAGTGAAGCATGTACAAAGATATAGACATTCTAAAAAGTGTTGTTTCGAATTCTGTGACTTTAATAAAAACTTATTGGAATTTAAAAGTGTATTTTTTTAAATAAATTTAAAACGGTTCTTCAAAAAAACTAGAAATACCGAAATTCGGATTTGTAGCAATGTTCGGTATCCCAGCATTGGCATCCCTAGTACCTGATCATTTAAACAAATAGAGCACTAAAAGATAACGATAATAGACTTTTGAAAGTATGTACATATGTATATATTTATGTAATTCAGGGTAACGACGTGTCGGCATGAAGTTAGTGAACATGTGATAAGTGTCAAAAACTATTTAAGAAATATGTTGCTCAAGCTTTAGTAAAGTAGAAATGATTTCAGCTGCAAGTAGTAAGTACTTAAATATGTGGATAGATATGTACTCGTATGTACAGACAAAAGTTTTGGAAGGAAATAACTTTTAATCTGATTTAAGTAAAATAAGGTAGTCAACATCAACTGGTTAAGCTACTAGTTATAATAGTTAAGAGGAAGTTAGAAAAAGAAAAATGAATAAACCAAAAACTGTTCTAAGCAAACTTACTAGCAAACTAGCACAGAATATGTTACAGAACCGACGAATAAGTGTAAAGTATTAAAGCTCGAAACAAGTTTTCTGTTGAAATTCTAAAACCAGCTAAATGTTTTTTGGTATTCGTTAAGCTGAATCTCTAGTTTCTGTCATTATTTGTGGTACATTTCACTTTTATAGGTTAGATAGAATGAAAACAGTATACCAGTAGCAACATAAAAATTAATATTATATTTCAAGATAGGCCTCTAGCAATACATCAGTGAAGAAACCATTCAATTCCTTGTAGTATTTAGTTAGTGACATACATACATATGTATATACAGTGCACTCGCGAAAACTCGAACTAATGAAAACCAGCCCTGTCCGAGTTATCGAAATGTTCGAGTTTTCGAACGTTATGTATTTTTAATCGATATATGTATTCTTTTTAACAGTTTTTATACCCTGTCCAATTTTATGGAATTATTAATCAAAGAGATTGATATGAATGTGCTTTACAAATTATGTATTAGAAAAAAAGCAGTGATTTTGGTTTGATGTTTCTTATTTTCTATCGCATTCACTACAGCCTTTTTTGCTAAACTTAAAACATTTAGTTTTCGTCCCATTGTAACACGCAAATAAATTTGATCCTAACCGCTCAAAATCCCGTGTATGACTGACAAATATCAATCAACTTAAAAGAAAAGTTCCGTAATTAGCACGAAACCTAGCCAGTGCGGCGCCTTAGCATGAAACAAAAGACTCACATAACGACAAAAATTTGAATATCGGCCGTTACAGCACATGCAAAACGACAGTTTCTAACATGTTTTTCCATGAAAAAAAAGAAAATAATTCTTCGAGTTTTAGAGTAGCTACATTTTGTTCGAGTTTTAAAGTAGTCAATGGGGAAAAAAAATGTTCAAGTTTCCGAATGTTCGAGTTATCGTGTGTTCGAGTTTTCGCGAGTGCACTGTAGTTCCAAACCCTCCCTCACCCATTTTTAGTATTGCTAAACAAGCATATTGTTTTCGTCATTATTTAGTATTTTTGCAACTCGTTGACAACAAATTGCCGATATTAACACAAAACGTTCTGCTTAGTCGCTATAAATATTTTCGTACAATTCGTACACACATCAAGTTCAACTATCAAAGGTCTATGAACTTCTGAAGTGTAATTCGAAATCACGCTATTTGTTGTTACTGCAGGCAGTTGCATTTTCAACTTATTTGCCAAAAAAATTTAAACAGAATAAGAAAACAAAGTAATTCCATCCTAAAAAATACTATGAAGGATAGACAACAATTTACTTAAAATATACCGCGTTTCAGAGCTATAGCACATTTAGTATGTAATGACATGAATTTCGGTATTTTTGTCAAGAAAATTGAAATAGTTAGTGCAGAGAGCAAAATATCGACTTTCATGCGTAAGACGAAATCACAATATTTTGCAATCTAATTTACATCAACCAGCAATATACTGATTTTTCAAAAACAAAAAAATTTCAAAATCAATTTTCCAAAATTTCCATTTCAGCTTGTTCATGCTTCTCGCAAAAGCATGACGCTATGTTTTTTTAATTTGAACTTAAGGACCAAACCTTAAAATGCAAGGCTGAATTGTCACACCCATCACCGTGGAATGAACCATTAACTACGCATATAAATTCATAAACTTTGCCTGATTAATTTTAAAATTTCTAGTCATTCTAACTCTGTTTTAACTCAAAGTGAATTATCAATAACCTCGATTCGCTGCTCTAAATTCTGTGCATGCTTGACTGGTGCATTGAGTCATTTACGACTGTGCTAATGTACTTGAGACTGAAATGTATTAGTAAACAAAATAAAAAATGTTAAGTTGAAAGACTTGAGTTTCAAAAGTTAGGCAAATCGCAACCGGTTCGAAAACATCCTATCTCAGAACTTAATTAAGGAACGCACATTTTTCATGGAAACGATTAATTTCCCGATTAGCCATGCACGCTGATTAACCAGAAAAAATACCTAATATAGATTTTTTTTTGCGAATCGACCCTTCTCCGAATTCCATCAGTTTAGTAGGTACTTCGGAATAAATAGATCAATCGCACAGCCTTACTTTTTTAAATTCCCCTGAAACTGGTCGAATTATCGAAATAAGAATTTTCTTAAATTTCAATTTAAATATCTAGTTAGACAATGGTGAAAATTGCATTCAATTCTATTCAGCAGTTTTTGAGTGATATGCGAACAAACATAGAGACAGACAAACAAACTTTAGCTTTAGATTACATAACGATACCTCCTATAAAGTTTTTTAAAATATCTGTATTGTGAAGACCTCAACCTCATACAATTTTATTATTTGGAGATACATATGTATATTAAAAACAGAAAATGTGGAAAAAATTATAAACAAACACAATATGATGGATCTATTTTGAAAGCCGATCATTTATCCAGGATAATTTCGGAACCCTTCGTTAGTTCATTAGCTCCGAAATCATTCAAAATAAATAACCTGCTGAAATAATAAAATTTTGCTTAAGATATTTAGCAATTGACACCTGAACATGAAGCTTGTGCCAGCAGCGTGAATAATTGAGATTAGTGATCAACTTGATGCTGCCAAAAGTGGCACTGACCATCAAATTGGCACACAAACTTTGTACATTTAATAGCGACGGATGTACTCAACCTATGCCAGCGGTCGAAAACAAGAAACACCGGTAGTACTAAATTCATTTCGATTAAGATAGTTAAAATCGCTGAGCAGAACAAAAGCTAAGCTCTCAAATAATTTGCATACGGTTTTTGTTACTTTTGAGTGCGACTTACGAGTGATGAGCACGACGCCATGGCGACACCTCACAATGCGCTACAAAATAGGAATGTAAACGTGTGTGTATATTTTGTATAGGTCTGACAGCATTTAGCCCAGATTAAGCACGAGGGTTTTGTTGATGCAAAAAAAAAAAAGATCGCGCCAAGTAGAGTGACAGATAGGCACGCGACTAGTTTTGCAATTGGTCGAGTTATACAGAATGAACTGGCCTTTTTTGTTTGAGGAATTCAAATGGAATGCAGATGATTTGCACTGAACTGTTTCAAAATTACAGTTAGGTTTGAGGGAAATGAAATAGTCGTAAAAAAGAATAATGAGTGATAATGTTTTCCTATCATTTCATTCTCTTCCACAATCATAAAATTTGTTTGTTTATTGCCTTAAGTGCTTCGAAATCTGACAACTACTCATTTTGCCTTCAATTGAAGATTTAGTGCTATAGAAAGTCGTGTTACTTTGTTTTAAACAATTCGATATTTAACGAGTTATTCAACCTTCAAAGCCATTAATGGAGCCGAGTTTTATCCTAAAGTCCAATAGTTTGGTTCCAGTTAATGTCCTATTGGCATCCAGAAAGACTTTCCGTAGCGACTAGACACACAATTTTTTTGTAAGGACTGCTTCTCTAATTCCATTCATATATTGCTGATCGTGTGCACAATGTCCAGTAGTTAGAAGAATGTTTCAATTAAGGCAGCGCACAGGCGAGCCAATGGGGTATACTAGACCGGGATGACTGGGTCCAAATTTGTGATACAAACAAAGTACGAACGACATACGACATGGGTGGTTCCTCATTTTTTATACAGCCTACTAATTCTAAAATAATTTCCCAAATCTATATGCTGAACTCTATATGATAGCACTGAATTTTTTTTTTATATAACCTTTGACATCTTATGTATACACACAATTCATAAAATAATTTATCTAACAAATAACTTTCAAGTCAAACAAACCGCAACGGTCTAATGTATGCGCGCAAGCAAGGTAGACTGGAGAATAATTGTAATTGAAGATTAAGTGCTAGACACGATCAGCTGACTACTAAACGGGAAGAACACTATTTTACAATTAATAAATGAAAGGTCGTGTAAAAACCTAAAGAAGCGACAGAGACTGTTTAATGCATTTCAAACAAAATATGAGAATAGAAGGAGACCTATTTCCGGTGCACGAATTGCATCAGCAAAAAGAGCAATAAGAGCTGTTTCGATAGGAAAGTAGTATATCGACAGCCACACTGCAAAAGCCTGTAAGTCACTATTTTTCCAAAAATAAGGTTCTTAGCTTTTTCAATAGATCCTGATATTGCGCGCATTGAAATGCAGTCAAAATCGGGTTACAACTTCCCGTTTCTTTCCAGTGGTGAAATGTAATAACCGTCGCCCATATACATACGTTATAAATATCATTAATAAAGTTTTTTCCCTCTCCTGAAAACTTTTTTGTTTTGAACATACAGGGTTTTGCAGTGTGGCTGTCGATATACTTAATTTGATTTTTGTTTTCTTTATATGAATTTTTATTTTAATCCCTGTCATAATGGCAACAACTTTTACTCTAAACTACGTCAAACAAATTTATTGCGAATATTTTTCTTGGCTCTCTTCATTGATTATCAAAATTTTGATTATACATAATTTCGATTACTAAATTAATCGATTAATCATGATTATTGATTAATCAAAAAGGGTGAGAAAATTAATTGATTAATCGTTTTTTGAATAAAATGATTAATCATATATTAAACCGGCACAAATTCAGAAATTCCTTAATACTTCAACCATTTGTTGCATCTTCGACATTTTGCCCATTCGCAATCGGACAACATCTCAAAATTTTCTTAAATTTTTGTATTTTTTAATATTTTGAGCATATTTGGTTTTTATTTTTTTTTTTTTCCGCTATTTAAAGGCAAACTTTCACATAAAAAAATATGTAAATTAATCAGTTTTTGATGAACCATTTTTGAAAATACTCGAGTAACGCTCGTTTTGATTACTCATAATATTGATTAATCAAGTAATCGATTAACTGAAAAGTTGATTAATCAACTAACTCAATTTATCGAATAAAGGCACAGCCCTAATCATTTAAAGTTGCAATAAAAAAAATGTGAAAAATTTCATAGCGATTATTATCGAGTCAAAAAATGTCAACAAAAAGTGTCTAATTTTTTGGCCAAGGCTGTACTCTGAATCATAAATTAATGTAAATAATAGACAGAGTATATTATATACATACTTAAAAGTATAACCTAGTAATTTTTACCGGCTTAATTTGGTGGACTACAAACAAAGAACAAAATTAACACAAAATTACAACTTTGGAGCGAGTGAGCGAGTGAGCCGATTTTTTGAATCGATTAAGTAATATTTATGTCGATGCACATATGTTAGCGAGCAGTGGAGGTGCACTTTTTGTTCAAGACCTTGAACTTTGCTGCATGCAAGTTGTAATTCGTTGTATGCAAACCAGTTTATTGGAAATGTGACTAAATGGAAATGTGGCTTTATTGTGAGTAAACTCGAAACAAAGTTGTTTTAATTTCGTTTTCATAATAATCGGTTGAGGTATTAACCCACAAATACCAACAATGGCAGCATACGTACTGCAATGACTTGACAGGAAACCCTCTGAGCAAAGTTATACAAATTGTGCTTGAGCTCTGCCTTTTCATATTATCACTCAGACCCAACGAAAGTCGTCGTCACGTAGACCGGTGCTTTTGTCAGCAGCAGTTGGGCTTATTGTGGGGTAATTTTTTTTTATGTCGGGTGTTTCGTTAGTATTACTATTAAACTTGATTTATGCTTAAATATGATTTATGTTAGTGGCAACAAACCTTTACTTGAACTTTTCTGAATGTGAATGATTGAAATACCTCATAAGTTTTTGACTCATCCCAAATTAAGCAAAAAATTCAGCTGCATTGAAAATGCAAATTTAGATACTTGTTATATTTATTGTTCAGGTTGATATGTTGTTATGATAACGCTTTGACATGGAAATATGTATGTAAATATTTGTTGGCATATTTTAAATTAAAAGAAAAAAAATCCGCCATTACATAGGAACATTTTACGACCAGTGTTTATTCAACAGGCAAACAATTTTGGAAATATTGCCATGTTGCCGTCAAAGCTGCTTCAATAGATAAGCGTTTAATTTACCAAACCGCACCCTTGATAATAAATGCATAGAATAGGGTACGTTGTACCTTGTTATCTTACGTTGCGTCATCTGTTAAGAATTTCAGCGAATAAAATTGCCCGTTTGGTCATGGGATGTGGCCCAAATGATTTTACAAAAAAAAAAAAAAACATTTTAAATTTTTAAAATGATGAAGCAAAGTATTCTGATTCATAAAAAAGTGGCGGTTGAAAATTTTTTTCTAATATAGAGTTCAAAATAAAGTTCAAAGTTAGACATTTACGATAATGCAAAGGGGACACGGCCCTCTCCCTGGCCATACTCAGTTATTTTAAAATTGTTTTAAAAGAGCGGATGCACTTCAGGTGCATTCAAATCTGCGAAAAATGCATACCTTATATAAGGCTTATTTAGATTGAGCAAAATACTTACAACAAGCAAGAAGCAAAGTTTTATAAAACATTGGTTATAATGCAGTTTTTTTTTGCTATATAAACCTTATCTCCATCATTATTAAAAATAATAATATCCAAAGCAATAATTTTTCGAATTTTTGTCTGTCTGTTTGTTTGTTTGTACGCACATCACTCAAATACTGCTTAAAAGATTTGAGTTCAAAGTTCGCCATTGTATTACTAGATGTTTAACTTGAAATATAATACATTCCTTCTTTCGATAACTCGCCCGGCTTCGGAGTTATCGACGAATATGTGGAGCACGATGACCCAAATTGTGTGTGAGTACAATATGGGTATCAAACGAGAGGTACTAATGAGTGATGCAATAATAGATGTTATTGAGTTCCATATCTCAAATGGTTTCGGAGATATTTATAATGATTTTAATCGTAATCAGTCTGTTATAAGTTCTAACAGGCCGGGTTTCTAGTAGCATATAAGCCTATTATCCAAGAATTTAGAGCTCCAATTGCGAAATGAAGTAATTTTCGATTGATTATTATTTTCGGATATGACTTTTTGGGATCGGAGTTATAACTACAGTCGATTAGTAAAAAGACTGCTTGGTGACTTGAATTGAAAATATTTGTTTTGAAGTTCTTTCAGCATTGAAATTGAAAGAGATTGGTTGAGAGGACATTCACTTAACAAGTTGAACTAGCCTAATTTTCTGATGGGTATGTTCCTATTCAAAAACGGCATAACCCCCCAACCATAGATGTAGGTATGAATGCACATAAACGCACATACATATGTATGTATGTCCAGTGATGCATTTCGTTAATTGTTGTTGTTTTACAATTCCCCCTAAGTAGCTTAAAACACATAGCGAAGTGTGAATATCAGTTATTTTATATGGAAATATTCAAACTGAGTCAGAGTGGAAACGTGAATTGCTGCCAGTTAAATGTGAATTGCGTAAATATTGTACGAATTAGTCAACAGGTTTGTTAAATAAAAACAAAAAACAAAAAAGTAAGAACCAAAAAGCGCTAGTATGAGGGTAATTAATTTTGGTTAGCTGTTGTGTTGAGTGAGATTAGAGATATAAATGCAACCGGTCTACACGTAAATGTATGATTTCGACTGTTTTTTGGGTAGAATTTCAAAATTATCTACTTTCACGGATGTTCATTTAGTAACTAAAATACTTTCTAACATAAGCAGGTAATTGTGTTAACTGCGTCAGAGTTTCGACCTCTTGCTGCCGACCTACTTGCTCTCCGCCTGCAATTCCAGAACAAACATTCCAAGTACTTAAAAAACTTTAGTATTGCAAATTTACGATTATGGTTAAAGCTAAAATGTATACAAATGTGTGTATGTAATTGCTAAGCTTATCAAATGATGATAGAATCATATCAGTCTGAAATGGGAAAAAAATATAACCAAGGTGGGTAAATCTTTTAGTGGATTAAAAATAATGTATTAAAGTACTATATAACTATGCTAGGTACCTCTGCGTGGATATAGTAAATATTTCTCCTTTCATGAAGACTTCTTTTAAAGTTGTTGACTGATATCACCTGTAAGTTCTGAGTGATTCTTTCCCTACTATGTACCGTAAAGTTTTTGTGCAGTGAAACTGTTTCTATATCGTATAGTTAGGCAAAGTTTTCAAAGACGAATCTCCTAAAAGTATTCATAAAAAAGCATGAGCAAGGCAACAACCGTATTCAGACCCACCCAAACGCCATTATGATAGTCGATAAAAGTTTATATAAATAAGATAACGTCACCGCCGTGGAAAAAGCTGCTCACTCCCAATCTTTTTTAAAGCTGTCACAGTAGGGACATATTTCTGTGCATGACACCAGCAAACATAGCATCCAAATACAGCGAAATATTCGTTGGCACAGCCGATAACTAGTATCGTTATCGCGTTGAAAAATATGTTAGAAGTCTGCACAACTAGTGACAATTCAACTCATATTAGTATTCCATGATTTAGACTCCATTTAGTTTGAAAAGGTTATGCTTCTGTAATGTTAGAGATTAGAGATTCAGACTAGGATCTAAACTTCCTTCAAAACAGTAACGATTTCTTGTCGGACAGTTTTTACCGCGGCGACGATATTTTGAGCAAACGTACGTATGTAGATAAAATTTAATATTTGAGTTACTTAGTTAATATAAAGTTTTATATTGGCATATGGCGATGCGAGCGCTTATCAATTTCAGGTTGAAGCGATGACGACTTCGGTAGCAGTCACAATTTCTTACATAATAATCTTTAAACATGTACATACATACATACATATAGACCTAGATTACTCACAAAAAATGATGTCAGCAGTTAGTTATAGCAATAAGGAGTAAGATTGGAATGTTTTTTTTTAATAACGAGTCTTACAGTTAGCAACTTTGTATCTCATTCTAATTATAAAATCTAGAGTTTAATGTTACTTTGAAGTAGCTCATATCGCTAAAAAAGAGCTAACTATCTATAAAGTAAACCCAATGTACTCAGCTTATAAGCTTTAAATCAAAATGAAGTGCTCTTCTTTCTATGAATACACAGGGAACGGATTGAAAGCGAAATATTTTTGATAGAACTCCTTCAACTGGAAATGATGATTGAAGCTCTCTTTTTTTTGATTTGCTTGTGTTTGGATAGAAACTGATGACTCCAAAACAGGTTGCTCTGAACTTTGAAATCTACACAATCTTGCATATTTGTTGGATGGGTTAGCGTAAAATGGTTGTTCAAATCGTGCCTGAAGCATAAACTTTTTCTGTAGCATATTTGCAAATGAATAAAGAAAGGGTGGTGATCATATTTTGCTGGCTGTTACAAGTACTGAAAGTTAATAAGTAAGATAGAAAGGGCCCAGTTTTACAGGATTATTGTTTTAGAATATGTTAGCCACATACCATACAGTCTAGAAAAGTCCTAGCGACATTATTCTATATGACCCCTGAATTGAAAAACTTTCGAAATTTCATCGTAGAATCTAGAAATCTAAAAAGGGGTCATACTGAAATTGACATGACCGGGTAAAATGAAAACGAAATGCCTGACGAAAACTGTATCAATAACCATCCGGAAGTTTCAGCAGAATAAACAATTTCGAATAATTACGGACAGACTAAAACTTGTTAGGTAATCACTTCTGAAAATAAAGTTCACTGTTTATACAAGAACTTGCTCCTACACAATTGTAAATATGTAATTATATATGTATACATATGTACATATGTTTGTATGTATGTACGAGTTTGTACGCATCTAAGTACATGAACTACATATTTGTTTAATAATTAACATCAGCAGCAGCAGTATTTGGCTTATCAACGTAGGAGATTTGGCGCCTAAAAGCGGAAAGAGTAACAAAATAAAAATAGAAAAAAAAGGAAGACGTGTTCATTAATTTCTTTTTTATTCATTTCTGTAGGCATATTAAAGTTTCCTTTGGCATACAAACTGGTGTGAAAACATGGGACAATCCACAGAACAAGGGAGGTTTTGTGTGAAAAATTCAAAATACTCGTTTTGTTTTCCCATGTAAACTATTTTGTATACAAAAAAAAAAAAGTGTTATAATCACCTTTGAATAGAGGCGTTAGCCTGCATACTTGCATGGATTATCCTATTCGTTTTTGCGAATTCCATTACTTTGCATTGCCGCCACGTTGGCAATACAATTACTGCACACTTTGTATCTTTCTTCTGTGCCGAAGAAGAAACTTTAAGTGTCGATTATCGAGAATTACTTATCCACACTCAAAACTACTCCTAAACTATCCTAAATATCACCTATTTATGCTCAAAACATCGGTTCCGTTGGCGTCGTATGTATCGTCGTAACCTAAATGCAATTAATCGGTAACCTATGTAGGTCGGCAAGAATTCGGTACGTATAGGAAATTACGACGAATCGATTTCATTGTTTCTCATACGGCTAGTTGAATCAGCTGTTTACCGATAACGCACCAATGGCTTCAAATTTAAGTTATTGCCCCACAACCTTTAAAAAGCTTCTCTCCATTAGAACTGCTCGAACGGTAACCGGCTAAGAGCTGCCAATAGCATTGCCATCTCAAAGTCGACAGTTGAAAGTATTGCGTGTGCTTTAAGCTAGAACTAGTACTGCCGTCAAATGGAGGAGCTGTTAGTTTCAAGGTAGCCGAATTTCCTGCTGGGTATGTACATTGAAGCAAAGTATTTAGTGCGAATTGTTTAATGAATGCTAAATCATTAAGTGCTTGCACAAGCAAACACATAGATACATTTCAAATACAAAATTATCGAAGCATGGCTGCCTGCTTTGGAAAAAGTGGTGTGCTCATCATATGATTTTTTTGCTCTCATTTTTCATGGCAAATTCCGTTTTTTACTAACTCCATATCTAAGGTAGAATTGGCTCGTGTATACATATGTACATATGAACATGTCATGCGAGATAGGGTACCGCCTAGTTTGGCGCTTTTCAATTTCATCGATGGAAATTCGTACTTTGCTTTGCCGGCAATCATTGTACATATGTATGTATGTATGTATATTAAATACAAATATAATTAAAGCTTATTTTGTCGACAGCGTAAGTAAATCACGATGAGTAACCAGCTTGATTGTTGTTTTTGTCACTAAATGCTTTTTCTTTTTTTTTTTACTCCGAACTGGGTCAAATGGTTTAGATGTGTGAATAGTTGGAGTTTTCTTGGTTATTGCAAAAGTGACATGAAGAAATATCTTTTATTAACGGCTCCCAGCGTCTTTTAGTGGTAGTGCACTGTCCTACCATATATAAAGAGCTCTGGTTCAAGCACCGGGAAAGGCATCATATATATGTCTGAAACAGATTTGAAGTGTTAAACAAGACTCCGTGGGCAAGTTGTCACTTTAATATTTCCATGAAAAATAAGACGCAGCATATCACAAATTGGAAAAGAAGTTCGGCCCTTATTTCTTCAGAGCTATATGGCACCAAAATACGTTTATTATTTATGAGTAATTGCAATTGTTAGGCAGTCACATGGCGCTTTGTAGTAACTAGGTGGTAGTTATTGGAGTACGAGAAAGATTTGTGAGACAAATCAATATTTCTTTTTGTTTGAAAAAATATTCGATATTTTAAAATGTATTAATGTCAGCTGGAAGTCATTATTTGTACTTATTTGTTTATTTAACATAGAGAAGTGAGCTTAGTTTAAAGCTAAAATTAGGCTCCACCGTCCATATAGATTTCACCAATTGCAAACACCTAGGGAAACGACGTCACCTCTCGTGATTTACTGACAGGGTACCTATATTTCACTTTCTTATGAAAACCTTTGGCAAACTAAGAACATATCCATCTGTTGCAACTCTATCCTGTTGACGTCAACAGGCTCAACTAACTGCATTATATCCCGATATAGTTACTCAACATAATAAAAGGGTTGAAGTAATTGGATTAGTTTTTAAATAGAACCTTTAAGAATCGGCATATCCTCAAATGTAGAAATAATTCAATTTTTTCTGTTTATAACTTTTTGCGTTACCTTAAAATTATAAGAACCATATTCAAAATATTAAGGTGTTATTTACCTTTGAGTTCTGATTAGTAACAAGTATAGTGTAGCGCATACATCAGCATATAAAAATACATAAGAAATGCAATATATTAAATTGAGGGTTCAAAAAGAAATTAATACACAAATAAGAAGAAATTAATGAATGAATAAAATAAATAAAAGGGAGTTTAAGCAGTGAGGGATTGAAAGCAAGGACACGCACACACAACGCACCACAAACGGATGACTAACTATCTACTTAAAAATATGAAATGTATATAGATTACACGTATTCGATGAATAGAACTTACCCTTTACAACCGGTTCTGAGACGAGTGTCATTTCCTCTTGTGGTATCATCTCCATTAATCGCGCTATATCCTTAGCTAGCATATTGTCTACAACATCGAGTAAATGCGGTTTTAAAGTATGGAATTTGCTAAAGTCTTGATGCTGCAGCACTTCTTGCATTTTCTTAATGTCTGGAAAATCGCCGGGTGAAATAGAGTGTTCACGTTGTATGCGATCAAAGATCTGTCCCAGATTTTTAATCAAATCCTTCTTTTTACTATCTTTACCGAATACTGATGGCATATCTTTGCGCAGTTCAGAAATAATGAAAGCATGAACTTTTGCTAGACGAGCACGCTTAATTAAATCATTGAGTTTACGTAGTGCTGCATTACGTGGCAGTGATTGTAGATCGCGGAAAAGATCTTGTTCTTCATCCTCGAAAAGGCGACGATTGGCATCAAAACGTAGTGGTTGATCCCAAAATGAACCTATGTAAACACGCGCTACTTCGGGCGTTTGTAGCACTTTACCCAAAGACCACATCAATGCTCCGTATACACGCATCAGTTGTTGGTGATCAATCATATCAGCCTTATTGAGAATGATGCGTATTTTGTCGTCGTGACCCTTAAGTGCTTCGATGGAACGTCGGAACTCATCGGATATATCTAATTTATGTGCATCGAAAAGCAAGATAATCCGATCCACACGCTCTGCGAACCATTCCAATACGCCAGTGAAGTCATAGCCACGATCAATTCTTTGTTTCTCACCCGATAAAATACCAGGAGTGTCTACAATAGATATCGCTTGTAATACCGGTGAGTTTAAAGATGAGCATTGGAACCGATTTAAAAAGGCGTTGCCGTATTTGCTCAAAGGACGGAACTGCTTTTTGGGATCGACTACTAGTGCATTGCCAGGTATGACGCCTTCTTTTTCATCGTGCATTACAGCAATGAAACGATCTGTAGTTGGCTCGGGCCCAATACGTATGCCAGGAAAGTCTCGCTCTAAGAGGTAACGTATAAAAGTTGTTTTACCAGTGGAGTACTGGCCCACCAGCAGTATCATGGGCTTTGCATCGAAGTCGGGATCTTCCAGTTTCGGCGAATGAAAGTCATGGAATTGGTAGTGTTCCTCCAATGGCAAAAGCTTGCTGCGGTAGATTTTCTTCAACTCACCCACTACATTTTCCACCACTTCTTGATTGTTTTTCTCGCGCTTCAAAAAACTAAACATTTTGTTATTAATTTAAAGAGTGAAAGCAATGTATACTTTTAGCAGCTGGACTTTCACACCGTGACGACTTCACTTCAAAGAGAAGGCTGTAATAATTTATAAAATAGAAAATAAATCACTTTAATTATTTGATTTGGCTTTTAGCATTTGTTTTCGTTTTTTATCTATTGTATAGGAGTCGAAGGCACGGCCAATACTCCTGTGCTTTAATTCACACACGCATACAAATTTATTTTTGGAAAAATTCCGTCACAATTTTCTTTTCCACTTGCACGCTATGCCGCGTCTACTATTTGTGGATATTCCGCCCCGATCTTTCACAACCAAAAGCAACAATTCATTCACCACCGCCCCTTCGTATTCGACACAATGCACTACAAATTTACTATCGGATTCAATAACAAACACACACAACGTGGAGTTGGCGATAATTTAAAGTATTTGAATCTACACAAACTTTCTTAAACTAATAAACGAAAAATTACATTTAATTTACTATCTGCCAGCGACCACGAATCTGCACAAACTCGTCACTTCTCCAATAAGAAAATCAGTGGAAATATGAATAAGCAGAACTAAGAAACGTCATCGGCTGTTGACAGTGACGTTTCCAATTGGAGTACTTGACAGCTGCCATTGCTGCCATATTTGAGACAGGCAGATATTGCCACCTAGTCATATTGAATTAAATACACGAGATACCCTACAAGAACAGTCTGATGAGAAAGCAAAATTGATTGAAGTGCTGCATACATCACATACATATTACAAACTTTCACATTAGGAAATGCAATACAAAAACAACAATAAAATAAATATGCCAAAATACCTCCAGCAACATTGATAACATTCCAAAGCTATTTTAAACAGATATGTATTTTTGTAGCAATTTTCTGAGATATTGAAAAACAGCTGATGTTTGTTCACAAAAACCACAACAACCGCTTCAAATTTTACCTTATTTTGGTGAAATTTTTTGTTGCAATGAAGAATGATCCAGATGTGAACGAGTATCCGGATTACAATTTGTTGTTGTGAATCCATGTTAAATTTTCGTCCGGATTTGGATTACTGCCCATTGGAATACGGCACATACATATGTGTCAGGAAACAACTGTTATATCAACTTCTCTTCCGTCACCGGTGCTGCCAACTCCTTATACCGGAAATATTTCTGCATTCATGCAAGTTTGAGTTTGAATTTCAAAGCAAGCCAGTCTTAGAGTGAAATTAGTTAAAAATAAATGTGAATTTATGGTGAAAAATGTAAATTAAACAAACGGTTAATATTCATGAAGCATTATGAATCACAATGAGATATTTTGAGATAAATGTGAGTGCTTTAAAGTTATTTATTCACTACGATATTGGTAAACACTCTGCGTCTCGCATCTAGTACAGAAATTTTATAGTAGTTCTTAAATATTACTTGATATAGTTTAAGTATATAATAGTATAATATCTTACATTTGCGAATATTTCAAAAAGCTCCAAATTCACCAACTTGCCTTGCACCAGCACTTGCATTCACATATTTAACCAGTTGATAGTCCGTTGCGGTGCGCGGATAATGATGCGCGATTACCAAGCAAAGAAGCCACTTGCTTCCGATGTTGGAGCTACACTTCGATAATGCCCGAATGGGTGATGTGGCATCCGCTTGGCATTGACATTGTTGTCGCAGAGTGAAAGCCATTTGCCGCCCACAATTTAATTTTACCATTTGTTTGTTTTTAGAAGCGGGGGGGTATGTGGGTTGTATTTGGTCTCGCTAATAGCGTGCAAATGAAAGCACATAACGTCACATTGTCAATGGTGGGCTAATGGTTTGTTGACTTTTGTATATTATTGTCAATTGGTGGGGGCGCATTTGCTACATTCACTTAGCAGGTGCACATACAGTCAGGAGAAAAATAATAGAGCCACATTGATTTTAATTGTTTATAATTACATATTTTATTTTCAAATTTGCTCCTCCCTTTACTATGAAACAATAACTCCACTCCTAAAATTCGCTAGGAATAAAATAGATTTACAAAACTTTTGGAAATTTCTAGAAAGCTTTATAAATCCATGTTCTTTTTATGTATTTAGGAGAATTTAGGAGAATTTAGGAGAACATCTATGCTAGAAGAGAAAATAAAAATGAATTAAGAGGGCTGCATGAATGATAAAAAGGAAGGTATGGACTTTTCTTAACATAATATTAACCAAAATTCAAGTGAAAGTTCAAGTCATCCTCCCAACAATCCTCTGCTGGAGTCATTCATTAATTTTTTGCTGTTCCAGAAAACCTTGAAAGCCTCAATATCATCACCACACGCCAACAATATGTAGAAATTTCCAAAGTCATTTCGTTTTCTACAAGGACCATAAGAAATTACTTTCCTTTTAACTACCTCATTTACTTCAGAAAATGAAGCTTGGCCCAATACTCAAGCGATAGCTTCTTAGTAATAGTGGACAACTATCGAGTCTTCAAGTAAAATACAAAATATTGTCTTAAACTCCGGCATTTTGTGGGGAGGATAATGCATAAAATCCATATATCGTAAACATCGTCGAAGACTTTGCACCCTTATCAAACGATATTGTTTCTTTGGTAATGGTCCTTTGCATCTTTGTCAAGTCGGCTAGAAATAAGCTTAACATTTATGACCAACTACTAGAATAAAGGCGGATCATGTTTGCGAAATACTTTATTGCAAGATACCTATCATTTTCAACACGACTGTAATGAGATTGGTACATACATAGATAGATAGAGGGAAGGGCAGATTGCAAATGCTCAAATACGACAGATCAACAGCTTCATTGAGAGTAAATAAGAACCATGCAAAAAAAGACAGTGTAGGAGGAGAAAGTAAGAGGCCATTATAAATAAAATATATTTATGATGGAACGAAAGACACATTAAAAATTAAATTTTATTAATTTCTTTTTGGTTGTTTTTGCTTTTGCTATTTTTTTTTGTTTTGTTTTGTTTCGAGTCTTGTTAGCCTTCAATATTTGTCGCGCTTTGCATCAATAATTCTGCATTTATGTTTGTATATATATGTATGTATGTATGTCTTTCTCAAGTTTGCATAACGTAATTAATATTTTTGTATGTATGTATGTATGCACGTAAGTATAACTATTTTAATATCAGCATATCATAAACATTTTATACGTCTGCGTCTTCTAACGTTTCTCTCTCTTTTTTTGTTACTAATTTTTGCGTTAGCTCTTTAATAGTTTTCATTACATATATGTATGAATGTATGTAGTAGGTATGTATAGGGGTAGGTAATTGTTACATTATTACATTTGTAAATTTTCCATTACAATTATTGTTATATTTCATCGTAATTGCATCAAGTTGCATATATGTATGTATTTATACTATATATGTATATGTATATATATTTAATTTTTTTGTTTGTTATTTAATTATTGTTTTACGTTTTGCTAAGCCTTTTCATCTATATATGTATGTATGTATGCATATGCGTGAGTACATACATACATACATACATAAATGATTTTTAAATAAATTTTTAAATTTTTTCCTCAATTTAAGTTTTTATTATGCCAACATGAGACTACTAAACCGCACTTGCATATTTCTTACTTTATTTAACGTAGTTTGTTATTTGTTCTATATTTTGCGCTGACCACAGCAAGAAAACTATTTATTATCAATTTGTTTTAATTGTTTATAGATATTGTGGCAGTGGCCACCCACGAAAAACACAAAACGGACAAGCCTTTGTTGTGATATACATACATAGATATAGATATATGTAGAATTTGCATAAAAAAATAACATCCAAACGAAAAGTCGAAAAATTGCTAATTGTTCATAGTAAAAACAGAGAAAAAAAAATGTTAACAAAAAATTAACCATAATCCACTTTGAGATACATGTCGTTTCGAATATAAAAACGTTCTAGACTCCCTGCACTTTACCTGGCAGAAACCGTTGAGCGATCTTTCAAATAAAATACCGGTTACCGTAGATGGTGAAACCGGCTCTAAAAATATTTTTCAGCACTTCCTTAGGGGCGTGAAAAAAGTAATTTAATTTTAAGTCGAATCAAAGTCGGCATTGGTCTATAAATTCCCAATCGAACGCAAGGTTTGGTCGACTGTCATTTTTAGTACCACCTTTACCTTTAAAAATTAAACTAAGTACTGCATGGCGGGACCATATCTCGAATTTTCTAACCATTTCAAAATTAAGTGACAACTTAACGCTTATAGATTGCAGTACAAAAAGAGCATCACTAACACAACAATCGGATCTCCGTACAGGATGGCTTGAGTTTAACCCCACAAATAGATATAACTTCATTATAAGTCCACTTTATCCGATAAATCCACGACGCGGAGGTTCAAGAGACAAATAAACCTCCATTGAGCGTATAGCTTTAACGGATACTTTAAAATAAATCAAGCTTCAGATTGAAAACTAAAAAAGTATCTTCAAGATTTTCGCTGCATGGAATTTAGGGTCCCCTTAGAATTTTTTCAATTTTAAAATGTTACAAGTTGGTTTTAACATAACGTCTAGTTATACTTGCGCTTTTTCGAGAATATTGAATAAATCGTATGGCTGATACTATTATATAACATTAAAAATCGAAAATAATTTAAAGCTAACAACTGAAAAAGTCCAATCCAACAAACATATAACATGTTTATAACACTTTAAATATATTTTGGTTGTTGTAAATCGTCTTATTTCTACAAGTGCTTTAAGTGTTGGATGTAAAATCAAATTGCAAATAAACAAATCATTTTTTTAGTAACAGCGAGTAAAATAAAAATTAAAATACTTTTAATTAACTTTATTCACTTAACTATGCGTCAACAACTTTTCTTTAGTAGCTCTTTATAAAAGGCAGCAAAACTTCCATTAAAATATTAGAATTATAAATAAATTATTAATTTAACAACTTTTAGTTAAAAAAAATCTTAACACGTACATACCAACGAATAACTGTGTAAAGTCTCTTAAATAGTACATCAGAACCTTTTAAAGTCAGCTGCGAAACAACTCTTTGAAACCACATTTCCAGCGCTGAGACCAAAACTCCATAACTAGCCGCTTGGACTTACAGGCGTTGTGGAATTTCTTGTCATTCATCAGCTATATCATCTACCGAGGTGAAGTTCCACAAACGTCATGAGACGCCCAAGAGGCTAGTGTTGCAGTTCTTGCTGCTTGAAAGCGTAACTAGCACGTTTACGATCATTCCACAAGCTATTAGCTCTATTATGAGTTCCATGTGAAAAGTTTGCGTCATGCATTTGTTTCGTTTTGTTGCGTTCGTTATACATAAATTTGGAAGAGTTTTTTTCACATGAAACGCTTAATAGCGCCGATAATTTTTTTTGGCAACTTAAATGCAATTGTAAATGTTTGATTATTTGTCTATTTTATGTATTAATTTTCTTTATTTGTTTAACAGCTTAATTACAATATTAATATCAACAAACTAAAATAATTTCTTTTAACACAGCAAAATTTTAAAACCTATCCGTTTTCTTTTCTCGGCCATTTATTTGTTATTGTTTATAGTTTTTTTTTTGTTTAAATCAGCGATTTTTCTTATGACACTTTATTTGTTTATAAATCAGTGGTCTTTTTCTTTATAAAGTTATATAGTTTGAATAATCTTGTATTCTAGCTTGTAAGTAAATTTTTTTTTTTTAAGTTTTTCGTTAGTTTTTTTTAATCAATAATTGTATAAGGTATATTTAAGGTATTTAGGAATTTAGGAGCTCTAGCTCTCGTTTTTCATTTAAATTATTTTTATATTCTTGTCTCTCTTTCTCGCATCGAAAACATATTCGTTTATACTAATAATGTAAGAGTCATAATAAATATACACGTATATAATATTATTGTTTTATGCTTAATAAATACATATATAGTATATATATATATAAATATAAATAACAGAACACACAATGATAAAATGGTAAGAGCAAAAAATTGGAACAGCGCCGGTATGTGATGATTTGTTAATGGCAACAATAATATGCTCGTGATATATGTATACTTAAACGTTATGTGATAAGGGGCGGATAGGTAGGCAATAAGATATAGAAATTACATAAATATATTTTGCATAGCACAATCAATGTTCTTGACCATTTACATAAATTACAAACATTTTAAAGTTTTCCAAGATTTCAAATTTAATAATTGAAGCATTTATGAATTAATCATTGTATTGTAGTAAATCTTAATTTTTCCATCGAGTTTAATAATTCATATTATAAATACACATTTTTATATATTTTTGCAGCTTTTTTTTTTGATGTTTCTATATTTTTTAGTTTACTTAAGTTTTAACATTTTTATACTGCAGCAGTAGCTTTAAATTTAATTAACCGTTAAATTTAATATTAAATAATTAATTATTGTTTGCCAACGAGTTACTTAATGGAGTGATGAAATGTTTTGCACTCATCAAATGTAGCTTAGCGTGCTTGCTTCCCTTCAATTGCCACCATTTGGCAGTGGTACAACAACTTGTACGTATGATTGTGGGAAGTAGCCGGTGCGCCCATTCAAGGAGCCTTCAAACCAATTATCATCCACACGACTCAACAATGTTATGGTATCATTTTCTTTGAAACCCAACTCACCCGGATTCTCTGGCTCGAAATCATACAATGCCTGACAGCAAGGTTGTTGCTGTTGACGTTGTGGGGTGGTAGCTCCCGGCACCAGCGACTTGGCTGGTGAACGCAAAGGCGAGGGTAACGGTGATGGACCGGATGCCCTATGTGCCGGTGTGCTCACACTGTCCGTATCGTTGATGCCGCCTACTTCGAGATTGAGATCCAATAGTGTTTTGGGTACAAATTCAGCCCTAGGTCTGGATTCGGCCTCTTCACGCTTCTCGTGAAGTGTCTCCTGCAAACCACGCAAAATATCTGCGCACTGTGAGTGGAATTCGTAAAGCGCCTCAGCGAACGTTACCAATTGTGACACGTGTTCGGTGTCATTTTCAAGCAAATTGAACATGCCCATTTGTGCTAAAGCTAGCGATTCGGCAAATTTCTCCTCGGCGCTACGAATCTCCTCATCTTTAGTTTGCCGGCGACGCTTGCAGTCGAAGTCGAGGCGTCGTCCCTGCAACTTCTTACGATGATGCATTACTTCTTTCAGTTCTTTAGTTTGTAGGTGGTGCAACGGTTCTAATACGTTTTGCTTAATATTGTCATCTAATGAGTATTTTACATCAGCCATTTGTCTTAGAGCTTCACCGAATTCGACCAGCGCCTGCGCGAATACGCTGTTCTCCTCACCCAACTTCTTGCCGTACATCAGCATACAATCGGCCAGCAGACCTTCAGGTTGCGGATACGTATTGGACTTGGCTTGGCCGGACAATTTTGATATGCCCTTGACGGCGGCCATTTTTGCACGTGCCGTTGGATTTGGCTGCAAGAACTCCTTCGTCTTTAACTGTAGCTCTTCGACCAGTTCCACGGTGACATCAGTTTTGCGTTCCATTTCCATAAAATCCATATCTAATTTTGTGCCCTCCGCCCCACCCATTTTTTCCGTCACATACTGATTCGCTTTGTTAATCTGTTTTTTCAATCCTGCGAACGCCATCCCTTCTGCTTTTGATTTTTTCACTTTGGGGGGGTGCTCCTCAGTGCACAAAACGATTTTCACTAAAGCGTTTAATTACGCGTATATCTGGTTTCTTAAAAACCGTTGAACCTTTGCGTGATTTCGAAACGCACTTAGTAAATTGTTTATGGTTTTATTTTCTGCTTTCTTTTAGATGAAATTCACTTTTTTCAACGTTTTATGCACTGATGGACTTTCTTGCGCTGCAAATCGATATTTCACATTCAAGGAATTTGTGTACTTCGTATTGGAGCTTTTGGTATGTGTTGGAGATAGGAGAAGAAATGACTGGAAATCTGTTTTTACAATGCTACTATTCGCGAAAGTAGGTGGTGGGGGGCAATATTAACATGACAGCTGGCAATTTTGGGGCTGTTTCTGACATTCGTGTAAAAGCTCTTATTTTGCCGATAAGGCAGTGTTAGCTATGCAGTGCACGACACAGGGATGCATTCGTAGTACTAGTGGCAGTTTATTTTTTTTTATCAAAAACCACCAAATAAATCTGTGGCAATAAGTTTTTCTAAGTTTTCGGTTTATTTAAGCAGAAAAAAACCTTGTCCTTAGTCTCCAGTTAAATATTACACATTTATTAAACATTCCAAGCAAGCCACATCAGCTGATTTGTTATAACTTTTGAGTAAACTCGGGTCGGCCCTGCCTGCATGAAACCAGAAAATTCTGTGACGAAACTTAGTAACATTGTTCGGGGAGACTTACTTTTACTAAATTGATTAGTTTTAATAATTATCTAAAGTGCGCTGTTCAAAGGACTGTGAATGGCGTACCCAGTGCTCGATATGGCCAGGGTTATTTTTTTAAAGCGGGAGCTAAGGCCTCACACACAGAAAAGTACGCTTACATATATTTGCTTAAAACCAAGTAGTTTTAAGATTTTTTTTTTTTATTTACGGAGCGGTTGTAAGCCTTACTGATGATTTCCGATCATGAAAATTGTATAACCAAAAGCTGTCGGCAAAGCAGTCAAATCGTGATTAGACCGTAAATAAAAACAATGTGAAAAAAATAAAATGATAATGTGAACCAAACTTCGCTTAAGAAGTCGCTCATTTTGTTACAAATTCCCGTTTAGGTCCCCAAAAATATTTAATAAAAAATACTAGTAAAAGCGGGGTTACGTGACGTTACTACCTATTTTGGTGGTTTCGGATTGGATTGCCAAAATATCAAAAAAGTGTGAAAGCGCTAAATTATTTATTTTCCGGTAAAATAAATGTTTCATAATCCCACTGTAGTTAAGGCGTTAATAACAAATTATTAATAATTATTTAGCAGAGTTGTGCTGACATGAACTGCATTGCCGACTATTCCGCTTTTCCTTATGGCATGTACACATTGACGTGGTTGGGAGCTTATTCTCATTTTCGAGTCAGAATATTACTTGTCGCACTCAATATGCATATACGGCCCATTTTAACTACATATGTATCTCCGTCAAGTTAACCGCCGCTTACCATTCATTTTCTTATATCGGTCCTAAGAGCCGTTAGTGGTCTAATAAAATGCGATTAATGCAATTAAACACAATACATTTTATTTTAAGGCGTTTAGAGGGTTGTCTCTCTTAAATTGGTTTTATATAATTGATATGTACATTTTCAAAAACCATACAACAAAATATTATATTCTCTAAGCGGTTTCTGTCGCATCCGCAGTTAGTGTTGCCGCTTCGTTTGTTGCAGCAGTTTGGGAACGCGCCTTTGCTTCGTCCTCAATGGCTTTCAATTCGGATTTGGCTGCTGAAAGTTGTAAGGCAACACAACGCATTTGAAACCAAGGAAGCGTGGATACGGTGGTGCAGCTTTGGAAGCTCAATTCAGCGGCATCCATAGTGTCTTGTACACGCTGTTGTAGATCAGCGGGCAGATCTGGTGTGGCGAGTACCTTTTGTGCTTCAGAACGTAGAACGACGTTGTAGAAAAACTCTGGTGGCGGTGGTCCAGTTTTACCTAGGCTCAAACCCAAGTCAAGGTGCAGTTGTGCCTGAAAAGTGATTAAGCACATATTTATGTTTGAATTATCCTGCTGGGGTGTCGGAATTACCTGTGCTGCAACAAAGCCGGCTACGAGGAGAAAAAATAATACTAATTTCATGGTTATAATTAATTTTGTTGTTGGATGAAATTTAGGCGTTTTGCTCGATTTAGTTTATTACTGACCAAGTAATTTCTTGATTCGTTCGTTGTACACAGCTCGTGTTCGTTTGATGTGAAATACGTTCCGAGCAGCCTTTATACCGAAAGTTAGGTGCCAGCTTATCTAGGTGATGCGTATATTTTTTACTTAATTTTTGTTTTTATATCTGTTGTATGCATTGCGATCTACGTCAAAATCAGAGGTGGGCATTTCCCGGTTTCATACATAGATTACTTATTTAAAATCGCAGCTTAGTTTATGGCTACTTGCTCCAACGTCGAATCATAGCTTCACAATGCAATTGCTTTCGTGTTCATTTCAATATTTAACAATCCGTAGTTGTATTGGTCCATCAATACTCCTTTGCCCACCTCTGGTCCAAATAACAAAAGCATCTCACCAGTTGCATTTTTGCAGCTTGTTTACATCTATGCACCAATTGTTATTATCTCAATTTTTATCATATGATTTACGCATCTGTTTTTTATTTACTCAGTGTTGATTAACGCACTAAATTTGTTTTCTACATTTTTTATGGCAGCGGATGACTAAGCGCAGGGAACTGCAATTTTCTTTTAAAAACCATAATTAATGTATAGAAAGAACCAGTTGGGATTAGGTGATCTCTTAATTGTGGACAGCTGTTGGTCCAAGGATTAATTTATAAATGAAGACTTGACTAACGGGTCGATTCTGAGCGTAATACCTAGAAGATTATCTAACCAAACATCGTAACCGTCGGCAATGCGGTTCATGCACCCGCTATTCTAGCGTGCAATTTTTTGCCGTTACGTGACGTTACCACCTATTTTGGTGGTTACGAAATTGAACTGCAACTTAAGCCGGCAGAATACTAAAAGGGTGTAAAAGTTTCCAAGTTATTTTTTTGACGGTAAAACGAATCTTGTTACCACACTAGAATTGACTCGTAAGTAAACAACTGTGGTGAAATTCACTAACTTATAAAAGCTTTGTTCGCGTACCTTAAATTTTTTTAAAATTTTATAAAATTGTATAAAATTTTTACTGAGAAAGTGTTCGCGTACACAAAACACTTGCAGTGAGAGAGCGCATTTAGACATTTCATCGACAGAGAGAGCTACTACAAGTTTCTACTGTGGGAATTCCACTCCATAAAAATTGTAAGTGGAAAACAGCTGATCGTGACAAGGGAAACAAAAATTTAAAAATTTGAATTTTTAACCAATCAAAATGGCAACAGCTGCTTTTGCTGCATATGTTTACTGACTCCTGTTCGGTTGAAACTTTTTACTTTTTGCGTTTCGAGAGAGTTTTACGTCATTCTCTCTTTTCTTACAATTTTTGCAAGTTTTGTTCGCGAACAAAGCTAATGAGGCAGTTTTCCCACATTTCAACTAACAAATTTAGTGATCTGCATTATCGACTTCTATTGACAGTTGCTGTTTTTCGACAACTACCATTTTCTGTTAGATAATCTTCTAGGTACAAAATTATGGGTTATGCTCAGAATCGACCTTGAAGTATCGGATTCCGATAACTACTCTACAACAAGATCTACCCCAGATTATTCGAAATGGTAACGTTTCACCTATTTTAGCACTATCCGAAAGGAACCGGAATTTTATAAAAAGGTTTGTAATGAAGAATTTCATTGAAAACGTCCATGTTATAATCACGTTGAAAATGTTCTGTCTCAACTGATGATTGTGCTGCTGTCGTCATCGAAAAACGTAACGTGGTACTAACCCGACTACCGTGGGAATGACAGCTGGAGCCATCGGGGTACAATCAACAAAGAAAATATTGATATTCAAAAATTACAAATATAAAAAAACAAATTTTATATACTCATTTACATAGTCCTTAATAATATATTTCAAATCCTGAAAATCCCGGGGTCGGCATGTATAAGAATGTAACCAAATAATTTTTGGACATTTAAATGTTGATAAACGCCAACAGAATCCATTAGAATTTAGTATTGGACTGGACATTTTCGAATTAGTCTCATGTCATCTGGAGCCATACAGCTTTAACTAGTGTTTTTTCGGAATAGTCTGTTATTTCACTGCAGGGTTTCTACTAACTAAATTCATTTTCACAGATAAATACATAAACGTTTTAGTGCCGGCGGTTATAGGATAGTTGTTGCTCGTTTTTTTTTTTTTTTTGTGGCCCTGAGGTTGCCATTTTATTATCAATGTAATGGGATCAGGCAAACAGAAATCTAACATTACAGAGCTGAATTCACCCACTTTGCACTATTTTACTTTGTTTTATTGTTGCAATCTTGCTCTCACTCTGTGCTCGAAAGCTCTTTCAAAGAGGTAAATTTTATAAGTGAATGTGGGTGAGCAAAAAAATGAAGAGTACGAGATTTGTTTCTAATTCTGTGTAAAATTTTGCAACAACAATGACATTAATATTGCTCTTAATATCAGTGCCAACAACAATAACATGTTTCTTTGTTGCTTTTGCATCGAATTTATTCTTTTCTTTCTCTTAATAAAGTGTGTTTGTGTGCGCCTAAAAACATTTATTACTGAAATTCGATATTTAAAACGGATTCATATTAGATTAGCTATAATAAAGTGCTTCATGTCCAAACCCTTTGTAGATACCATAATGCCCCGAGGTGGCAATTTATCAAACAATTTTAATTGATAGCTTTATTTCGGTTAGACATATTTGAGTTGTAACAAAGAGATGAAAAAAAAAACAATTCCCGTATATACGGTTAATCGATTGGGTGGGGGGGAGTAGTCGAAGAGCAGCTATTGAGCTGTTTAAAAATGGAAAAACAAAATAAAAACTTTGATTAAAATAGAAATAAAATTATATTCTCTATAGTTGCAACACTCTGCGAGTTCATGCAGAATACTCGTAGAGTTATCGACTAGTCGATTAGTCGATTATCAAGAGCTCTAAGAAATACTAGCGCTCAAATTCTCTGACCCCAGTTTAATTCGCAAAGATATTGCATCAAACTAAATTTTTGCAAAACATAAAGATGCTGAGCGTAAAATACAATCAGAGCAGATGGATGCATTTTTTTTAAATTAAATATAGCAGAATTGTTTAAAAAAAAAAAAATCACATATGATGTGTGTATGAGCGATATCCACATTAATTAATCTTATTTTGTAATCTTGAACGAATTATTTCAAGGAAGATAGTACATAAAACCGTTCGTGGGTACAAAGGGGCATTTCCTGGAAATGGGAAATTCGCAAATAAAAATTTTAAACAAAAATGTTATCTGGTGACCTTTTCGCGCTGTTTTACTCATAATAAAGTATTTCTTGACATCGAAAATTCACAGAAAATATTTTAAGTCACCACGAGTATGACTTCAAAGCATTCGCATTCGCATTTTAAATCCGTATATTTATTTCATGAAGAAAAAGTGTCCTTAAAAGCTTGACCATAACACAAGAAATGCTCGTAAGTGTAAGCATGAGATAAAGAGTCCATGGGGATGGTATAAGCATTTTGATTGATTTGAAATTCAGTACTTAGTAAGGCATTTGAAATTAATAAATAATGTGAAGCTGAGAAAATAAAAACGAGAGGAAACGATAAAAGACAAAAAAAAAAAAAAAAATCCGGTGAGAATTTTTATTTGCGAAGCAAGAAAAAATGAGTTACCACTTCAAAACATTTGCACTTCATTCGCCTATTCTCACACACATACACACACACATATACACGCGCAATGCAAATAAATCAAATTTCACTGTTGGGAATTTTACGACTTAACTTATGTGCATACAATGAGTTACTAACTAGTTACAACAATAAACACAAAATATAGACTTAAAAAAGTAAAAACTGAAACAAAATTGCAAATAATAAACTTGTGCTGAACGCCGTTAGTAATTGTGCAACAACAGCAACAGTTTGCGTTAATACTCGAAGTAAAAGCAATTGTTGTTGTTGCAAATTCGCAGCATCACTCGACGTTGCTCATACGCCCCGCTGCGTGACGATGCAACACAGTGAACGAGTTTGAGGCGCTGAGGGCTGAATAGAAAAAAACTTTTTAAAAGAATAATTTAAATAACTTAAAAAGTCTAGGAAATCTACAAGAGCCTCATGAAGCATGTACAAACAGGTTTATGATTTAAATGTACATATTTATATACGAAAAATCACAATAAATTAGCGCCACTGTAAAATTTTATAAAGAACTTTGTACATCCTGCACATATGTATGTACATACATTACTTTATTGGTGTGACAGGGCGTATGATGAACATTAAAATATTAAATCACTTTAAATTCATAATAAAATAAAATAAAATAAAATAAAATAAAATAAAATAAAATAAAATAAAATAAAATAAAATAAAATAAAATAAAATAAAATAAAATAAAATAAAATAAAATAAAATAAAATAAAATAAAATAAAATAAAATAAAATAAAATAAAATAAAATAAAATAAAATAAAATAAAATACAATAAAATAAAATAAAATAAAACAAAATAAAATAAAATAAAATAAAATAAAATAACTTAAAATAAAATAAAATAACATAAAATAAAATAAAATAAAATAAAATAAAATAAAATAAAATAAAATAAAATAAAATAAAATAAAATAAAATAAAATATTTGTAAATTTTTTCAAGCTCGAGACCAAATAAACAATAATTCGTAATGAATTTAATTGTCAGTTTTTTTGGGAAAAATTGATAATTGGAGAAAAATTACAAAGGAAAAATCAACAGCGATGGATAGGATTACATGTTTCAGAGTTTCCAGGCTCATCATCAGATCCCTTTTCGGACACGGATTCGAACTCGTGTCTGCACCAAAGCCGCTGTTAGAAAATTCACAATGCACTTATCTCCACTTCAATTAATTCCCTTTTGTTTGTTTGTTCTTGCAAATCCTATCCATCGCTGTTGATTTTTCCTTTGTAATTTTTCTCCAATTATCAATTTTTCCCAAAAAAAAAAAAAAAAAAAAAAAAAAAAAACTGACAATTAAATTCATTACGAATTATTGTTTATTTGGTCTCGAGCTTGCAAAAACTTACAAATATGTAAACAAAATAGACCGCAAAAATCCAACAACAAAATATAAAATAAAATAAAATAAAATAAAATAAAATAAAATAAAATAAAATAAAATAAAATAAAATAAAATAAAATAAAATGAAATAAAATAAAATAAAATAAAATAAAATATAAATTTGTTTGTCTACTTCCAAAGTCACTTCAAAATCGTGCACTGTGCGCTTGGCACTACGAAAGCTTAGCCACAGCATTGAAATTGCTTGTTTGGACTGTACAAATCTATTGCACAGCCATTACTTTCACGCCAAAGTCATAAAATGGGCTGGAGTAACATAATAATTGCAATGCCCTTGAACTTTGTCTAACTTTCTCCGCCACACGCTGCTATTTTGGCTGCTAGCCGGCATCAGTCAGAATTAAGTGTTTCAATGCGGTTGCCGCAGCTATTCGTTTCGTATTATTTTTACGCTGCCGTGCTTCGCTTCGACACAGCCTCCGGCATAGTTCTATAGGCAGCTCGGTTTTTCTGCATTTTCACATACATTTTCACGGTTCGAATGCTCAATGTCCAAAGTTGAGCTGCAACATATTAAGCAAATGTTGTAAATTGTACCTGATCCTTACACACACACACACACGCACATACATACACATGCACACAAATACAATGTGCCATAGTTAGCAAACTACAAATCACAGACTGCCAACTTTCTTGGCCAAATAATCTCCGACATTCTCTTACGAAATGTACCTTAACGACTGCAGTGTAAGAAATCATGTCTCATTCCATTGCATAGCAGGTGTGAGTTGTTGTTATTGTGGCTGTGATTGCAGCTTCTCTTGTTCTAATTCTCATGTTGCTTCAACTAACTACTCTGCCGATGGCCGAAATTGGCCAATTGGCCGGCTGTGGCCAAGTACAATTGACTGTTGCGTGTTCGGATGTTTGGGTGTGCTGCGTTTATGTATGGACCGTCAGGTAAACGCCTAAGTGCAAGTCGATCGGTTAGTCGTCCTTAATAAGACATTTCGACAAATTGGTTTGAAGATGTTTGAATTCGTTTGTGCATCAATGAAGCCTGCAGGTAAAGGCGATTTCTCAATATGAAGATTTCTCACAAGCGTGTATGTGCGGAAAATTTGCTATACCCAGTAGTAATTTTTACCTTGTTTTTGTGAACTTTAGCGGCATTGCAAAGTTTTATTTGGAGTGGAATGGCTCTTTAAAATTGTAGTAGTGTATTCTGGTATAGTTTCGGGATCATTTCGGCCTTCGTTCGGGACTTTTTTGGAATCAGTTCCCGACTTTTTCGGGATTCTTAGCGCGTTATTTCGAGGTCATTTAGAGTCCTTTTCGCGATGGTTTCGGGAATTTTTCATGATAATCTCGGGATTTTTTCGGCATAGTTTTCAGGGCTATTGTGGTTAACTTTCCGTATCATTTCGAACCGTTCTCGGGACTTTTTTGGGATCATTTCGCGACTTTTTCGGAGACCTTTCGGAGACCTTTCGAGGCAATTTCGGGATTTTTTAATGATAATGTCTATTGTACTATGGCTGTTAGGACCATTTCGGGACTCCTTCAGCATTACATCGGAATTCTTTTAGGGATCACTATGCAATTTTTTCGGGAAAATTTAGAGACTTTTTCGGAACAATTTTCGGAATCATTTTTGGATAACTTCGAGACTGTTTTCGAGATCATTTTTGGGACTATTCTTCAACTTATTGTTTTAGAAAAAAATATGTTCTACTTAGGATAGCCAACATATCGTACAAACATATAAGTAATCCGGTGTAAATTAAACAAACTAACAGGAAACATAAAGTTAGTAGAAACACTCAGCACGCCTTGACTCAGCGCAACCAGTGGGTATAAAAAAGTTTATTGCAAGACCACATATGTACATATTTCTGAGTGCATTGATGCATCAATCATTGCCTACTTGACATTTATATTAAATTGCTATAATTTTCATGCCGCATTGGGAGGTACTTGCTAGTTTGGAGACAATAATTTGGTTTGCCTTCGTGATTTAGGATCTTTTGAATGTTTGCCAAACATAAATCAAATTTAATAAAAATCAATGACCGACTAAACAGAAAGTCAGACTAAGTGCTGTGGCAGTGAAAGTATATTTTGTAAATAAATTTTGAAGTTGACAAAGTGGTTTTAATAGATGATGTATGTTCTTATAAGAATAGCAATTAAACAAAATGAAAAATTGCTTGCAACTTGTAATTAGAAAATTTTTGCATTTGTTAAAGTACATTCAACCTAACCTCACAACTGAAAATAACCTTACAAGGTAGTAGACATCTCTTATTTAATGTATAAATAAAGTATCTTGAAATGGGTGAAAAAGCTAACCTTGCCACCTATTTGAAATTTCAAGTAATATTTCTTTTAACGAATACACATTTATTGTATAGATAAATATTTTATCGTTTGGATTGATTTCAGACTTTTACTTTTGCAATTGAAGTTGAGTTTAGTCAACTCCAAAATACATATTCGCCATTACACCCACGAAACTTACTTCAGCCACAACAGAAATAGAGAGTGAAAAATCAGAGAGAACAATCGAAACAAGACATAACAAGATAACGAATCTATAAAACATGTTTTAAAAGCGTCAAAACAACAAAAATAATGAAATGCATCAACAACCAATAACTATTGCGAAAACATAAAAAGAGGCATTCCACAGTAAAAGTAATAAAACGAAAAAATTTGGGCAAACAGGAACACGGGATGAAGAAATATCTAATAAAGTTTTCCAGTTTTAATATTTTGTTATTGAAGTATTTTAAATATTTTGAAAGTTTTGCCGATTCAAGACCATTTAATAATATTGGTCTATGTATATTTGAGACGAAGAAGAAGACATTTGGAGTATGAACAATAATAAGCAAGATGCGTGGAATGTTTGAGCTAGAGAGGAAGAGAGACAGGGGTTTGAGGAGACTGAGAAAGAGGAAGAAAAGTATAGGGAGAGGAAACTTGAAGTGTGAAATGCTCTTGCTGGATCTGCTATACAAATTATTATAAAAAAAATATTTAATACTTTTTGTTAGTAAATTTTGTTAAACATAAAAAATTCCATAGGTGTAATTTGGATCCGAAATCGCGAAGCAATACCTTAGAGTGGAATGCCTCACATATATAAGAAAATAAGAACGGTTGTCGAACTTAGCATTTGTCCCTAGGCCAAATTAGAGAATGTTCATATTCAGTCACATTTGAAGCATACACATAGGCTGATGGCATGAGCGGGCCAAACAAGGCATGAAACAAGCAGTAACAGTAAACGAGAAGAGCAAAGTTTTGTCACTTTAATTGAAATATTCGCCTGAAGATTAAAACTTTTCACCAACATTTCCGTGTGAATTTTTAAAAGTTTCACTTGTTTGACAAGCGTTTCACACAACGAAGTACCACACTCGTACATATTGTATGTATGTATGTATGTATCATTTGTAGATTAATTGAAAAGTTTCTACAACAACAAATAAAATAAAATAAAACAATAGAAAAACACAAAAAACCAAAGTGAATAAATAAAGTGCGAACGGAAATACAAATCAGCAAGAAAAATAATCATTAACACAGTTCAACTAACGAAGCTGAGTAAACAAATTGACGAAAAAACCAGAATAAACAATCTTGGTCAGCAAGCGTACATAAATTAGGAACAAAATATAAATATGCTTGCAAAATTGTATGAGCTCAAGACCAGTTGATAATAATGCTTAGTCAGTTATTATTATTTTTAATTCTAAGGAAAAATTTATATTCGAGAAAAATTACAAAGATTTGCACACAGCGAGGGATGGAATGACAAGTTTTGAAGTGTCCAACTTCTCATAAATATCCCCGCAAACATTGTGTGAGTAGTCTCGAAACGGAATGGTCCACGATTGGTGCTTTTTTTATTAAGAATGAATCTCTGTGTGTCTTTTATGGCCGCCCAATGTACTAAACTGAGCTTTAAAAAATGTTCACAATATATTCTTGGGTTCATTGGTCTATGTAATGGCTTTGGAAAGTAGGTAGTGCCACGCCTCCTCTATGAAAAATTGTAATATGTCATAATTTTGATTGTATTTGGACTAAATTAATGATATTTGTATATATGTGTGCTTAAAGCAAGATTTATATAGCTTTAGAAAAATGGGTGATGCCACGCCCACATATTTTTATATGCCGTTTGTGCTTTATTCATGCCCAAAGTTTACTGTCGTTCTCTATGAAATTTTCACAGAAGGTTCTTGGGTTCACCGGGTACAGCATAGGCTCTAAATAATTTTAAAAAGTAGGCGGTGCCACGTTTCCGGGCTTAACTCAAGTTAATGAAATTTTATATATAGATAAAAAGCTTTGCAAAAAGTAACCGGATCAAAAGTATGTTAATTTCAGCAGCTTACTATTTATTTTGTTTATTTTCCTTATTTTCTATTTAAAATATAACATTCAAATAAAAAAATTAATAAAAAATAAAATCAACCTAGCCCCTTTGTGTCTTCGTAAATACATTTTGCGCTAACAAAGCTTCCACCGCATTTCAAATAACCACTTTCTTTAAGAAAACTCTTCTTACTAAGTCCTCAAGGAAAACAAATTGCAAACAAATACATTAAAATTATATTAAATTCTGCGTTTTCTACGTACTGACATTTCGCCCCCCCCACCAGTTCACGCGACTCGCTGCGACTGTAAAATTCTTGTCAAAACTGCTGCTAAATTATGTCAGTTGGCAAAACATGTCGAGTTTCTAGTTGTCATAACTCTTTCTGACACTCTCACTCAATCTTGCCACTTTAAAATAATTTAAGTTGGTTTTCTGCTTTGCTATGAATTTATGATTTTGTTGGAAAATTTTGCGGTACTTAGCAGTTGCAGTCGCACAAGTCGTACACATGAAATATGACAAAGAAATATCTGAAATTGTTTGTGAATTGCGTGGCGTGCCATTTAAGCGTATGTGCATGGTTTCTTTAGTCTTGAATGTTTTCCTCCGCATGGAAATCTTAAAAGTAATTAATTAAGACATTAAGGATTAGAGTGAGAAATGCAGGAGAGCGTGTAACATATGGCAGCAAATGCAAATTCACACGTGTGTGATTGGTTACATTAGGTTGATTGATTTAAATGGTTTTAAATGCTTTACAAAAAGCAGCAACAGTTTCATTTTGTTGCAAAAATCTGTATCGTTAAGGTATGGAAAATACAAATTAATTATTTGTAAAACAGCAGAGGATACTTTGGAGTGCTTTTTGGAGTACTTACCTATGCAACCGTTAGGCGCCTCAAAGTGAATGAGTACTAGAGATGCCAGTCCCGAGATTTCGGGATTTTTTCTTAAAATCTATTTTTTTCGGGCATGGAAATATGTTTTTGAGGGTGCCCCCCATAAATTCAGAGAGAAAAAATTCAGGAATACAATTTTTGGGAAAAATGTTTTCAGAAACCAAAAATTCAGAATCAAAAATTCAGAAACACATTTACAGTCATGCATTAACCCACTCGTTATCTACATTTTTATTTTTATAGCGATATTCTGAATGATTTTTTGGTTAGGTTTGAATGGGTTGTGCTGTACTTAATTGCTAAATATTTAAAATTATAATCCATGAGCGACCATACGTTAACCCATTGACGACCTCAATTTTCTTTTAACTCCGAAATCAAAATTTTTCACATTAAAATAGGTTTACATAGGCTGAAGTAGTTGATTTTAAGCGTTTTAACCCTTTACATGCCATGCCTTAACTCATTGGTGACCTAAATTTTTATTTACATATGTAATTTCTAAATAAATTTTTTTGCCGGTATGTTTAGCGTTATAACACAAGTAACTATGCATTAACCCTTTGGTGAGCAATTTTTTTTCTTTAAAATTCAAAATCAAATTCTTTAAATAGGAGTTGCTATAAATATTTGTAAGGTTCTTTCTTGAAGTTTGGCCAAAATTTGATTTTTTTCTGCCGTCTTATTACTTTCTGAATTTTAAGATCTGAATTTCACTTTCTGAATTTTTACTTCTGAATTTTGACTTTCTGAAAAAATGTGTTTCTGAATTTATGGGGGAACGGTTTTTGAGTTTTTTAATAAAAATTATACTTTTTTTGTTTCTACTCAATTCTGGATTTATAAAATCAAATCCCGAAAATACCGGGATTGCTAAAAATACCGTTGATTCTACTTAAAATCTAAATATTTTAAAGTAACTATTAGTGGTTGAAATTATTTCGTATTCCTTACATGATGAAGGCCCCAGTCTACGTTACTATTCCTTTGCTGCTGGTTAGGTATTAAGGCGGTAGTTATGATGGTCACCTCGGTAGTTAACACGCAACACAAAATAATACCGAAAATCTTTCAAAAGCTGTTGTTGAAGAGCCGACGACTCCCACTTACTTTTATTCACATAATATGCGGACATTCAAATTTTCCATAGCTAGTGTTATTGTATGTATGCTTTTAGTTATTTATCTCCTTTTGAAAATGACTCATTATGAGAACTTTTGAGCTACTTGAGAGTGTCTTTGAGGCGCTCCGGCTATAACAATGCGTAAGCTATTTTTATATAATATGAAACAACATTTCCCGATTACACATTTTATGCATTCATCGCCTTATCACCTTTTGTTGTATGTAAACAAAAACATTTACGATTCGCTAATTAAGTTCACAAGACTGTTGCCTATTGACAAGATGCCCTTATCACTTAAGACGCTACTGCTCTTCTTATCTAATGTCAACAAAGGCAAAGGCAGATAAACTCAATGGAAACATTCTTTAAGACACACTCGAAGTAAGATTTTGCTGAATTTATTTATTTCACGTAAAGCACCACCACGAGAAGCATCATTTCGTTTAAATCTGCTGGTCGAGCAGTAAACTTATTCGTATTCCAATTCCCACGCAAAAAGCACTGAAGTTGTACAAAAATTTCGTAAGTCGAAATTGATTTAGTGACCATGTGTGGCAAATCATTGTTGGCAACCGGAAATGCAGCTGCAATCGCCATTGCTCTACTGACGTTGGTAATATTAGCCGCAATTTTGGCTTTCACAAACTTTTCCAATTTCTTTCTCAAATTAACTTTTTTCACATTTTCTTTTTTTGTTTTTGCGCTTAACAAGTGTGTGCTGTCCACTGTCACGTACGTGAGTGCCATGGACACTGGTGCGCCTGCTGAGAGTCTCAACATTGTGGCAGCCGAGGTGCAGCAGTTCAAGATCGATGCACTAACAAGAATCGACAATTTCCTGCAGCACAAAGTGCCAGAGCGTGTGCTAGCGCAGGGCGAGGCGATACGTGCTGAAACGGTGCAACAGCTAGAACGTTGTGCTCAATTGGCGACCAGCAAGGATGAACTTTGGCGTTTTAAACAATGTGCAGCTGAAGAGTTGGGTAAAGCGTTGCAGTCGTTGGGCTTGTTGGTGCACGAAGCCTACAATGGTGGATCAGTGGCTGGTCATGCAATTTGTTTGAATTTATTGTTGTTTGTTATATTTTTGTTAAAATAATTAATGAAATCTGGCGCTCGAAAGCTTCGTGTTGCATTCTATCAATAAATGGTTAGAACTAATAAAATAACAATTTTGTAGTAAATCAAATACAGTGAGTCAAGAAAGTATTCAGACTTACAAAAGTGTTTCAATGGAAAGTTTACGATTTCGACTACACTTCGAAATAGTCGACTTCATCTAGTATTAAAGAAAATTGGTTTGGTCCAATACCCAGTCGGGTGCTATACAATGTTATAGAGCTCGATATTTAATCCATATTTTCCGATTCTTTCATTAAAAATCAACAATAGCTATTGTACTATAGTCAATGTTCGAGTCTTATTTTTACTACCTAATGATCCCAAAACAGTACCCAAAAAGTAACGAAATTATCCCGAAAAAGTCCCGAAATTATCACGAAAATAGTACCGATATGATCCCGAAACAGTCCCGAAATGATACCGAAAATGACTACAAATACAATGAGCATATGGGTTTAATTTTCCGAGTTCTGGGGGTACTTATTTTTTATTTTTAAATAACTGAAAAAAAATGTAGTTTTATCGTTATTCAAGAATTTCAAAAATAAAACTAACATGTTAATCATCACTTTGATTTTTATGAATAAGAAATAACCAGTCACTCATCACTCAAATTTTTTTGAATAATGAATAAAAATTTCTTTTAAATTTTTTCGTCACTCGTCACTCAAATTTTCTAATATTGCCCATCCCTGGTTGTGACTTTCAAGTTTTGAGCCAGTAGTCAAGGGTACGTAATGGCAACATATGTAAGTAATAGCGTGGTAACAACGACTTTCAGGGGCCCACCCCTTTCTCTTTAACATGTCTCTTGATTTATCTTATATTATTTATATAGATCCTTTCCTATTTTAGTTTATAACCTAAAAGTTGAATTATGATTGGTTGTTAGTTGATATGTTTGCTAACACTCCCTCAATATTCGATGAAAGAAAGAAGAAATAACGTAGTCAAATTTAATTTTGAAACAATTTAGAAGAAAAAAAAAATTGATTAATCACAATTTCGAATACTCAATTAATCGATTAGTTAAGATTTTTGATTAGTCAAAAAGAGTGCTTACTCGATTAATCAAGATTATTAATTGATTAACCGCCTTTTTGAGTAATCGTTTTCTAAATAAAATGATTAATCATACATACATATATGTATGTATTAAAACGCCACAAATTTGGATCGCTTTTTAAGCTTACCACAGGAAGTTCCTTGACACTTCAACCATTTGTTGCATCTTCCACATTTTGCCCCTTCGTGATCGGACAACACCTCAAAATTTTCTTTGCTTTTTTTATTTTTAATATTTTGAAGCATTTTTGGTTTTTAATTTGTTTTATTTTCAGCGTTTTCAAGGCAAACTTTCACATTAGAAAATGAGTAAATTGATCAGTTTTTGATTAACCATTTTTGAAAATACTCTAGTAACGCTTGTTTTGATTACTTATAATTTTGATTAATCAGATAATCGATTAACTGAAAATTTGATTAATCAACTTACTCGATCAATCGAATAAAGCACAGCCCTACTTTTTTGTTCGTTTCAATGCATAATATTTATAATAAATTTTACTCACCATCGATAGATGGAATATAAATGACCGTTGCCAACAAATAAGATTAAAATAGTAAAACATATTACAAATTAAAAAAAATTTGTATTTAATTCGTTGATAAATCATGCGTGTTTGGTCTGTGAAATATGTTGAAAATACGGAAAAACATTTGAATGTTGGAAAGAGATCCCCTTACGGGACTTAAAAAAGTATGGCATCACTACTATATAAAACGTATATATTTTCCGTTAAAATTATCGACTTTTCGAATACCCCGCTTTGATAATTCGAGATTGGCATGGTGATTTTGAGCTGGTGAAATTTACAAAGAAACTTTATCTCTTGTAACAGTCTAATGTCATATGCAAAATGATATAATAATCCGGCAACCCACAACACATTAATATTACACAGCAAGTATTCACTGATCAGTCACGCGTTGCATTAGCGTCATCGACAAGTCGGCATGTGGTGCATAAGTCAGCGAAATCAAAGCCACAAACAAATTGAAAGCAACAAATATCACTGTTCTTGTTGTTGTTGTTGTTGTTGTTGTTGTCATAGTAGATTAGTGGGAAAACATTTATCTCGTATTGTGCCATGGTGCACATACAGCAGCCACGCTTATGGCCACGGTCATGCTACCACAGCACACAACAACAACAAACAAACAACCCAAATGTTGCATGTAAACGTTGTTGTTTGTGGTTGGTAATAAATGCATGTTGCTGCATGTTGTTGTTGTTCGTCGCGCTTTGTGCAACGGCTGTTGATAACTTTACACTGCTTGAATGCAGATATGAATGTGCGTGTGTGTGTGACCTGCAAGGAAATCAGTAACATTGTTGAGCCAATAGCATGACTTATTATATTTTTCTGTATGTTTGTACGCACATCACTCAAATATGGTTGAATAGATTTGAGTAAAATGTTCACCATTGTATTACTAGACGTTTAACTTAAAGTATAACATATCCTTTATTTATGTAACCTGACCCATTTCGGAGTTATCGACCAATATTTGAATAATAGTGACGAAAAATTTGTTCAATCGCGCTATCAAGCGAAAGGGGGTAACGGCTGATCACAAGGGTATTAATAAGCGAACTAGTTCGAATCTGTAGAATTTTTGACACAATAGTTCAGAAAAGTCAATTTTTCCTACAGGGTATGCAGCTCTGTGTGTGTGGGAGTAATTTAAAAAGGAAGCGGAAATGATGATAAATTGAAATTTCGCTATGGAGTATATGAAAACTAATGCGCATTTTGTTATGTGGCATACTTAAATGTGTGACTTACATACACATATGCACGCTTTGTTGAATAATCCAAAATCCCTGTGGGTTGTGGTAGGATTTATTACAGGATTTATTGTGTCAAGGCAGAGTGATTTTTGTTTATGTATCAATTAACAAATATTTAAGCCTTCATTTAATATTGGCTGTCATTTCGATTGGATGTATATTTTTAACATTAGCTTCACTGAAAAGGTTTCTGTATAATAATTATAAACGTTATATTGAGTTGAATATTTCCTGCCTTCACTGATCTCCTAGTTGCCGACACTCCAAAATATAAATTTTTTAGAATTTTTTCAACGAAGTCATCCTAGCAAGCCTATTATCAAAAACTTGTATCGGAATTGCTAGAAGGTGTTACTGCTACCAGATAGATATACATAGATAACTGTCTAATCGGGTCAAGATAAATTGAAGTCTTTCGCAACTCTACAGCTTCACTGCCTTTTGACACTAAAAACACCAACTCTACGGCAGCACTATTAAGGTAGACGAAACTGCCGAACAAGACGTCGCTGGTACAAGGATATCGGCCGAGAGCGTCCCCTAGCGTGCAGAATTCAAGTAAAGCGATATTTTAGGCACTTAACTATGTATTTCTATACGAATCAAATTTTTTTTTTTGTTTTTCCTATTGTTAAAAATATTAACTAATTATTATGAATAAAGAATGAAATTTTAAATTTATCAATATTTTTGTATGCGAATTATCAAAAATCGTTTATCATGGCATTGCAGAAGTCCAGTTTGCAATGCAACATAAAAGCAAACTTTTATTGTTGCAATAAATTAGAATTACTTACATACATTCCGAGTTGAACAACGAATGAAAACAAACTAGAAAAAGTAGAAATGAACAAGAATGAATTGAATGAAATGAAACCAGCGAACCACAGATACAGCCAATACGAATTTCCAATGGCATTTTGGTATTGTTGATTTAATTAAAAGCTTACCTGAAATGTATGCACACACACAACAGGGGGACAGTTGTGTGTGTGTGTGTGCGAAAATTCACAGTTGTTAATGCAAAATGGCGAATTCCAATGCTGCAGACCCAGACTATCTATATCTACACTGATTTTAGAGCATAAAAATGCTAATTTTAGAAGCAGCAAAATAGCTAAGCTGCTGCTCGGATTTTCCTGATTCGAAAAACTCAGAGAGCGCTATCCAGTACTATCTCGAAAACGGCTCAATCTTCCACTTGGGCGTTAGGAAATTTCCAAAAAAATCTAGATCGAGTTTCTATCTAGAGTTGTCACCTCATTGTGCTATGATTTTTGTTTCTAGACTTCGAAAATGAATTGTCTTATTTGGATTAACTTTTGTGTTGCCACTTTGAGAGCTTTTGCAGGCTTGCCACTTATTTGGAATTTTTAAAAACTTATATAAAAATACAAATGGGGGTTAGGTTAGGTTTTAGTATAAAGCCCTTCAAAATACCTAGATAGAACAAAGAAATTGTTACACATTCATTTCATTCTAGAAATATTTTAGCTGGACGTTGTCACTGAGTATCTTTATACAAGGTTGCCAACTTTTCAGAATTTTTAGAATTTTATTGAGATCTGGCAATATGCATATCAATCTCAAGTAACTTAAAGATAGTTCTGCTTAAATTCATTACCTTTATTTTGATGAATTTTAGAATAAATGGGTAAAACTATATTTTAAGCTCACCTATCTAAGCATTGTTTTATGATTAAATTATTAAAAGGTTGCCACCTATGTATGTGAACTTAAAAGAAAATTATTATGCGATATGGCAATATCAAAGAATTGTTGTATGGCCTTACCCAACTTAGAGGATTGCGAGCAAAAAAATCAATAAGAAATAATGAAGTTCTCGCTGGTTTTACACGCCACTGTAGCTAGCATTTATACAAATACAAAAACTCAAAACAAAGCTAACAAATGAATCTAGTGAAAGCGATACCACTAAGCATGCTTTCGATGTATGTATGTATTCGCATGTACATATGTATGTGCATGGTATATCCGAAAGAGCAAAAAAAGGTATTTTCGAAGAATGCAACTGAAAAACTAAAAAATGCAACACACCAGTGAGAAAATATTATAAGCGTTTATAAATAGAAAACGTAAAAAAACACACAAAACATAATTCACAACAAAACAAATGGATTATTTTTGTGGTAAACAAAAAACAAAAACACAGACAAAAATATTGCGAGCATTCCCTGCAGCTCAGACATTTCAAAAATAGTTGCAAAATAAAGAAATAAACAATGACAAAGTAAAACATTAAAATGGCTGCTCCCACAACAAGTTGTGTATGTAGTGGTGGTTGTGTGTGTGTGTGTGTGAGTTTGCGTGGGCGTGAGTATTTCGTGCTGGCAGAAATCAACACCGACAACTCTCAATAGGCCAAACGGTATACACATACATATGCACACACACACACATACAAACACACATTGGTGCTGCCATTGCCATTAGCATCATAATGCCAGTTTGAGTCAAACGAATGCACAGCCAACTAACCATTTAACGGACTGTTACCCTAACCCAACCAAGCACACAAACCAACAACAAACTACAATAAAAGCGAATAAAACGAATCTCAACAAATACAACAAAAAACCCAAAGCAACAAAACGACAAACATGCAAAGCAATTGAAATTCGAGTTAAACCAAACCTTAAAACCTAAATACGGTATTGAAATTGAAAATAGCAGTAAATTCAACGAAATGGAACGAATTGAAAAGCAAATGTGAAGAGGTGCTGGGGGTCCAACAGAACTGATTCAGTGCATGCGGTGCAGGATAACCTCAAAAAACCACTTGAAAATGAGGTGAGCACAGCACAATATTGCTCTTGTTTCTCACATAATGCTATTTATTTGTGTTAGTTTGTGTGTGTGTGTATGGGTGTGTGTGTGAGTTTGCTCCTCCTGCACCATTCATTGTTGTTAAGTTTACTGACCGCAAATGCAATTTACTCCACGTTCATCAATGTAATTTCGTTCGAGCTAAGCAATAATGGGCTACAAAGTGACCATAAAGTAGAGCCACCAACCAGTTGAATGGCTAAATAGAAATGCCTGAATGGAAAGAACCTGCGTTGCTTCCTTGCGTTTGACCTTTTCTTTGTTTTTTGGTTTTGTTCTTATTTCGGTACACATTCTGCTCGGTTTTTTTGGCGCTACTAAGCACGCGAGCAAAATTTTAAGAAACCCGTTAGGAATTTCCTAGATGAAAGTTGTTTGTCTACGTACATAAATTAGTTTGGGTTCCGTTTTCCTGTTGGACTGCTAAGGTAATATTTCTTGCTTACTTGGTATGGATTTATTTTATGTAAAACTAAATTATAGCAAAGAGTAGAATATTTTTTCGTAGAGAATATTTATTTGAGACTTTTCGTACGGCAAAGCTCGTTAGGTAGTTGATAATGTAAATATTTATGGAACAATAAAACTCTGGAGGGATTTGGTAGGCATGCAAATACTACACCAAATAAACTTTGCACCTTCTGTGTGGTAGACCAGAAAATACTAAAAACATGTTTTTGCCTTACATATGTACATATAGATATGATGATTAATTCAAGGAGTTAATTGACCTGAGTTTCAAATTAAAGTATTGTTCAATAAGCTCATCCAACTAAGATCCTAAAGCACAAGTTTAAAGAATTTAATCAACTAGAAGTGAACGAATTCCCCTTCATTTCACTAAAAAAACCAACTCTAACACCAAATATTTTCCAATCAAAATTTTCTAATACCATTTGGAGAATTTGATTTCAAATATTTCAGTTTTGAGACTTTGGGATGAACCGACTGGGAGTGTTGTTTGGCACAGCTGCTGCCGTTTGTCAATCAAATCAATTATTTTATTACGACATGAGAGATACCAGAAAAAGGCATAAAATAAAATAAAAGCAACAAAAAAATACTGCATACTAAATATTGTAAATCGAGCATATATGTGAATATGTAGCAGTATTTCGATAACTATAAATGTGCAGATATGTACTTATACATATATTAGGGATGCTACGGAAGTGAGTTAAATAAAATAAAATAAAATAAAATAAAATAAAATAAAATAAAATAAAATAAAATAAAATAAAATAAAATAAAATAAAATAAAATAAAATAAAATAAAATAAAATAAAATAAAATAAAATAAAATAAAATAAAATAAAACAAAATAAAATAAAATAAAATAAAATAAAATAAAATAAAATAAAATAAAATAAAATAAAATAAAACACAATAAAATAAAATAAAATAAAATAAAATAAAATAAAATAAAACACAATAAAATAAAATAAAATAAAATAAAATAAAATAAAATAAAATTAAATAAAATAAAATAAAATAAAACAAAAAAAAAAAATAAAATAAAATAAAATAAAATAAAGTAAAATAAAATAAAATAAAATAAAATAAAATAAAATAAAATAAAATAAAATAAAATAAAATAAAATAAAATAAAATAAAATAAAATAAAATAAAATACAATACAATAAAATAAAATAAAATAAAATAAAATACAATAAAATTAAATAAAATAAAATAAAATAAAATAAAATAAAATAAAATAAAATAAAATAAAATAAAATAAGATAAAAAAAGCGTTTCGTCCACTGCATTTGTTTCATTCAAAATAATCGATGTCACCGATGTAGGTAGCTGCGACTCTGTTTTGAACCACTGCAGCAACCCTAATGAATTTTGCATGCCTGAGTGTTATCAGATTACACAAATAGCTTTTCCCCACAATGTTTGCAAAATGGACTTTCACATATTTACACAATTTTGTAATGGATTTGTTTTCGAACATTTTACTCTTAAGTTGTTGAACCATGCATTGAACACCATTTGCACTATATTCAATCAAATTCATGCTGTTTGTATTTTTGTTGCAGCAATTGTGAAAGTTTTTTTTGATTTACAATCTTTTAAGATAAGAACCAATCGTTGAGTGCTCTACAACTAAAGAGGATTTGCATTTTGAATGGAAAAAATTAAAAACTTTTATTTTATTATTAATGAATAAATATTTTGAAAATATTTTATTTTTATATTTTTGCATTGTTATACTATGTAGTTGCTCATGGCAATTGAAAAGCAACATTTTTAAAAGCTTTTAATTGAAGATATGTTGAGCGGGAAATTGATGAGCACTAGAAAAGTTCACCAGCAATGCACAAAAAAAATTAAATAAATGTACAAAAAAAAAAAATGTAAACAAGTAAGCGCAACGCTGAGCGCGGCTAGAACGAATGTAAAAAAATATGTTGATTCTACTTTTACGGCTGTATTCAGTGATATTTTTCTATAGTGAAATAGTAGCTAAGCTTTCGCTTAGACATCAGCGAAAGCATCTATGAAAATGACATTCAATTTTAGGTAGAAGTTTTTGAGTGACACGCATACAAACATACATACAGACAGATACAAATTTGTTCAGTCATTAAAAGATAGTTTATCTGGCAACTTTCGACTGATAAACGTTTCTTTTTTTTGTGCTCTGCCAAAGCACGCTTTCACGGAATGAGAAAACGCAAAGATGATCACAACCTTTGGGGAGCCGAAGCAAGATGATAATTACGAAGTTGAATATAAAAACTGTAAAATGAAGTCGGAAAGATATTGAGTGTTATAATACATAGTCGGAGTTCTGCTTTAGAATGCCTTTATTGCAATAATTATTTCGTATGTTTTTTTTTGTAAATAATTTGGATTCCTTTTGCATTTGATTTCTAAAATTCTCAGGAACTATTTTACCAAAAAGTATTAAAATATATACATATAAGTGTGTTTATTTACGCTTTAAGCATTTGACTCTGAAATAGTGGTGCACTGGCTAACAGATATCGGCTTATCCGGCTTCGGTTCCTCGATCGAACCAAAAATACAAAACGGGCACTTTTCCTTGAGTACTTGTCGATATTTTGGATGGCTATAAAGAAAATGTTGTTAGTAACAACTCGCTCATTTCACTTCAAAAAGTATTTATGCTACTCAATTTACCTGATAGCGTATACCACCGGATTGAGTACCGCACCCACTTTTGCGAATGTTCCACCCCAAATGGTAGCCAGTGGTGTTAGATCACCCACGCCGAATACGCCACAATAAGCAATTGTTACATAAGGCGTCCACGCCATAAACCATAAAGAGATTGTAGTCAAAGCCACCTTAGCCAATTTCAATTCAATACTCTTCTCACAATCCTCCGAAGAGCGCAACGACTTAACTTTCATGCGTCTCGCTTGCTCGCGCATTGCCTTTTCATGCGAGGCAACAGCAGCAATAATGAACCAATAAGAGTAACAAATGGTGAAGAGTGGCGTGAAGTAGACAAATGATGAGTAAAGGAATATATAGGAGCGGTCGCTCCAATCTTGTGTGATGTAATCAACAGTGCAGGCCGTTAAATTACCCTCCGGCACATATCTGCGCATGCATTTGAAGAGAAAAGAAAAGGAGTAATTTGAGAATAATTTGAGATCAACATAAAGCGTGATGTACCTGTTCCAACCCATCATTGGCAACACAGTCCACAATGTTGCAAACATCCAAATGCCTTTGATTTTTCGTTTTGCCAATTTTATTGTCATTGGCCGACCTGTCACGCCCTTCACTATGACATTATATCGATCCAGCGCAATCATTGTCATCGACCAAATGGAAACGCAGCCAAACATCGAGCCACAAATGGCGTAAATGTCACACCATAATGGTCCCAGCATCCAAGTTTCGTAATAGAAATTAATAATCATGACTGGCGCTTGTGAAACCATCATACACCAATCCGAAAAGGCTAGATTAAGGATGAGCAAGTTGGCGGGTGTACGCAACGATTTAGTGAGCCCAAATATGTAAAGTACCACACCGTTGCCAATGGTTGAGATGGTTAGGAGGACGGTTGTGAAAATAGCCAACACTTTGCTCATTCTCGAGTCCATTGGTGGGAATTTACCCCAATATGGGTTGATGAGATGAGCCATGTCTGGTGTTACCTGGAAGTAAAAGTTAAGAGTTCGGGTATTGACATTGAAAAATATTTGATTTCAAGGAGTGATACACACTGAGCTGGGTAGTCCTCAAATGTCCCCCCTGTGTCTTAATAAACCACAGTCAGAAACGCCTCAGTAGCTGACTCCAATGAATGATAAGCTAACAAGTAAATGTGATATAGTCTAAGTACGCTCTTCTCCTTTGAAACTGTTAAATTTGAGTTGTCTTTTTGTAGCCTGTATGCCGTAACCCACCCTCAGAAATGATCTCGTTTTGCCAATGAAAACGACAAGGGCTAATCCGATAAGCAAAGCTTAATCCCTTCATGCTTAGTGAGTTTTGATGTGTAGCCTCTCTGGCAGTTGTTTAGAAATAACAAAATCAATACCAATAACAAAATACATATGGACACACATACATATATACTACATATACATTAGGGCGGGTCGATTTGAGGGAGGCAAAAAAAATCGTCCATTGCTCTGTGGAAATCATATTCAAGTTCGAACTTGTCACTCATACGCAATGACCTCCTACCCAAAAGTTCGACCCAAATTGGGGGACATCAGAATTCGTTTTAGAGGCATGGTTCCTTCGGCAAAGTTTCTTATTTTGATCAATAGAATATGATTTTCACAGAGCAATGGGCGAGTTTTTTGCCTCCCCACAAATCGACCCGGCCTAATACATACGTATGTAAGTTTCGACCGGTGTAAATATGTTAGAGACTAAACGTTTTTAATTTGTTATGCAAATCGACACCTAAGCAATCAATAAAATTGAAAAAAAAGGAAAATAAACAATAAATTAAAATACCGCAGAAGCAAAGAATACAATTTCCCAAACGAAGTTGTTCGCCGGCGGTGATCGGCAAACATTGCTCAGTATATTTCTGCAATGCTCAGCATATTTCTGCGATTCGGGCTCGATACTCGCACGAATTTGTAGCGAAAATCAGGAGAAACACACCACCAATTGAAGAAGAAGCTAATTACAAAAGAGGTCGAATTTGGGTTATACAAACGTCTCTTAGTTGCTCAAATATAAAATTACTCTATGTATACTTAAACGTAGATAGATTGTGGGCCAATGGGTTCTCATTTCGGGACTATTTTCAACACCGTTTAGGAACTTTTTGGAAATTTGTTTGGTACTAAAAAACGTTTTTGAAAATATTGCCCTTGAAAGCACTGAAGAATCTTACTCCTGACTAAAATCTTTAACTCTGTCTCTCTTTATATGTAATGACGTCACTTTTGGGAGATGGTATTATAAGGAATTGTGTTTCGCGCTTTACTGGTTGGAGTGATTTATAGCGCGACTCAAATTGAATAAAGTGTTTCAGCAGCTTTGACGTCCATGCTAGATTGTTTTAGCTCGATAGCCAAGCAATGCTTTTAACTGTCCACTTTTACATGGTAATACGGTCTCAACCAGCTGCGGTTTCAACGTTTCGTTTTCATAAAGTCTAATTTCGGTTTGTTAAGTGGAAGTTCTGGTTGCTTTTAAGCTTTTATCTATATCCTTTGACTATCGGTTTTGATTGCTTTTTTGACGACTGGTCTTAGATTTTGTTGTGGGAAGTTGGCTTGCTAGTGTTGAGGTTGATGCTATGGCATAATTAGGGATTTAATATTTGTGGACGACAAAGTAGAAAAGTAACCTCGCTTTTAGCATTTTTAATTTTTAACTAATTTTAATAAAAAGTTAAAAAGAGAGTAATAATTAAACTGGAACATACTTCGAAAATTCACACATCAATTATTTTAGTATTATCAAACTACTTTTTGATTTACGTTCCTATTCTGCCCTGGTAAAGGTATTGTTACTATCGGTGACTAAAGTGACAAGTAATGCTGAATCCTTTCATGTTCAAAGTCATTGGCTCCCAATATTTCGAGCAACAACTGACGTCTTCTTATTCGGCCCAAGAAATTTCGAGAAAATATCGTCATCAACAAGAAAGTATTTCGCTCGCAATTCATAAATTTTTTTCCCCCTTTTTGATATTGTTATACTACAGATTCAACTCGAGGTTATTAAATTTTTCACTTAGCTTCAGTCAAGCTAACAATTACAGTCAGTCTTAAAAGCAAACCACCGGCAAAACTTAAACAGAAATATTTTCAAAATGTTCGTTCACTGCTACTATTTGGTTTGAAAATGTCCTTTCTCAACAAAAAAATGCTTTTAATTTTCACTTACACAATCAAGTATGGTACCATTTGCCATATACAGTTCACATTGTTTACCAAATTCATCCCAAAATTCATTGAATCTGCAGAGAAACGAATAACAAATTTTTATACATAATTTATATATATATACATATATTCGATATATACATATATGGTAAATATGTATGTATGTAAAAAAATATTTATACACTAACCGTTCTTGACTTTCCGAAAAATTTAATGTTGAAAAATATTCGAACATTTTTAATTTTACAATGTGCGTTAGTCGTTACGCACCCGTTTCTGACATTTAAATCACTGCTACGACGACGCGTTAACATTTCGCAAACAATATTTGTCGTCGACTCATAGGCGCTTTGAGCCCAAAGAGCTCATTTGAACATTTCCGCGCTAACATGCTTAAAATACAGACAGCTTAAATAGCTGACACAGTGAAAAAAAAAGGTCAATAAAAGTGTACACTTGAAAGAATTTAGGATCAAATATGTTTAAGGTTATTATTTTTTTCAAATTATTTTATTGGTTGTTGTTGCTTTCACGAAGATTTGGAAATGAATTCAGTACGTTCTGCCCGTCTGGCATGGTAACCACTTGCTTGACATCTTGAATTTTCAGGTCCTCGATTTTAGTCGCCTTTTAGGACAGTCATACCTACCGCGCGTATAATTTAGGCCCCTATCTCGCTGGGGGTTGGTTGTTTGTAACAACAGCCGCGCGCTCGAGTATGTGTTTTTGAAATATTTTTCAAATTGATAACAGACAAACCCAAATGGGTCCAAAATAGTCACGAAAAAGTTTAAAAATGGTCCCGAAATCGTTTCGAAGCTATCCCGAAAATGTCCAGAAAGAACTTTCCATAACTTCGACTTCAGAAGGCCATTTGTAAGTTTCGGAGAAGCGATATTTAATTTTAGAAGAGTTCTAGAAACGAAACGAAAAATAGTTTTACAACAAATTTCCAGTTTAAAAATTTTGTATCATTTTTTTTTCAGTGTTCTTTGCCTTGACAGTGAAAATGCATTAAGCTAATCTAAAACGTCCAGCACTGATTTGAGCTATGACGGATTATCACCCTTTACTTTGAAATAATGAGCGTAATACACATAATATTGGTGGTAGCAAATGCTTTGAAGACTTTGTGTCGATGTTAATTAGAGTGGATGTGAATGTTTGCCGTGACTATTACCGTTAGTAGAGTGCTTGACTCACTTAACCAAGATCAAAAGTTCAAAAGTTGTACGACTGCAAGTTTAGAGACCATTTCCTCACCCAGCCTTTGGTTGTTTTTTGTAGGGAAGTTAAAATGTCCAACAAATTTAAAGTGGCCTTCAACATTAGAGCCAAGATAAGAAAATGGCACTAAATCATCTGCTTCACAAGATGCTTGCTAGGCAAACTCTGGCCTCGTAACTTCATGAAACTAAATTTCACTTTTATTACGCATCGACATTTTCCCTTTCAAGTATATACTCGTAGTATAAAAAAGAAAAGTTCAAAGGGCTATTTTTAAGGTTATGTTTATCTTCCGACAAATATTTTTTTGAGCTGCTTTTATTTATGCGCTTGACAAAAGCGATTACGAAATTTTGGTTAAATTTGTCTAATTTCTGTAGAAAGCTTTTAATGTTCTTATCTAGAAAATTTTTTAGTGGTGAAAGTGATGGTTCGTTAATACCAACAACAAATATATCCAGGCTATAGTTATAACGCTGTTGGAAGCCAACCATGACCTCAGACTAATTAAATTTATAATTTCCACTCGTAGTAGTCTACATACCATCGTATGTTGCTTAATTTAATTTTTTTCCTTTGTTGTTTGTTTTGATTTTCTATCATCAAAGTACAAGGTGTAAAACATCAAATAAAAACAAGAAAGCCGGTCTAAGCTCGTGTGTATTCCAACATTGTATACTTGGCTGTGGAATTATTTTTATTTTATTTTATTTTACTTTATTTTATTTTATTTTATTTTATTTTATTTTATTTTATTTTATTTTATTTTATTTTATTTTATTTCATTTCATTTCATTTTATTTCATTTCATTTCATTTTATTTTATTTTATTTTATTTTATTTTATTTTATTTTATTTTATTTTATTTTATTTTATTTTATTTTATTTTATTTTATTTTATTTTATTTTATTTTATTTTGTTTTATTTTATTTTATTTTGTTTTATTTTACATTATTTTATTTTATTTTATTTTATTTTATTTTATTTTATTTTATTTTGTTTTATTTTATTTTATTTTGTTTTATTTTATTTTATTTGTTTTTATTTTATTTTATTTGATTTTATTTTATTTTATTTTATTTAATTTTATTTTATTTGTTTCTATTTTATTTGTTTTTATTTTATTTTATTTTATTTTATTTTATTTTATTTTGTTTTATTTTATTTTATTTTGTTTTATTTTATATTATTTTATTTTATTTTATTTTATTTTATTTGTTTTTATTTTATTTTATTTGATTTTATTTTATTTTATTTTATTTTATTTTATTTTATTTTATTTTATTTTATTTTATTTTATTTTATTTTATTTTATTTTATTTTATTTTATTTTATTTTATTTTATTTTATTTTATTTTATTTTATTTTATTTTATTTTATTTTATTTTATTTTATTTTATTTTATTTTATTTTATTTTATTTTATTTTATTTTATTTTATTTTATTTTATTTTATTTTATTTTATTTTATTTTATTTTATTTTATTTTATTTTATTTTATTTTATTTTATTTTATTTTATTTTATTTTATTTTATTTTATTTTATTTTATTTTATTTTATTTTATTTTATTTTATTTTATTTTATTTTATTTTATTTTATTTTATTTTATTTTATTTTATTTTATTTTATTATATTTTATTTTATTTTATTTTACTTTATTTTATTTTATTTCATTTCATTTCATTTCATTTTATTTATTTTTTTTTTTTTATTTTATTTTATTTTATTTTATTTTATTTTATTTTATTTTATTTTATTTTATTTTATTTTATTTTATTTTTATTTATTTTATATTATTTAATTTTATTTTATTTAATTTTAGACCGAGGTTTAACTATTTAAAGCTCTATTTTAATTTGACTATGACTATGTGAAAAATATTGCAGTGTTCTTTTTTTAATAAATTTTTTATCAGCTTTTTATCGCTAGATTAAAATAAAGTGCACATCTCCCTTAATTGACCCTCGTATCATATGTATTACACGTGTTTGACCTGTGTAACTATGCAACTTACATCTAAATTTAATTTGTTGATTTAATTAAAGAGAGATGTGCAATGTAGACCAGTTTTACACGGAATATTACGTGAATTACATTAAAACTTGAAACAAAACTCAAACTTTGAAGGGTGTTTTTGGAACACACAAAATTGCATGAAAAATTCACCAGTCGCTTTCAAATGAAACTAAATTTTTGAACATTACCTCACTTGTAACCAGTTTACGCTGCATAGCATTGTTGGAGTAATGTAACGAGTAACACCAATGGACAGAGGTTGCCACGCTTTTTATTCACAAAATTTCATTTTCAACGCTAATTGGATTAGCGTAGTGCAGCAGTATAAAGCGCAAAACGCTTATAAATTTGCATACGAATAAAATTACGAAAATTGTGCATTTGAAAACAACCTTCAAACTGTTACTGGAGAGTGGGTGGTGTACACCAAAGCAACAAACGAAGTGCACTTTAGATAGATGGTGCCAGCAGTTCAAATGTGGGTGCATAGAGAGCGCGTAAAAAAACTATTTAGTTAGTGTAACTGCAAATTGTTTAGTAAATTGAAATCACTTACTTCGTAGAGATAAAGCTGGATGGAAGGGAGTATAACACATTTCGCAATATTAAGTTGAGGTGCCATTGCAATAAATGTTCTTATGAATACTATTATTATTTATATGAGGGGGAGAGCAACGGATTTACGAATGGTGGGTCGAATCGCTTCAAAATCCGTAATTGACGGAAAATAAGCAACTGATAAGGTACATACCCTTGACCCTAAACTGTGATCATAATTGAGGTAGAATAATGCTAATATTAATACAAATATATACATTGTTGTTGTTGTTATTTTTGTTATTGTTGTTAATAATAAAACCCCTATAATATCCTTTAATACACCACATATGGACATACATATGTATGTACATATGTATGTACAAGTTCGTTAGTATTCCGCATTTCCATGGCATTTTCATTTACGCCTTTGAAAAATCATTTCAATTTCTGCAAGTTAAATATTATTGCAAATGTTTCTTGTTATTTTTCTCATTTCTTGCTCGTTGTTTTACATGCTGCAACATCCAGTGGTGCAATTTTTAAATTATTGGAAAAATATTTAATCCATTGATGTTCGTCAATTCCACTTGCACAAATTGAAAGCCACAGATTTTCCAATCAACTCGTAAAAATATTTGCATATGAATATTTTGGAAGATTTTTTTTTTTTGGGAAAGTAGGAAATAAAAATAAAGAAAGTTTTTACGCACGAGTATCCCTATGTAGGTAGTCTATTTTGCCAACTATGAGTATAGCGCATGCAAGCAAGGCTCTGCATACATATGTACATATGAACGAAGCATAAAGGTTACCAGGCAAGGCATGCACGAGCGTCGCCACGAAAATGTTGGATGTAACGCTACAAGGATTAAATATTTTCTTGTAACATACATATAATAAATTTATATAGACGTTGAGCACACGAATATATATCACACACTTGATAAACGTGCGATCTCAACTATTCGCATAAATATACGTCTGCATGTAGGTAACGGGAGATACCCAAACAAACAAAATGTACACCTTATGTAAAGCTTAGGCTATGAAGTAAATGCCATTATATCACTCGGACTCAAATCTGACAGCTTTATGGTCCACTTTTTACTATGCGATTAGGCATATCCGCACAGCCCCGAAAATCATCCGAAAATATTAAGGCTTAGGAGTAATTCTTTCTTGTCTCACAGCGAGCAATCTCTTAAAATATCTAGCAAATATGCCTGCCCCTTGAAGTAGAGTTTTAATACAAACAGCAAACTTCTGCCACCTCTTAGAATTAAAGACTGTTTCAACCTACGAGAGGTTTGATCCTCTTTGCAGTTCGGGATAGAGACGAGTTTCAAGCCCGTTTTTGTATAGATTATAGATGCTTACTGGCGGCCACCGTGGTGTGGAGGTAGGGTTGCCGGCCTACCACACTGAAGCCGGGTCCGAGCCCTGGTGCAGGTTACATCAAAAAGTGGTTTGAAAAGGTTTTTTCAAAAACGGGGTCGCCCCTCGGCAGTATTTCATGCCAAAAACCGTAGGTCCGCCAAATTTGTAGGAACAATTTCAAAGCGCCACTCCACAAATTGGAAGAGACTCAAAAATCTCCTAGGAGGTTGATGATGTAATTGTTATATATCGCGCCATATATATATAAATATATATAGATGCTTACAACATTTTTTATTGGGTATTTCATAGGACTTACAACCCCGTACTTCAGAATACCGAAATTAAAAGCTTTCGAAAACTATGAAAATTGAAACTTTAAGCTGGCACATTGGGTTTCCTTTTGGCACGAAGTTAAGTTAATAGAAGCCACAGGAAATGTCTTTGTCGACGTTTAGTTCAAATGTTATTACATCTGTGCCACAAATTGAATAAGGCCTTGTTCATACTACAGCTGAAAACATCTATAAATCACTTCTAGTCAATCTGGATTTCAGTCAAATGTTAGGAACACTGAATATTTGTGGATACCATTACATTTTAGAATTTTTATTAAACAAAGTAACATTTTAGAGAAAAGCTTATTGCATTTTTTAGTTTTCGTTTTATGTCCGATTAGTGTGCGTCAATTGAAAAAAAGAGAAGATCTAACCAAGTGGTAATCGATTATTTTATTATTTAGGAAACGATATTTATTGCTCGTAAAACATCCCTTTAATACTGTGTTCTATTGTTCTCTTTTGCGCTTTCTAAAACCCAGAGATGCAACGAAAACTCGCGACATAAAAAACAATTGGATTCACGAAATCCCGAAATAGTTAAAAAATGCTTCGAGATTGAACACACTAGTATCCACATCTCCCATCTCCCATCTACTTCATACATATTTATGAAAATGCTTATGCAGTTATACAAGCGCAAACATAAAATGTCTGCTATAAAGGAATGCTTAACGAGCAACAGCAACAACAAAATCAAAGCAGATTAAGGAGCCAAGTGGTGAGAATTTTGTAGTGAATAAGCGAAACTATGCATCAGAAATGCTGCTGCGCTACACGGTTTCAAACGATAAAAAACCAAAAAAAAAAGAAAAAAAAAAAGACTATCGAAGTGTCAGATCGAAAAGCGTATGCGCGCGGTTGTTAGCGAATATAAGTTGTTGTGAGGACATTAAGTAAACGCATTAAAAGCGTAAAGTAATTTGAAGTATCTTTGCATAGTTGTAGTTGCAATAATTTAACGGGTGACGACGAGCATATTGCTTGAACCACAGCTCGTACTTGGACGCCTTGATATTGAGTGGGTGGGGTGTTGACTTGACTCTTCAAGGTGGTCTATAGTTAGCCTTGAGCTAAATATGTGAAGAAATTCCAAATTGAAGCTGCAAAACGATGATGAGGATGATGAGGATGAAAGGCGTTGAATAATGATTCAATACGATTACTTTAAGTCGTCAAATGCGATGGCCAAGCAAATGCCAAAGCATACCAAAGTTGTATAGTTATTTCGTTTATATAAATACTTCTACATACCGATTGTATATATGTACATATGTATGTATATGTGTTTATTATATATAATCATATATAAATGCTTACATCATCAAACACTTTGATATTTTACGAAAATATCTAACGGAAGCTAAAAATATACTCTCACAAACGTGCGGCCGAGAGACGTGAGTGTGAAAAGCTTGAGATGCGGCTGATGGCAAAAACAACTTTAATCAAAAAAATCAACTAAATCGGAACTGAAATATGTATGAAAGGCGACCACGAAAAACGTACTCGAGAGATCGGTGACACCCAATGATTTCTGAAAATGGAATAAAAAGCTACCGCTACACCTACTTTTTCGAGATATAGACTAGCCCTAAAGTAGCCGAAATAAAACTGGACACGAATTGGCACCACCAATCGCATTACCATGTGAAAAGTGAACAGTTCAAAATATTGCTAGGGCATTGAGCTCGTACTAGCACTGCAGTAAAAACGTTTAAACTCCGAGTCAGTGAAATTTTCCTGCAGCGTACTTCATCTTTTGTACGCTTTTTTGTTGTAGCTAAATTCTTTGACAAATTAACTTCCACATTTCAACCAAAAAAAAGCTTAATTTTTGTTCACCAAGGCCAAGTTAATTAAGTTTTACGCGTCTGTCATGGAAGTGGATGCAAGATTTGGCTCTATCTTTACATGGCTACAGATATATATACATATTTACGTGATATATAGTTACAAAGTTGCGTGTGCATAAAAGTTACAGGAATTGCTGCAGTTAACCTTAAATATTTTGGAGTTTTCCTTTACCTCACAATGAGTTTATAGTAAGGAGCCATACGAGCTTGAAAATGCAATATAAATATATATATAAACATTAGACTGTGCCAAAAAATATATTTAAAATTTTATAAATTGTTTTGATATTATTTTTCAATGTTAGCATACAAAGCTCTTTAGTAGGCTGTATTTACATTTTTGTGCGTTTTTAATAAATTATCAAAGTAAATGCAAAATTATTGAAGGAAAGATATTGGTATAAAAAACTTTTGCAAAATTTCAATCTACTTCAAAAAATAGTTTAAAAAGGTTATTAGTATCAAAAAAAGAAAATATAAAATTTTTTGTGAGCAGCCTAATGCATCCATATGCTACATAGAACTGTCTACATATGAGTATACTACATTTGCAACAACCTCTTCGTTATAGCTTCATTGTTGTACAACAAACCAAGTGCACTTCTGTTGCGCACAATCGTTCGAGTGTTACTAATTCCCCCGTTTAATATCTGTACGCATATCAAAATATACTGGATTATACAAGTAAATACGCAAGTGAACTTCTCTTAGGAAACCTTTGCTGAAGCTACATACGAGTGATGTAAATGTTTTTAGATTTTGTGACATTCGTTTTTACAATAACGGGATCCTACTTCTGCAGGCACAAAGCAGTTCTCTGCGCTGAAAAGTATACTAAGCTTTAAGTTAGACTTCTTGAAATGCTTTTGTAAAAATTTCATTCAATTTAATGCAGCTGTTTGCAAGTGATGCGCGTTCAAACATACATACAGACATACACAAATTCGAAGAACGGTTGTTTTGGTTTGCGTTACGCGAGACGTGACTTAAAAAATAAAACACACTACTGTATTAATTCTTTATACCTACAAATTTTTAGAATCCAGTAAAAATAAACGTTAATTTTCGGGATCCGAAAAATTTCATCATTTTCGGTTTATCATCACTACCACAAACACATAAGCATTCTCTTGCATTTTTCAGAATAAATAGTTTCCGTTGTTCCAAACGATTACGTGCAACATGTTCGTACCAAGACTGGTGAGGGGTGGTGTGCTATGCGAGGGTCAGCTCAAAGCGCAACAAGGCATGCCTGATTTAAGTCTTTAAACGATTCTTCTGCTTCTCTGGTACAATGTTTTGTGGTATGAGGTTTCAAGTGTTTAAAAATGTTTATATTTAATAGTTAGAATTTCTTAATTTTTTTTGTAGCCAAAAGATGTAGTATCCTATGACTTGATCTTAGAAAATACTATCTTGTTCTCTCTAAGGGTAAGTTAGAAACTAGGCTACTAATCTCCACTCAGCTCTTATAACTATCAGCTAGGCACAATAAATTCTTAAATTGGCAAGTGCTTTTGAGCTTTCTTTAGAGGAATATGCGCGCTTCATATGTCATACAATATGCCCATTTCCCTCAACGTTGCCTTCTAATCATTACGTCAAGGACATCAAGGACATCAACATTATGCATGGCGGAGCGTTGAATGGCAATGACTGTTTTATGCTCGCGTGACAAGTCCCTCTGAGGGTCAGTCATGATAATAGCAATGGCAAACTGACATAATAAAAAAAAACTACACAATTCCCGTATTTACGCAGCACAGGAGCAGAGGGAGCGCACAGACGCCTAGGCGGAATGAGCTGAGTGACGGTTTATTAAAGCTTTGACTTGCGCGTGCACATTCCCACAAGCTGTTAAAGCCTTAGTAATGTATGTGTAAACATATTGTTAACACACACACAAGTATTTACATTGCGACAAACTGCCAACATCAGCATCGGCATCAACGCTTGGGCTAATGTTTATAATTACAAAGCACTTGCGTTACCACTTTTCGCATTGCCGCATCATTTCAAACACCAACGACCATGCCAAGGCGGCAAACGAAACGCACATTTCAAAACGTAAATGTCAACCGATGCGCTCGTATGCTATGTATGTATGTATAGCTGTGTGTGTGTGTGTGTTTGTCACATTTACCGCATATTGGCGAAAGTCATATAATGTGGTGTCTAATGAGCTGCCTATTTAGACGCTGTCATCTACAATCTCCACACATTTTCACATTCGTTTCTAGTCGTGTATGTATGTATGTATGTGTGTGTGTGCTTGCGTTGCAATTAAATTCAGCAACTTAGTAAATACCCTGCAAAAAATCGTGCGAGTGAGCTCTAAAAAGTGTGATCCGAGATCAGAGATGTAAAAGAATGCATTCTTTCGCGAATAATTATTCACTTGATTTATCGTAAAATGATTGCAATAATTTTTTGAATTCTTTGACTGGGATTTCAAAAATGAAGTCACTATTGAGACTTCATTCTGCGACTTTGAATTCTTTTTTTCATTCATTTTTTGGTTATTCGCGTATTGCATTCATTGAATAAAAAGTCTCACTGAAGTCAATTGAAGTCATTTGGAGTCATTTGAAATCAATTTACCTGTGACATATGAGACATGATCGTAAACTATTTTTGTTGCAATTAGTTAGTGACTTCACTCAACAAATTAAGTCAGTAAGTGACTTCTCTAAATGTCTTCAAAGTCGACTTCAAAAAGACTTCAGACTTAATTTTTTCATTCTTTAGTCAAAAAGCGAGTCAATTAGTGCATTCGAAATTTAAAGTCATTGAATAAGACTTCAACTGATTGCATTCGCATATGAATGCATTCTTTTACAACCCTGTTAAATACTAATTGGAGTGGAAAGTGGATTAGTCGCTACATACCCGTTCGGGTGCAATTATTCTCTCTATGGAGAGGACATGCTCAATCAAATGTGAATAGTTCAGCCCATACAAAGTGAACAGGCATCCTCCTCTGCGATTCGTCTCGGACTGAGACTATACTAATAGCATTTTTTGCAGAGTAGTTACTAAGTGCGACTGATCTCTGAAAAGTGTGATCCTAAAAAAATACCTTTCGTCTACAGTGGGCTACATTTGACCCTAACTATTTCCTTATAGGCAAAGTTAGGACAAGTCGATTTGAATTTCAGTAGCCTACTTTTAGGTGCTGGAAGCAAACTTGTCCGACCGTAGCCGTAAGGAAACACTACCTTTTTGGGCATGAAAGCGCCTAGTTAGTTCCTCCATACGACATGCTCAAACAAAGAGGATCAGATCGAAACTGGCATTGGGGGCAAGCACCTTTGCGTCTCATCCCCGATTCATACTAGACTAAGTGTTTTTTTTTTGAAGGGCATAGAGAAAAATTTTTGGTTTAGAACAAGCTTTAAGGCGTCAATCAGTTTCATGGTAAGTAGATTTTGACTAGTTCCAGCCCGGCAGTAAGTGAACATCGCTATGAATTTTGAACTTTTAGAATTTGTGACATGAGTCACACTTGTCTGCGGTCACCATAACCCACATATGCATCCATAAATCGATTAAGCTATTGACATTATCCTTGTGGCATATCCTGATGCTAAAATGATCATCAAACTATTTGCTTAAGCAAGGTATTTATTCAGTTTGATAGTTGCCCTTGTATTCATTGTAGAGTAGTTTCAAACTAGTTGCCTCTACTGCTGGGTGTATAAGCCTGCATATAGGTGTGTGTGTGTGTGTGTGTAAGCAAGTGTTAATTAGACATTATTTGATGCGTGCAATGACAATGTGGAGCACAAAAATTTTCAAATTTCACTTCACTCAAACTGAATGTTGCTTAACTGGAAATGACACGTGTTGGTGGGTGATGCCATTGCTACATCAGCCAATCCTACAACGCCTAGCAGCGCTACAAAACGTTCTATGAGTACAACCGCCTTTGTCTTTACTCAGCGGTCTTTGCTATTTACAATTACTTGCCACATACACTCAGCTTTGTTGCTTTTACTTATCATTTGAATAAATATTTTGCTGGTTATGATGATGCTTATAATTATGTGGGCGGGGGGGGGAGTGCGTGTGTGAAATTAACTCTTGTAAGACAGCTATTGACTATGCTGGTGACGTGCGCGCTGCATTAAAAATGTAAACAGAACAAAGTGGTGTGACGTTTTACGATGACGTTACGCTTCCCTGGGGATGGGTACTTGAGTGAAAGAACGTGGGCTTATGTGATAGAGCAGACATACACAATACGACGCGACGCACCGAATTTTAATTTTGCGAAAAGTGACATGAATTTTTATTGCTTTCACAGATCATGCAAGGAAATTCAAATAATTTTTTTTTTTTTTTTGGTCGTAAATGAAATATTTATTTAATTTTTGTAGAGAAATATAAACATATGTAGTTGGAACAGTTTGACAGTGCTGGTTCGAAGTCTGTCCACAGCATTTATGAGATAGCAGAAATTAAGATACAAAATCATTGATTTTTCCGTGCTGAAGTCAGAGGTCCATAAGTGGCCTACTTGGGTTTTTTTCGTTATAGAAATTCAGCTTATTTGCAACCATTTCATTTACTCAGCTAAAAAGTGAGTTGAAATTCGAGAACGCTTAAAAGTTCTGGTTAGTATTTATGGACATAAATTTTGCGTTATGATTTCGCTAAGAAATTTAAAATTTATAAAATAACTTTTGCTGGTCTCTTTTTGAATCGTTATTTAGATGCCGGACTATTTATATTTTTCAACTTTCTTAAAAGAAAATGTAATGCAACCTTATTTGACTTTCAAAGCAAATTTCAAATTAAAAAAAAAAAAAAAAAAAAAAAAAAAATTGTCGTTTTATTCATACCTCGCTAAGTGCTTGCCAAAAAAAAACACGCATTCTATGTACGTAGGAATAAAAAATGACTTATAAATATTTGTTCCAAATTGCCTTTGTTGTTGTTATCCAACGAAGCCATATACGATTTCACTTACAGCATATTTTACAGACAGATCTCTTACACATTTCGGGTTGCGAATGGGCTGCCAAGAACAAGCACGCCTACTTAGGTGGAAAAATTTTTTATAGAATTTTTATTTAAATATTTTTTTTTAATTTACTCAAATTATTACCGACTTGTTTTACAGGCCAGGCATTCTACTTAATAGCTCACCACGTCACTCACATCCCCGCCTACAATTTGCTGCAACCCACGTCAGCATATTTTACTTATTTAATATTCAAATTGGCTTTTTTGCCTTAATTAAATAGTGAAGTGATTCTTACTTGATTTATATGCATTGAAGCGGAAATATTTGCTTACATATCGACGCTAAAAATGTAATAACGACAGTTTTGTGCGCCTCAACTCGCACTACACGCTCCGTCCCCTATTCAGTCAATGGTAGCGACATGGACTTTAATATTTCTGTTAATTACTTTCAATAGCGCTCAATGCGATTTATGGCCAATGAATTTTTTTTTTAATAAAAAGTAAAATGCGCTTACAAGTCTCGTACATAATTGCGCAGAGCAAAGAATAAAAGTGGAAATATTGGAAAAGAAGAACTCAAGAAAATATGTGCAAAAAGAAGGCAAACAAATATGCGCTGACCCTCGCTTTAACTGTTTAAATTAAAAATCAACAAGGGCACAGCATTTTATGTGGCCCCCCTCACCTCGCTCGCGGCGTCATGACAGCGCTGAGGAATTGCACACGGCGTAGTAAACTAGTTTTTTTGCTGCATCTTTTATAACCAGATGTTCAAGTGCAACGGGTCGAACCGGAATTTTTAAAAAACCTATAGGTGGCAGCCCTGTAGTAATATATCGAACAGCAATATTTAAATACAGAATATTAGATTATAGGAGGTAACCTAAATTAGAATTGTTTCAAAATAACTTTTCATTGGATACCCATATTGACATATGTCATTCGAATTTCTTTAAATTTTATATAAGTGGCAACCCCGTAAAACAAGTTGAGGTGGCAAGACTTAAGTAAGGGCGCTTATATTCTAGCAGCTGAATTTTGTACAAAATTGTATGTAAACAAATAATGTCACATTCCAGGTAATGCGGTTTAAATAAAGCAAAACGATTAAACTATTAGGTGGCAACCCTAGGTAATATATGTACATATGTACAGTTCCTCCCATAAATTCAGAAAACAAAAATTAAGAAACACATTTTTTCAGAAATATTTTTTCCGAAAGTCAAAATTCAGAAGTCAAAATTCAGAAATTAATGGGACGGCAAAAAAAAATCAAATTTTGGGCAAAAATAAATTTTTTTCTCCCGTCTCATTACTTTCTGAAATTTTAGATGTAAATTTCACTTTCTGAATTTTTACTTTCTGAATGTTAAGATAAGCTACTTTGCCCAAGAACCTTTTAAATATTTATAGTAACTCCTATTTAAAGAATTTGATTTTGAATTCTAAAGAAAAAAAAATTTGTCAACAAAGGGTTAACGCATAATTACTTGTGTTATAACGCTAAACATACCGGCAAAAAAATTTATTTAGAAATTATAAAAATTAAAATTTAGGTCAACAATGGGTTAATGCATGGCGTTTAAAGGGTTAAAACGCTAAAAATCAACTACTCAAGCCTATGTAAACCTATTTTGATGTGAAAAAATTTGATATTAAAGTTAAAAGAAAATTTAGGTCGTCAATGGGTTAACGTATGGCCGCTCATGGCTTATAATTTTAAATATTTGCCAATTAAGTGCAGCACAACCCATTCAAACCTAACCAAAAAATCATTCATAATATCGTTTTAGAAATAAAAATGTGTTTCTAAATTTTTCCTTCTGACTTTTGGTTTCTGAAAAATGATTTCTGAAAAAATTTTTCCAAAAAATTGTATTTCTGAATTTTTTCTGTCTGAATTTAGGGGGGGGCCCCTACATATACATATATACATACCTTTAATGTTATATTAGATTACTTGCAATTGATTAGTGGCGTATCGCATTTAATCAGTTTTAATATCAAGTGGCAACCCTGTAAATATCGCTTGAGTGGCAGCACCTGGGCAGTTAGTCTGGTGTTACCTCAAGGGACTACCGGAGCGTTCCGTTTTCATGTCCGGCAAAGGACCATCGCTTTCGACAAACCTTCGAGGTCTATTTTTATCGCTAAAAACAAGAACAACAACAACAATAATTAAAAGTTTCAAAACCAAACGCTGCGTATATAATTTTTGTTTCAGCCGCACGTAGATTACCTTTCCAATTTTTTGTTGCTATCAATGTTCTACGTACTAGTATATTGCTGTGGCGCGCATATTAGAATTACAGACTTCTGCTACCAACCAACTCCGCTGTCCTTGGAGGCACGTGGCAACAGGTGCAGTTACCAGCGTTTGTCATCGCTTTTGCTGCATTCACTATTACATATGTTGTTGTGCGTTGTTTTTTTGTGTTGTTGTGCCATTGTCGCCATTGCTACTACAACAATTCTCACTGCCTGGCTTCCATAGCTCGAATGATTTAATTTCATACGTTGCACTTGATAACCGGAAAAGTAGCTGCATGTTTAAATTTATATGTCTGCATGTATGTATGTATGAGTGTGTGAGTGTGTTATATAGCGAATGTAAACATGTGTATGCATGCATGTAAAAGGATATGCTAGTGGACAATGTGGTAATTGCTTGAGAGGCAATGTGAGTTGTGGTTGTTATTAAACTAGGCGGCTTCGCTTTTGTTGTTGTTGTTGTTGCTGTGGCTGATGACAACACTTGTGTGTGGAATATAAAAGATGCTGCTGTCTGCCGTAATTTACGTTAAAACGTTGTTAAGTGTTATTAAAAAGAAAATTAAAAGATAAATGTACATGAAATTATGTGAAAAGAAATGAGCTCAAAACTAGTTAGCTGATCGTGGCTAAAAGGCTGCGTGCAAAATAAATGAAGGTTGCTCATACGCCATGTGCGACCAACGCTGCGCTGTTGTGGAATGAATAAAATAAAAGTCACACAAATGGTTGTGAAAAGTAAACAAGAAAAAAAAAAAAGCAAAAATAAAAAATCTTCAAACAAAAACTCCAGCGCATTTGAAATTCTGCAACGTCGGCTAGAGCTATGTAGCTTGCAAGCGTAAAGCTAAAACTACGATTCCTCTTAACAAGGTGTTGGTTAGTAACAAATTTAGCCAACAACAATTTACATAGACGACCACATGTCAGGCATTGCACCGCAAACAGAACTAAAATACAACACGAAAAATTACTAAAAAAAGAAGGGCGCATGTGAGACTTGGGTGTAAATGAAAATTATACAACCAGCTGTGAGTTTTAACTAGAAAGTCATTATTATGTATTGATTATCATTTATTATTTATTATTTATTATTTATTATTTATTATTTATTATTTATTATTTATTATTTATTATTTATTATTTATTATTTATTATTTAGTATTATTTATTATTTATTATTTATTATTTATTATTTATTATTTATTATTTATTATTTATTATTTATTATTTACTATTTATTATTTATTATTTATTATTTATTATTTATTATTTATTATTTAGTATTATTTATTATTTATTATTTATTATTTATTATTTATTATTTATTATTTATTATTTATTATTTATATGACCTGCTTTCTTGATCTCTATCTGAATTTGAAATATTTCCTTTGCAAATCTCTCTGTGTCCTATGCCCAGTTGAGTATAAAAATTTTTAACTTACAACAATCGTAATAGCGAGCACAAATTGCATGCTTTGCTAACTTTTGTGGATAAACTCTCATGTGTGTTTACATATGTATGTATGTACATATGTACAATAAAAAAGTCGCTGCAAACAGCATGTAGTAAATGTCGTTTATTCAACTTACAAGCAACTCATGGCAGCGAAAAAGAACAAGAACACAATTGCACTGACCGCAAAAGCATTGAGCTGATGGTTTCGTTGCCAGCTGAGCATAGCTGGTGGAGTTCATAAATTTTAAATTTTTTGAGA
>OX608079.1:119829966-119837466 GCA_951509765.1 Sphenella marginata | reverse complement strand
CACCAATGACAATGAGGCACCTGTTCGTACTTGCAGTCAAGAGTTCGAAATTGAAACAGTTGGTCAAGCTGCGTGGCTTCATTGTTTCGAACTTGCGCTACATTGAAAAGATTTCGCATACAATAATTAAAAGTAGCAAAGTAGCAAACAAATAAATGAATTGTGTTAGCTGTGAAACTTGCTTTAACTTTAACTTTAACTTTAACTTTAACTTTAACTTTAACTTTAACTTTAACTTTAACTTTAACTTTAACTTTAACTTTAACTTTAACTTTAACTTTAACTTTAACTTTAACTTTAACTTTAACTTTAACTTTAACTTTAACTTTAACTTTAACTTTAACTTTAACTTTAACTTTAACTTTAACTTTAACTTTAACTTTAACTTTAACTTTAACTTTAACTTTAACTTTAACTTTAACTTTAACTTTAACTTTAACTTTAACTTTAACTTTAACTTTAACTTTAACTTTAACTTTAACTTTAACTTTAACTTTAACTTTAACTTTAACTTTAACTTTAACTTTAACTTTAACTTTAACTTTAACTTTAACTTTAACTTTAACTTTAACTTTAACTTTAACTTTAACTTTAACTTTAACTTTAACTTTAACTTTAACTTTAACTTTAACTTTAACTTTAACTTTAACTTTAACTTTAACTTTAACTTTAACTTTAACTTTAAATTTAACTTTAACTTTAACTTTAACTTTAACTTTAACTTTAACTTTAACTTTAACTTTAACTTTAACTTTAACTTTAACTTTAACTTTAACTTTAACTTTAACTTTAACTTTAACTTTAACTTTAACTTTAACTTTAACTTTAACTTTAACTTTAACTTTAACTTTAACTTTAACTTTAACTTTAACTTTAACTTTAACTTTAACTTTAACTTTAACTTTAACTTTAACTTTAACTTTAACTTTAACTTTAACTTTAACTTTAACTTTAACTTTAACTTTAACTTTAACTTTAACTTTAACTTTAACTTTAACTTTAACTTTAACTTTAACTTTAACTTTAACTTTAACTTTAACTTTAACTTTAACTTTAACTTTAACTTTAACTTTAACTTTAACTTTAACTTTAACTTTAACTTTAACTTTAACTTTAACTTTAACTTTAACTTTAACTTTAACTTTAACTTTAACTTTATCTTTAACTTTAACTTTAACTTTAACTTTAACTTTAACTTTAACTTTAACTTTAACTTTAACTTTAACTTTAACTTTAACTTTAACTTTAACTTTAACTTTAACTTTAACTTTAACTTTAACTTTAACTTTAACTTTAACTTTAACTTTAACTTTAACTTTAACTTTAACTTTAACTTTAACTTTAACTTTAACTTTAACTTTAACTTTAACTTTAACTTTAACTTTAACTTTAACTTTAACTTTAACTTTAACTTTAACTTTAACTTTAACTTTAACTTTAAGTAAAATAAAATAAATTCTTGATGCTTTAAAACTTTCGGCATTCAATTCGCTTTGGAGAATAATTTCTTTTGACACAGAGCGAAAGCTTCTTCAGCTAAGAAAAGTTTCAACTACAATTACCAACCTCCACTGAGCGGTTGAATGCTCAGTGCAGTGCCGTAATAATTGTTGACCAATTCAATAAATTAGGTAAATTATTGGCTACCGAGGGGCAGTGCTAAAGTGGTTTATCCAACGCATAAATGAAACTAGATTGGCTAAAGCAATAACAACAAAATACTGCCGTATTCGAGAAACTTTTTAAACTTTCAGTTTTGGCTCAAGCGCTAATGGCGGAAGTAAAAGTTTTTGACGTGTAAAAAGTTTTGACATACAAACATTAAGCAAATTTAAACTTTAATTTAAAAAATATTCTTTTAAAAATTATTTCCGTTATGGCTACCAAATAAAAAGTGCTTAGTATTGTTGGTATTATTGTTAAAAATTGTATGCTTACAAATTATTTAGTTAAAATATCAAAACACAGCAATATATTGATTATTCTTGCAGGAAGCTAATAAATCACTTTGCATCAGCGCAACCAAAGCGACAACCAATAAAGCGCTATTTGAGAAAAATAATACGACAGAGTCAAGGATAATGCGATGTCGAGGGAAAATGTCACGAAAAATGCAGAAAAGTCATATTAAAAATTGAACGAAGTAATCAATGAAAGTTTGAAGTTTTAAACACTAGAGAAAATCTGAGAAAAACTAAACGCAAGAAAAACCCGAAATTGTATGCAATGCTTGTAATTGAAGCGTGACAAGTTGTTGCTTGCTTACGTTGTTGAGTTGAAGCTGTAGAGTAATTCTAAAAAAAAAAAGAAACTCAAGTAAGACAAATATTGCCTTTGACTGCGTGCCGAAGGATTTATACCTTTCATGAATGCGAAGCACGATTTTCACACTCCGTTCCTTATTTGCAATAGGTACCAGATATGGGGTACCGATGTGATATCAATCATCTATCTTAACTGATTTCTGTGATAGCTAGAAAAATTATAAACTTTTTTGAACGCCAAGATCTTGGAGACCACTGAGCGGATTATCACTACAATGATAGGTATGTATGTACTTCAAAAATATCGGTGGTAGCAAACTCTCGTTCTCATACTTGAAAATATCTTAGAAAAGTGTTCTATATCCTTTCATGTTCGTGAATGGTATAAGAACAACAACAACAAGAAAAAATACAAAATCAATATCGAACTCTTGCATTCTGCCGTTATAATAACAAGCACAGTGACATGCATAAATTGACAGCCCTAACGGTAGCACATTATTCTTGTATAGGGTGTTTTTTTAGGGGTATAGAACTTCGAATTGAAATAAAACACAAGAAAATCGTTTTAAGGTCCATCAATTTGGCTTTATTGGAAGGATAATTTTATGCCATTAATATTTAAATATGATTTCGGGCATGTGGCCGCCGCGGCTGGCTCGAATAAAGCTAATTCTACAGGTCCAATTTTCAACCACTTTTTCGAGCATATGGGGCCGTATGTCGGCAATAACGCCACGAATGTTGGCTTCCAATTCCCCTAACGTTTCTGGTTTGTTGGTGTAGACGAGCGACTTCACATATCCCCAAAGAAAATAATCCAATGGTGTCAATTATTGCGGAAGAAGTATGGCCCAATGACTCCACCAGCCCATAGAGCACACCAAACAGTCAGTTCTTGTGGATGTAATGGCGTTTCAAGGGTCTCATGTGGATTCTCTTCACTCCAAATGCGGCAATTGTGCTTGTTGACGTAGCCATTCAACCAAAAATGAGCCTCATCACTGAACAAAATTTTGCCATTTGAAAAAAAAATTTGAACCATTATTTTCGAAATAAATTTGCACGATTTGCGTGCGTTGTTCTTTTGTCAACCTGTTCTTGATGAAATGGCAAACCAAACTGAACATAAATGACATTAGAGTTGCCAGATTTGACCACAAAATGCCAGTTTTATCTCTATTCGAAAAACAAACCTGTAAAAAAAACACCCTTTATATGTATGTAAGTATGTGTGTGTGTGCATGACGTATGCAGCGTGTCGTTGTACAACAACAAATTGTGATCTCTCTCTCCATCAACTCGATGCAATGATTTTTGGCTCAAATGCTGTTTGCCATGCTGATTTATGCAGCAACAGTTACATGCTGCAATTCGCTTTTGGCCTCTAGACGTACCGACGTAACGTAGATTGAGTCAATGGTAAATGAAGTTAGGAAAGTGCATGCGACAATGCAGAGAATGCGACGACATTTAAGCTTTGCTTTCTATTACGTGTTGTTGCTCTGCTGTTTTGCATCCATTTTTTTGTTGTTTTTTTTTTTTGGTTGCTTTGGAACTTCGATAAGTTTGTCAGCTTGAATTTGTCTCGTATTCTATGCTCTAAGCTGATTTTGAAGATGTTTTGGTTATTCTGTTGTTGTTCGTTTTCTACACAAAAATTTGTTTCTGTAAATGGTATCTACTGAGTTGAGATGCGCTATTCCATTGTGCCGCGCGTCGTATGATGATTTTGTCAGTGCCTTTGGCATTTGACTGTTGAACAGTGGCAACATCACGCCTCTCGATGATTTTCCATTTTGTTGCCTTTGCACTAACAAACAAACTGGCATACCTTAGGCTAGTACAGGGTTGTAGCAATAAATGTTTTATGAACGGAGAGGCTGGTTTATTAATCTTTACAATAGAAACTTATTTTTATTTGAGTCATTGGCGGAGCACTCTTTACCACCTTTCGTTTCATACCCATATTGTATGTACTAACACATTTTGGGAGACTCTGGTCCACATAGTGCTCCATAACTTTGGAACCGTCCAAGCTATCGAAATTATAGGTATCGATAATTTTAAGTCAGAGTGCTAGTAATGCAATAGCGAAAGTTGCATTCAGTTCTACTAAGAAGTTTTTGGGTGATGCGCGTACAAATAAGCATACAGATAGACAACAGTTTTTTTTTTATGCTATTGCCGCAATAATGATGCGCCCTATCAATTTTCTTTGAATGATTTCCACTGTACGCGGTAGAGCGTGATTTAGTCAAAGCTCAGAACGATGGCGAGGGTTCAGCTGGAGAAATTCCCGCTCGGTTTAATAACCTTTACAAGCCCAAATCCCCCTTAGGTACGACCCTGGTACACATGACACTCATGCATTTGCACTCTGTGAGCTCTGAGACTGCGAATATTTGCATGTATGCCAGCTTGTCTTGTCAGTCAATGGCAGCGCATACTCAGTTAGATAGACAAGCAGGCGTGCCCCATGACATTTGCCATTGCCAAGATTTGATTTCCTTAGTTTGGTGTTGTTGCGCTGCCGCCTATTTGTTGCTCCATTCATTTGCAAAGTTACTGTTTTGTTTGAAAAGTTTTGTGTTTTCCATAAAATGAAATTTCCAAAAATGTTTGCTTACACGCCGAACTTGGCACTCATCTCAGTGGGTCTTCGCTGAATATTCAGTTTAAGTAACTTTAAATTATGCTTAAGCTTTCGTATCTAGGTTTCCAACAACAATGTTTAGAATGCGAGCAGCATAATTCGTTTGTTTGATGAACAAGTTTTTGGTTTGTTCTGCATTTAATAAAAGCAAGTTCAAATGTAAATGAAGTGAGAGCGCAAAGATGTTTCAGTGGAAGCTTTTGGCACTGAACTATAGAGTTAAATTTCACTCATACGTCACGTAGTACCTAGTATGTATGTTCAATAACACTACCCGACAAATTTAAAAAAAATTTTCATATCCTGTACATTTGATACATGATTCCGATGTAAAATTTCCTGCTGTTTCCAAATATGTAAACATTTGATTTAAAAGTAGAACCGTTTTCGAGATATTTTGAAATTTCAGTTTTTGCGTTAAAAAAAAGTAGATTCACTACTCTCTCAATATCTCCGCCAATAACGTCGCGATTTTTATGATATTCCTTTTTGTTTTGAGAGGATGAAATTCTCTATCAACAAAAGCAAAAATAATCAAAATTGAGGTTAAAGTGATTGAGTTATGACGAACCAAATTTTTTTTTCTTGCATTCTCTTTTTTTTCGACATTCATATACGTTTTAGTAATTTTTTTTGGGAAATATTTAAAATTCTTCTGGTTTGATCCCAAAAATGTCCCAAATTGATCACAAACTTGTTCCAAAATGTTCCCAAAAATGTCCGAAAATTATCCTAAAAGGATCCCAAAATGATTCCAAAAATCTCCCAAAAGGATCTCAAAATTGTTGGAAAATGATCTCAAAAATGCCCAACAATGATCTCAAAAATGTCCTAAAGTGACCCTAAAATGATTCCGAAAATGTCCCAAAATAATCCCAAAATTTTTCCAAAATGATCCCAAAATGATTCCAAAATGATCCCAAAACTGATCCCAAAATGATTCCAAAAATGTCCCAAAAGGATCCCAAACTTGTTCCAAAATTATCCCAAACTTGTTCCAAAATGATCCCAAAACTGATCCCAAAATGATTCCAAAAATGTCTCAAAAGTATCCCAAACTTGTTCCAAAATGATCCCAAAACTGATCCCAAAATGATTCCAAAAATGTCCCAAAAGGATCCCAAATTTGTTCCAAAATGATCCCAAAATGATTCCAAAAATTACCCAAAATTGTTTCAAAATGGTCCCAAAATGATCCGTTTCAAGTTTCGATATTTCGATATTTGTTAATGATAATGTCTATTAAATATGAATATGTGGATATATGTACATATGTACATACATATTTATAGAAATAATTTCCATTAAGAGTGTTTCCATTCCTCGTGCATGGATTTAGTGCACATAAACCCTGAACAAATTGAAGTTTAAGTCCACCTTCATTAATTATATTTTGTTACTGTGCCTCATCTCTTTTTTTTGAAATATCAGATGTGAATTGAATTTTTCTTGTAAGCAGCTTAACTCCTCGCCTAAATTATAAATCATTACAAATACTTAGATTGCAGGCAGTGGTCAAATAGAAATCCGCTTATACAACCTGGCATAACGTCAAAAGCTTTTTGACAAAAACTTCTAACAAAAACCTAATTTGCCAACTAAACCAATTTGAAAAGGTACACAAATAATCTAAAAAGGTAAAAGATGACAAAGTGAAAATAAAAAAAAAACCTTCAAAGTAAGAATGAATCCACAAAATTATGACCCAAGTACGCAGAAATTCTTAAAAACTGTCAACTCTTGGGTTGGTGCGACAAAAGTTAAGTTGTCATGCGGTTGAGATTTCGGTTTGATTTTCCTCAAAACTGCGGTCGAGTCGTTAAGCAGTCGATTGGTGGCATATTCGGGTGATTGTTTGCTACTTTGCTGAGACTGAGAAATGTGCACGTGCCTGGTTGCTGCAAGTATTATACTCAGCTGGCTATATTCATTTAAGATTTTTTTTTAGTTTAAGCGTTTATCGTAATGAACAGTTCAAATCATTTTATCTTAAAGCTCTCCAATTAAATTTTATTTCATTACCATTGTGGCAAGTGAAATATTTATTATTTGAACATAGTATTTTTTTGAAATATTTTTTTTTTTTAATTTTTTTGAAATATTTTTTTTTTTGCTTTTGCGAAATAATTATTATTTTTTTAAATATTTTTAATAAGTTTCAGTTTAAACTATAGTTGACAAAGATTCATAGCAACAAGTTATTGAGAAAGGTATGATCATCTTTGCTACGTAACCATAACGTCGCTGGAACGTTGCGATTACCTACAAATTATTTCTCATTTTAATTCATCATTAAAACTAAAGGAGGTGTCACAAAACGGAAGTCAATCAGTTGATTACCATGCCCACTTTTCATATGAATTCGAAGTAACAGTTCTCTAGAACACTGAAACACTCCATCAAAGCAGTTCTCAAAGTTTTTAGTAAGCAGAAACAGGCATTGCTTATATCATAAAAAAAAAAATAACCACAACCTTCTTGCTAAATCTCACAGCTGATTGTAAGAGATTCGCTCACACACGCGCTCACTATCCCGCACTTGTTGTTTTTGTCTATGAATGTTTGCTGTTAGATAAAGAA
>OX608079.1:119732466-119827466 GCA_951509765.1 Sphenella marginata | reverse complement strand
TAAAATATTTAAACGTACACATTTACATGAATATACAAGTCTAAGGGTGGGCTGAACAAAATACTATGAATAAAGAGACAATTCTTATATAACAAGTTTTTCACTAAAAAGTACTGTGAATTAATTATTGAATCCATCACCAAAGCTGACAGACTTCTTTGTTAGAGATAATTTTGAAAGGTCAAACGGCTTTATCAAACAAAACTTATTTTTTTATTTTTTAGCCTTGAGCTCTCTTTTAGGCTTAATTATCTACTACAACACTTCAACCAGCAAAACGAAATAAAATCATAGTTTTACCCCATGCTTAGCGTAAGTAATTTTTTTCATTCCACCCTAATGTACGCTGTACCGTTATAACGGTAAGACAATTTAATTTAAATTATTACCAGCAACATGCAAAATAAACATTAAAATTTATCATAAATACGCGCATCCGTGTTGAGCGAATAACCTTAGCCTGCGTCCAACAACAATAAACCAAGCATTTGTCCGTAGTCGCTCGTCTTACACCGAATACCTTGCGCTGGCCGTCGCGCATTTTCGCTTAATCAGCGTGGCAATCAACTCTCGACGTGCACTGCCAAACACTCTGCGGACGCTTGAGAGTGCCAATAATGACTTTAACTTGGCATTGAGTAGGTATTCTTTGCTTTCGTCTCTTGCAAACTTATACATGCATATATATTTGCGTTTGTATATATGCATGTATGTATAGCCACTGCCTTCGCCAGCAAACGAAACTCGATTCCTTGCAACATTGTGCCAATTTGCATATTCATCTTGATGTTGTTGTTGTTACTGCACAAATACTACTCGGAGAGCGAGCGTATGTTAAATGAATGTTGTTGCTGCTGCTACCGTTTTTTGTTGTTTTGGTTTTGTTATTGCGCTTAATACAATTGCTGCTGTAGTCATTACAGGCAGCGATTTTATATATTTATTTCCGCTAAGACTTACTAGAGCAAGGCGTAAACACAACAACAACTACTGCGTATCACAGTACTATGGGCCAAAAGGCGAAATGCCTAAAAATTTATCCTATAAAATACTTTTTTTTGCATGTTTGGGTTACTATTTGGAGTTCGAAACTAGAATCAGCAAACAAAAAATTGAGCGAAAAGCTCGACTTTAAGCTCTTCGGAGGTAGTTCGTACCACATTTTTTTCTTGGAATTCGTAGTTGTGTCACTCTCAAAGAGAGCATCTGCTCAGTGATGAGTATACACCCTAAACATTTCATATCCAAAAACTTTTCTCCAACATATCAAGCCCACTGTCCCATAGTGTACTCAACAGTAGTCCAGTGTAATTCAATAAATGAGCAGTCACAACCAGCCATGTCGCGTTCGTACAACGTTCGTGGAAGTACTTGCCAGACGCCGCAACTTTGACTTCATTGCTTACGATTCTTGTAAATGTCCGTCCCATGTCATGGCGCCAAGGTTTACGTTTGACTGATGGATTTGCATATCTGTTGGTCTGACACTTGCGGCAGATTATTATAATGTTGTTATTATTATTATTATTATTATTAATAATTGAAGAGGCGTCACATTGGATATGATGGAATGCCAGGCGTTGAAGGTGTTGTTGTGGTATGCCGAGTACAACAAAGCTGAATGCGCGCATTTGTATTCTGAATGCAAAACCAACACCAACAAATACATGAATGCATTTGCAAAGTACCGTTGCACGCTTTTGGTGTATCAATGAGCTCGTCAGGAAGTTCGGTGCGAAAGCAGGAAATAGCAAACTTGGTGTTGGCAAAATGCTTTACGGAACTAAGTGAAATCTACTAATGACGATAATATCAGTTTTGCGTGCAAATGGTAATTTGTTATTGGTTGCATTGTTCATATGTACATATGTATGTGTGTGTGTTTAGATAGATAAAGCTTTGGATATAATTTGTATAAACATGTTCGAAGTTGAAGGGAATAAACTACATACATATGAACCCATCATAGTCATTAAAAAAATTTGAAAAGGTTCGAGTAATATTTGGGCAAAGTTAATTAAATTAAATTAAATTAAATTAAATTAAATTAAATTAAATTAAATTAAATTAAATTAAATTAAATTAAATTAAATTAAATTAAATAAAATTAAATTAAATTAAATTAAATTAAATTAAATTAAATTAAATTAAATTAAATTAAATTAAATTAAATTAAATTAAATTAAATTAAATTAAATTAAATTAAATTAAATTAAATTAAATTAAATTAAATAAAATTAAATTAAATTAAATTAAATTAAATTAAATTAAATTAAATTAAATTAAATTAAATTAAATTAAATTAAATTAAATTAAATTAAATTAAATTAAATTAAATTAAATTAAATTAAATTAAATTAAATTAAATTAAATTAAATTAAATTAAATTAAATTAAATTAAATTAAATTAAATTAAATTAAATTAAATTAAATTAAATTAAATTAAATTAAATTAAATTAAATTAAATTAAATTAAATTAAATTAAATTAAATTAAATTAAATTAAATTAAATTAAATTAAATTTAATTAAATTAAATTAAATTAAATTAAATTAAATTAAATTAAATTAAATTAAATTAAATTAAATTAAATTAAATTAAATTAAATTAAATTAAATTAAATTAAATTAAATTAAATTAAATTAAATTAAATTAAATTAAATTAAATTAAATTAAATTAAATTAAATTAAATTAAAATAAATTAAATTAAATTAAATTAAATTAAATTAAATTAAATTAAATTAAATTAAATTAATTTAAATTAAATTAAATTAAATTAAATTAAATTAAATTAAATTAAATTAAATTAAATTAAATTAAATTAAATTAAATTAAATTAAATTAAGTTACATTAAATTAAATTAAATTAAATGAACCACAAGCTTACCTCACGTACCTCTAATTTTAACTTAACCATGCTAATACATTTTTCTCCGAGTAATTGATTTATTTCTGAGATGGCTACAATTTCGTGAGTGGATGTATTGCTACACAAAATTTAAACATTTCAAAAACACCACAGATGATCCTTCAGATCCTTAAGTATTCTTACTCCTGACAACTTTAAAGATTGCGCAACGAAATATTTTCCCATGCAAACGAAATTTGCTTACACGTCTGTAGGTGAACTTTGTCAGCAATTTCTTGGAGATTTCCCATATGCATGTACATATGTATGTATGTTTATATGTTTGTAATCGTATGTACTCGAATGTGATGAAAAATTCATGAAAGAAGTTAGACATATGATGTGGGAAGTAAAGTTCCACTCGTTATGTTGTTTCTTGTCTATTCAACAGTTTGTGAACTCTTTTGTTGTTGTCATGCTGTCTCCGTGCTTCTGTACCATGCTGTCTTCGGCCACAAGACGTATTGCTGACAACTTATCAACAACAGCGGTAGGAACTATTTTAACTTTAGCAAACTATAAAATTAAGCAGAGAGAAAAGTCAACAACAGCGGAACAAAAATGAAATGAAAAAAAAAAAATTAAAAAAGTGACGTGGAGAAAGCAGCAGGTTCGCAATAACTCAGAACACAATGCTGATAGCAAAAGAAAACATATGTCAAAACTGCAATTTATAAGCGCCCACACACACATCGACATGTTCGTATGTCGTACAAGTAAAGATAATGGAAAATATCACCTGCATTACCGTTAGTCTATATATACAGCATTGCTGGAGAACACATTCGGTTTCGTGTCTATATCCCAATGAGCGTACACTAATCTAAAATGAAAAATACACAACATCAACGAGACTTTAGTCATCGATCGAAAGCAAAGCCAGCCAACAACACAACCGAATCGAGGAACTGAGCGTGTTGAGTAGACTTGGACCCCAACACGGTACTGTGATAGATAACTTTAATATATATGGAACCCGGGAGAAGATACTTATACTCGTATGTAGGTTCATCATCATAGCAAAGAACCTCTTCGAGTCGGTTAGGAGCACACAATAATCCTTCCTAAAAAAGAATATATCCAAAAATTTCCTCAAAGGAACTCCTTTAGCGGCGATGGAATGTTTTGATTTAGAGCCAATTTTGAAGTTTTTTTTTTGGAGTAGATCAAGATGAAATAAAAAAAGGGTCATGGGTGCGGGTGCGCGATTGTCCCCGAAACTTTTTTGGGCATAAAAAGAGATTTATGCAGTTTTTCGGCTTTAGAAATATTTTTTTGAATAATTTTCCGGCCCGTTTGCGGGACCATTTTAAGGTCTTTTCGGGAGTAAAATTCATGAAAATTTGTTCCCCAAGTAAGCAATGCTCCTCAGAGTGTGGGCATGACGGATTCGTTGCTTACTATCACTAAGGGTATACATAAGCCTAGCAAAGTACCTGTGTCCCTTGACTCGAATGAGGTTCACACGATCCTGGCTGATCCTCTATTAAAGATACCGACAGCTTAGAGTGAATTCCGAATTGAATGAATAAGAGCCAAGCGATTTCAGGGTTGTTTGCCAAATACTTGGCAGCCTCAGGGAGAGTTCCAAGTATAGGTCCGTTTAATTTAAAGCCATTGGTGTATATGGCAATGCTGCACTGAGCATCGTAACATCTACCAGACCCACATATTCAAAGCTTACCGTAATTGTAGTAGACGCGCAGCGCTCGTTGCATCCAGGAAGACCAATTCAATTGGATCACATTTCTATTATCGAGTTCGGTGAGACATTTACTGCAAATACTCTTTCACTTGTCTTGCAAACGTCGTTATGATTTCACGAGATGTCTAATAATCCACAAAACGTGCACAATGGAACTTCTGCATGCCGATGACGTTGCCACTAACAGTCATTGCTCCTTACCTTTGCCGCAACTTGGCAGCAGTTAGCGGTTGTCAGCTCGTTGCACCAGCTAGAATAAATTAGATTTCTCGTTATGACTAGAAAGCTGCACTCGCATCGTTGCCGAAGCAGCTGACGTTTCTAGACATTTGTTTAGCATTTTTTGAAAGCTGGATAACATGAATGCTGTGCGTGGAAACCTGAAAATCCACCCAGTTGAATGATTTGGTTCATAATAGCGTAAGTGCCCACTTAAGTTAGAAACCACTCAACTCAAAAAGGAGAAGTTTTTAGGGAAAGCGTCGAACTATCTGCAAACTTTCTCTAAAATCTTGAATGAAAGAATAAATGCTGATAGAGAGTTCTTGTTCGAGGCGTCCATGTGAGAACTTTTCGCTCGCAAAGCAACAACCACGAAATGTCAACAAGCAGAAAATTTCTTAAAAACTGAACTTAGCAGATTTACTCGCCAAGCCGCAAATAACTCTCAAACATCACACAGGTAACGATTTATCGTGTTGGATTTATGTTGTGTTTGTTTTTGTTATTTGCTCCTGCTTTTCGCGCTGATTTCGTATGCGTCATTTATATGCTCGCATTGTCGTTGTTGTGCTTAGTTTCGGGCGGTAAATGCAATCAAGTCAAGCCAAATAAATGAGGAAATTTCTCTACAGCGTTGCGTTGAAGAAAAAGCAAATAAATTTCGTTGGCAAACGGAATGTGAAAATCAAATGGCATTTTGTTGTTTGCCAATATATTTGAGAGTATAAAATAGCACCTTGGAAAAGAGGTGGGAGAGAGAAGGTAGGACTGCTGGGAGTCTTAAAAGTGCGTTTGGAAAAGGAAGAAACATTTTACTGCATCATTGAAGTTTTTGCTGAGAGGCCACTTCGAGAAATGTTATGTATTAAATTAATAAAAGTTTGAATAGTTTTTGTTGTAGTTATTTGAATACTTCAATTGTTATTAATTTATTATTATTATTTTTTAAGTCTATATTGTTTGGTAGTTATTGCTCTAGTTATGATTGCTTTCATGTTTTTTAATTAAAATTCAGACTTTAATTATAGCAAATCCTCTACTGGGACTTATGTGTCCCAACAACTCCGCAAGGGTTAACTTATTTCGCGTATCGAAAAACTCAAAAAGCGGCTGCTAAATAGAATTGAATGCAGTTTTCATTGTTAAACATCTAACTTAATTCACAATAACCCCTTATTTCGATAACTCGACCAGTTTCGCAGTAGCCGAGCAATATCTGGACCAAGTTGATCCATGGAAAATTAGTACTGTTTTAACCTCTTTTTGTTCGCTATGGTGAGATAAATAAGCGAAATTACATAAAATGCTTGAATTCAATTTGAAAACGTGACTGAAGCAGTAAATCGATTTGGAGCTGTAAGCTAAAAATACAAATCAAGCAGCAGTTTTTGAAAGCGAGTACGAGACACTCGTATTGTATGATATTGTGTAAGTAGATAGTCAAGTTTGTGTTTGTGAGAAAAACAGTTAACTTAAGTGCAACACTGCGTATAAAAATTTTTCAGTAAAGCTTGTTCATTATTATATGGATATACAATTGAACAGCTACCCTGTAGGGATAGTAGTTTGGGTCGATTTATTAACCCATATCGCGCCATCGATTTTTGGATAGGTTTTAAGCTCAGGAAAAAGATTTCCACTATGCATACCCCAAAAAAAAAATGTTTCGAGCCTGCAAAAACAAGCCCCAAAACCAGAAATATTTTTTTTTTTTCAAAAAACTGTTATTGCCAACGTTTTTAGGGAACTTTTTTGGTCGGACAGGATATACATATGTACATGAACATTTTAAAATCAAATGAACATTTTTTTAGGTGGAAAAAAGTAAAAAAAAAATATGAAATTTCGCAGGCTCGACAATTATTCTTTTGGGTATGCGTGGTGGATTTTTTTCGGTTAGATTTCTGCAATACAAATCGACCCACCCTAAAGCATAGTCCCTAGTTCTGAGTCGTTTCTGTAATTCCAAACTACAAACATTTTCCACAGTTTGGATTGCTTTTATTTCTTGATACAATTTAGTTGGATCCGCTCAAAAAATAAATTTCTATTGATTACGAATCCATATCCATTCCGATTTTATTCGTATTTATGGCCACAAATGAGCTCGATTTCAAGAATAATATTTTTTTTGTTTATTTTCATGAAAATTATTATTGTGTTCTACTTTTTTTACATAAGAAAATACAAAAACTGTAACTGAAATACTAAAAAAACTTCATAGAAATAAGTTACTTTCTTATTTTGCATTTCTTCGTTGACTTCCCTACAGGGCACGCGCGATGTTTATCTCCGCTTAAGCACGCACATCTGTCACACGCCATGCTCGCCGAGAATTATTTAAGAATTACAACATGAATACAAACATTAACAAAAATTATTGCTCTTTTGTATTAGCGAGTGCAACACGACAACAACAATAAACAAAAAACAAACAAAACAATAAAAACAACAAAAACAATGCAACGACTCAGGTGAAAGTTGAGCAAAGTGCACTGAGAATTGTCTGTTGACTTTTGCTAAGTTAGATTGTTGTTGCTGTTGTTGTATTTGTTTTCTGTTTAGAGCAAACTTCAGTTGAATGCCTTGTATTTGAGTTTTCGCAGCAAGTCTTACACACACAACAATGTGACAGTGACAAAATACTCAAAGTGCAACGGTCTGAGCAACAAATCAGCAATATTTCGCACCTTTTGCCGACGGCACTCGAGTTGCTCCCATTGTTCTTTGCTTTTATTTTTCTTGTTTTTTTTTTTTTGCTTTAGTTTCTATTTTTGGTGGATATGCATCATCCATGTGCGCTGTTATTGTTGTTGTTGTTATTTCTTTCACATGTTGCATGAAAATTATGTTGTGACCGTAAGTCATTCGCTTTTTTTTTTTTGTTTTTTTTTTTTTTTTTGCCATTTTCCCTGCTAAGCTGCGCACAAATATTTGCTCCCTTTCCACCATATTGCCATGGTTGCATTCGATTGTGCGTTTCTGTTTTTGTTTTTGTTTCGTTTTTTTTTTTTTTTTTTAATTTTGTGCTAACTTTTGCTTCAGCAGTCTACCTCGCTGCAATTAATGTGAATTTTAATGATGCTTTGTGTAGCTCACCACGAGCGGCAAACATATTTTGAGGTGAAAATATGAGAACTGTCATATCGCAGGTACATATTGGCGGGTTGGTGACCCTGTTTTTGTGGCAAGACTAACAAAAAGAAATGTTAAGTGAAGGGTTAATTGCTGCTTACCGTTGCTCCCTTGAATTTCCATGTACAACAACAATTACTCACCAAGTTTCATTTAAAATTATGACAGAGGGGCAGTGATACGAAGAGAAATAACGGGGAGAGTGGGAGAAACTGATGGAGTGGGACGAAGAGTCAGATAGTGAGGGTAAGAGCACCGTAGATGAAAAAGAAAGAAATCATACGAAAAACGCGAGGAGAGACAGGGGAAAGAAACATGGGAAGCAAATTTAATGGTAAGGAATACAACAAAAATATGAATGGGGAAAAATAATGGTGGTAGGAGCGGGAACTAAGACGAAAAGAAAATGATAAAGTGAATGGAGACATTAAAAAGGGGATGAAGGAAACAGCTACGGAAAATTTGTCAACTTTAATCATTGCACATTGTATTGTTTATCACTTTTTTGGTGAACTTCGAGGGGTTCCCTTGTTTTGAAATTTCAAAACTTCACCCACGAATTGCTATACATATCTTATATATAAAATTCTCGTGTCACAGTTTTCGTTCCCATACTCCTTTGAAAGGGCTTAACCGATTCTCATGAAATTTTGTGAGCGTTTTAGTAGGTCTGAGAATCGGCAGTTATCAATTTTTCATTATTCCGGGAAGTGGACCAGGGACCGAAATATTCCAACTTTTTTTGTTTATCGCGCGATTTTCTTCAAATTTGGGAGAAATGTGCCACTTTACTTCTTTTAAAACATGAGATTTCTTTTTTTCCGGGAAGTTTACCAGGGACCAAAATATTCCAAACTTTTTTATTTACTGTGCGATTTTTTCCCTAAATTTGGGCAGAACAACGTCTGCCGGGTCCTTCTGGTATACATATATAAAATTCATACACCAACTTTTGTTAGAGCAAAAAAGACTTTGTACTGACTCGACTTATCTGATTAAAATATTCATATGGTCTCATTACTGCGTTAACCTACTATCTACAATTGAAATGAAGATTTAGGACTTTGTAGACTTTTTATACAAAAAAAATGTGATGTCCATTTCCACACATAAAAATAAGTTTCACCTAACAGTGTTGATGAGCACCAAGATAAAATTTCAAACTCAAATTTAAAACGAAAATGTATAGTCACAATTTCTCATTACCTCTTTGGCCGAAGGCGTTCAATAAATTGATTGCAGTTGGCGTGAAATGTTTCGAACAACTTTTAAAAACTTTATTTTCACTGAATTTGCATGTTTTGAAGAGGCTTCTACTTTTTTTTTATTAAAAAAAAAAAAAAAAAAACTTGCACAAGTTTTTATACGTTTGAACATTGCCGCAACAATGAAAGTGTCGGAATTCCTTGGCCTTTGAATGGAATTGTGCGCGTCATTATCTCGGCAACCCTCCTTGTAGCAGTACATCCACCACCGTACGTTGGAAAACAAAAACTTACGTGTGCTCGTGTTACGACCATTTGGTATTTCTCTTTCAAACTTTCTTATATCATTTTAATTTTAAGTTTTTCTTGATTGTTTTGCTTATACCCAGCTGAGCCAAGCGCAGGATGGGGGAAAAATAAAAAAGCCAAGTCGAGATATATGTACATATGTTCGAATGCTTAGAAAAAATTCAGAAATTAAAAATTCAGAAAGTGGAATTCAGATCTAAAAATGTTTAGATAACAAATGTTTGTAGCAAATCCTATTTAAAGAATTTGGTTTTGAATTCTAAAGAAAACACCAAAGGGTTAATGCATAATTACTTGTGTTTTAACACTAAACATACCGGAAAAAAAATTTATTTAGAAATTATAAAACTAAAAATTTAGGTTACCAATGGGTTAAGGCATGGCGTTTAAAGGGTTAAACGCTTAAAATCAACTACTTGAACCTATGTAAAACTATTTTGATGTGAAAAAATATGGTTTCAGAGTTAAAAGAAAATTGAGGTCGTCAATGGGTTAACGTAATTTTTAATTTTACCACTAAAGTGCAGCACAACCCATTCAAACCTAACCAAAAAATCATTCATAATATCGTTATAAAAAAAAAACGAGTGGGTTAATGCTTGACCGCAAATGTGTTTCTGAATTTTTTCTGGCTGAATTTATGGGGCCACCTTCTGAGACGCAGCTAAACGTCATATGGGTCGTGCTTATTGATGGCTCCAACTTTGTTATATCAACTCACAGCTGGGTATATCATTTTCAGTTTTCTCTAACTTATACCACCTTACTACTTTCAAAGTAACTTATTTCATTTTGAAAATTGTCTTCTCCTCGAAATGATGTTCAACTTTGCAATTTACACTCAGACATTCAACTGAATATGTAATCTTTACTATTCTTTTCGCATTTGTGGTGTGGCGTGGCGTGCTTGCGCTCCCGTCCGAATAGTTCGACAGCTACATTGCGTCCGCATTTTCAAGAAGTGAACAAGAAATTGAATTCCTGAAACTGTCAAATTGAATGAGTTTTTTTCCTTGTTTTTTTTTTTTTTTTTTGTTTTTTATTTTATTTGTTTTTCGTTGCAACTGCTGTGGCACTCCTTCGATTGCATTTCTTTTGACATTTCTCTTTTCTCTTTGCGAACTATTTCTCTGTCGCTGACCACGCGCAACTTATTTGCAGTAAAGTTTTATTCTTGATTTACTTGGCGATATCTCAAGTTACAGCCGCTTCAGCGCTTCTGCTGTGCTGCTGGCTCGGTGTGTTGGTGTCACAAAAATTATTCAACAGCAAAGAAGAGGGTAGCAGTGAGGAGTATCGACCTGACAATCGCACATGTATGTGCAAGTTGTATTCAATTTCCATTTATTAATTATTTCGCCGACGCTTGTATGTGTCAATATTGATGACATATTGTGTCAGCGCCCTTACTTGCTGTAACCCAGGGAGACAAATTGCTTGATCGGGCGTAACTAAGTTGGCATGACACAGCTCAGTGTTGTTGTCGCAGTGTTTCCATGGTATTTGGACCTGCTCACGCGATGGAATATTTTTTCAGGCTAGCGCGAAGCTTGAAATGTTCGCAAAGTGGTACCCCGTGAAATACCCTACTCTCTCTGCTCAATTTCATGCTTCGCATGTTTACTTGGCGGAGATTTCAGAAACAAATTTTTTTTGACACCCTGTACCAAAACTGATCTTTTTTATTTCTTATAAACTATCTTATTGACCTTTGATTGCAATAAGTGTTCATCCATGTAATCCAAGTTCGTCTATAAACGCCTGTAATCTGTTATGTTCACTTTATTTTTTATGCAAGTTTATTTAAAAACGGCACCCTGTGCTAGAGAAAAGAATATAGTACATAAATTAATTATATGAGTAAACAAATTTTAAATTTTTTATAATAATACTTAAAAATTTCGCTTGATAAGAAATAACACATGAGTTATAGAAACTACAGAGAAAAAATTAATTTTACCGGGTGACACATATTTTTTGTTGCTTTTTGAAAAGCTCAAAGTAGAGCGGAATATAAAAAAACTGTTTCTCTATGCGCATACGCTCTACTATACAATCTCTTAATAATATGTCATGTTTACTTTAGTTTCTTTTCAAGCTTATTCAAAACTGACACCCTGTGTTAAGGAAAAACGTAGAAAATATAAGGATCGATTTGAATATCTGCTTAAAAAACTATCAGTAATTAATATCATAAGTAGTTTGATAATAATAACGACACATAAGATGCAGAAATTACAAAAGAAACATAAATTTAACTGTTTCAACAGGGTGACACACATATTTCTGTTACAATTTGAAAAGCTCAAAATGAGGCGAAACAATTATTTTTTTATTCTCCATACAACGTGGTACACTCTACCTTAGATTCTCCCAGACTAAAGATGTATCGATTCCAAGCTTTATGCTGGGTAATTTTCTGAATAAAGTAAAATTGAGCTGTGTAAATACATAGATTGAGCAACAACAAATGTAAAGTTGCCGCTAATGAGCAACAAAACTTTGCACACATAAACACAAACGAAGCTATAAGCTACAGTACGACTCAAACCTTTTTCATAACATACATATGTGTGTATGTATATTTCCGTTTCTCCACACATTTCCTTTTCCTGTCTTGCGTATGTATGTATGTAATACCCGACCGCAATATTTCCCAGTTATTCCAAATGCTACTTATCTTATGAAAAACCACAGAACAATTTCCTTTGATTATTTTCGCCATTCATTGCCAAGCCTTAATCATTCATGTACGAAACGAGGCAAAGGCGAGGGTCGGTCGGTGTATGAAAAAGGAAATTCAAGTGCGAAGAGAAATGTGCTTTAAAAATAGTTTTTGAAAAATTGCTATAAGAGTAAATTGATAAGGAAGTAGGGAAAGGAAAAAAAAAAAAAAAAAAAGTAACACAACCAAAATCAAGCGGAAGGCCAAAGCAAAGTGATGACAATTTAGTTTGCTGAGAAATTCCTCTTACGCACATTATGCCTGATTTACTACAACAAAAACAAGAGTAACAAAACAAATCACCGAAAGATAAATGAAGCGTTGACATACATACATACAGACATTTTGTGAAAGTTAGATGGACCAAATGTGACTAACATGAAAAAATATCACAATCATTTGGTCTCGAAAGCGATCTAAAATGATGAAATAAATTCAATTCAAAAGGGTTTCCATCAGTGATTGACTGTTGTTGGGACAGTGATGCGTGATAAAGAGCACAATTTAAGCTATCCTGAATGTATTAACTTACAGTGACTTTGACATTTGTAGTTTTGTTGTATTTCATATTTACATTTTCCTAATCATTTTATAATGTATTTTTGTTGAAGTTGGAGTGGCTTTATTTCTTTTAGCAATCAGTTTTGTGGTCACTTTAAATTACTTTTCTCTTAGCACAGCTGTTTGCTATATTGCTTTTGTCAAATGTCAAAATACAGAGCTTCTCAAACTGTTAACTCCGTGTCTGTCAAATGTCATAATGCAGTTATGCTCAAACTCCTTGCATCCCAACCGCCTCTCATTGATGGTTATGCAAGGTTGGGTGTACGGAGAACGTCCAGAGTTGTGAGCCTTCTAAATACCAATTTGTATTTTGTATGGCGACTGAGGCAGCCTAATGTGCATACGCAAATGTGTAGTTAGGCAATGTAAAACTCACTTCACTTGGTCTCTTCAAATAGAGAAATACGCATGTGGAAAGTAAAGCAACGTAGATACGAACACGGATGTTGTCGGCAGACGCCCTGGGTGTGCGTTTGGGCATGATTTTCCGCTGCTTACTCATTGCGAGTTGAAATTTCTACATTGTTTTTTTTTTTTTTTTTTGTGGGACTTGCACCAAAGGGGGGTGCAGTAGTAGGTGGTACGTGTTTACTATTTAAATTATATTTTCATTTTTCAAACTTTATTTTGGGTTAGCATTAATGGGGTTATGTTAAGCTTTAAATTTAGATACGTTTGTAATCGGTTGCATGACTAGCTTTGATCTGCTAAAATCATGATGATGTGACCGTATATTCTGATTGAAAGTCACTTTGCGGTTGAATCGAGATTTTCTGCTATGATTAACAAACACAATTGACTTCTCAGTTGGCTTATTGAAAAAGAAAAACAAGACAAATGGAAGTAAGAGTAGAAGAGATTGAAACTAATGATTGCCCGCTGACCCCACAACAAATATTTATTAAATTAATTTAAAGTTTGTGCACTTTGGGCACGACCTTTGCACACGGGTTAAGAGCGTAGAAAGTGTTACTGAAAGAAATGAAAAGTTGTCGACCTATTACGTGCTTAGTTTTTGTATTTTCTAGAAATATTTTTTTAATCGTATGAAAATATTTTATTGCGCAATAAAAAATTCAAATGATGTGTTGATACTCATTCCCCACAACGACGGTATTTGCCCTAAATAATAATTCAGCACGCACATTTGGTATAAAACATACAACCATTGCTTTTGTAAAACGGGTCAACCGTATGTGAGAGGTCATTTGAGTGGCAATAAAGTCACAACCGGTCAAGCCAATGCGCAATATTTCAATGAACCAATACAAACGTACAAAATGCAGTCGCCTTTCCTGTTTACCGGCAATTTCAGCAATATACTAACCAACGGCACTTTAAATCAAAAAGCAATAAAATCTTGACTGAAATAGAGCTATGAGTTGCACATAAATCCACATTTTTTGGTTCCGGTTTTGTTGTCCAATGTGAAGTGAAGTAAAGCGGAGCTTAATGAGTTCATGCCATATTTGGGGCTAGTAGCTGGATGTCACAGCAAAGTTGGTAAATTATTAACGACTCGAAAGCTTGTTGAATCACTACAACACTCAATGCGAATTTTCCGATTTTGCACCTCAATCAAAAGTTTTCTAATTTGCAATTCGAATGCAGTATTTTTTACGACTTCAAGTTAGATGCCTCAAACCTCTAGGGAATACAACGGGAAACTCGTAGCAATATCTCGCTTTGTTTCATAGCTTTAGTTTCAAAAGCGCTTTACAGCTTTTGCATGTGTGAAATACATATGCCTACTGAGGTGAGGTTTGAAAGCGACTAGAATTTCCATTTATACTTAGCTGTTCTGGACTTATTTATGTCAGGATAAAAAGGAATTGAGTGAAGAGGATAGCTTGTTCTCCGCACTTTCAATTCATTATCTCCAAAACCAACCGAGTTATGAAACTTAAGCACATCGCTTATTTCAGCACTCATTAGCAGCTTTTGTTTGATACCCATATTGTGCTAACACATATTGGGTCAACCAGCTCCAACTATGCGTCGATAACTCTGAAACCGGACGAGTTATGGAAAAAGGGTATGTATTATATTTTAAGTTAAACATCTAGCTATACAATGGCGAAAGTTGTATTCAAATATATTAAGCAGTATTTGATTGATGCGCGCACAAACATAAATACAGACAGACAAAAAACTGTAAAACAGTTGATTTGGATTCCGTTGGCTCAATAATGATGCTTTCTTTCAATTTTTTAGTTGTCCACATTTCATAGTCGAGTATATCAACTTATACCATACCCGAACTTTGACTCTCTTACTTTTTAAGCTAAAGTTAATGGCTTTTTGTCGGTAATAAAATAGTTGTCCCTTTTTATTGGCAACGAATACATAATTTAATAGTGTAGAAGAAGGACAACGCTACCTTTTTGCAATAACCCAAATTTTTTCTCAAAATTACTTGATGACAAGGGCGATACAAAAGTTAATTGAGTGCGGGAGAGAATTTTTTATGTTGGTAAGAAGTACGGTAGTGAAAAGGCCTTCGTTCAAGTGGGAAAGGTAGACTCGCAAACTCTTTCAGTGCCTAAAGGAAGCTTGATCCTTGGAGGTCAATAAGTCCACTTTCTGATTTCAATTAAATTCGACCGAGGGAAGAAGTTCTTACTGAATTTTTATCAAAGCACTGTGCAACTGTAAATAACCCTCGGCGTACTTTGTTGTTGTTTTAATTAAACAAAATTAGCCGTTTTGAATCATTGCAACCAAATTTATTTTTGTAAATTTTTTGTGTGCTGCACCGGCGTAAATAAAACATTATTCAGCCACGTCCACGTCCCTTCCGAAGGACATCTCTGCTTACATTCCCTCTGGTACATTTCATTCATTTCGTTTTGCTCATTTAATTCAATTCATGTGCTTTACATGAATGGCTTGCCTTGCATGTTGTTTTTGTTATGATTTGCGATTTTTATTTTTTGTTCATAGTTTTTGCCTTTGACAGCCTTCGTCAATGGGAAATTTTGTGTTTTTTGAATGATTTTTTCATGAGAAGGAAATGCAAATAAAGCGTTAAATGCATACACATGTGTGTGTGTGAGTTTGGTATAAACGTTTGTATGTGTGTACATTAGTGTGGTCCATAAACAACTCTGGCAGAAAGTTATGTGGGAAGCAAAATTAGTTTTTTATATGAAAAAGGCGGTAAATTTTGAAGTTGAAAATAAAAAAATATTTCAGCTTTTTGTGCTTAAAGGTAGACTTGCAGCCACCACTTTTTAGAAATTGTGTCTGCATGTTTTTATGTTTGTACGCGCATCACTTGAAAAGTACTGCATGAAATTGAATTTAGTTGTCAGTGAAGTTGTCTCAAATGTCTATTTTAAAGTTTAGCTTCCTTACTATAACATTGTTATGCTCTCTTCCTGCAAAATACAATGACCAAAAAAGTAGGAACACTTTATGCAAAGTTTGTGCGTAGTAAATTTTATAAAAATTTGTGTCTTTAAAATTTTCAACTGATTTAATACATTTATAAGACGGTCACCCTAATCAAATATGTGGCCATTATTTTTGTGCCCCCCTCATGTATGTAGCTACAAATAGAGCAAATAACAAATGCGCAATTTCAATTCAATGGCTATGCGTATTGCAAATATTTTTGTGCTTTACTTTTTTTTTATAAAATATTTGTGTTTTTGCATTGTAACAACAAAAATTTGACAATATTGGCAGAGAATTTTACAAATTACATTTTCACTTCTCTTCACTGAAAATGTTTTTATAAAGACTTATTGCTTATTGATCTACACCTTGGGGTACTTAAGTGCCTATCCAGACGTGGAGTATGTGTATGAAAAATATAAATATTGGAAAATAAATATTTCATCAAAAAAAAAGAAAGACAAGTAAGTTCAAGTTCGAGAGGCGAGGAGAAGAAAAGCTAATATCATAAAGAAAAAGAGACAATAAAATAAGAAGAAGGAGTAGAATAAGAAGGAGAAAAAAAGGAGAAGCTTACGAAGAGCACGAAAAGATAGAGACGACGAAAAAAATAATATGAAAAAGAGTTACAGGAGGAGGATACTCAAACCTTCCCTAAAGGTAAATACTCCCGCCGGCCGAAATAGTCGTCTCGAAAAGGTAGTTAACTTCTATTACGCGTGGATACTGTTCTATCAAATTTTGAACCAAGAATGCCATGGTCCAAGTTGAAGTGGAAATCGTTTTAGCACAAAGAATGGTTCCCTGGGTGTAAGGTTTTCTGCTCGTTGTCTAGTTCTAGTGTATTATTCAAAACCGGCTTCATATACATATGTACCGGTACTCCCCATAAATTCAGACAGAAAAAATTTTTCGGAAATTTTTTTTCAGAAATAATTTTTCAGAAACCAAAAGGCGGAAGGAAAAATTCAGAAAACTGTTTTTCAGAAACCAAAAATTCAGAATCAAAAATTCAGAAACATATTTACGGTAATGCATTAACCCACTCGTTATCTACATTTTTCTTTCTATAACGATATTCTGAATGATTTTTTGGTTAGGTTTGAATGGGCTGTGCTGTACTTAATTGCTAAATATTTAAAATTATCATCCATGAGCGACCATAAGTTAACCCATTGACGACCTCAATTTTCTATTAACTCTGAAATCAAATTTTTTCACATCAAAATAGTTTGACAAACGCTTAAGTAGTTGATTTTAAGCGTTTTAACCCTTTAAACGCCATGCCTTAACCCATTGGTGACCTCAATTTTTATTTTTATAATTTCTAAATAAATTTTTTTGCAGGTATGTTTAGCGTTATAACACAACTAATTAAGCATTAACCCTTTGGTGACCAAATTTTCTTTAGAATTCAAAATCAAATTCTTTAAATAGGAGTTAGCAACATATTTGTAAAGTTCTTTGGCGAAGTAGCCTATTTAAACATTCAGAAAGTAATGAGACGGCTGAAAAAAATTGCATTTCGGGCAAAATTTGATTTTTTTCTGCTGTCTCACTACTTTCTGAATTTTTAGAACTGTATTCCGCTTTCTGAATTTTTACTTTCTGAATTTTTACTTTTGAATTTTGACTTTCTGGAGAAAGATTTATGAAAAAAAATTTCTAAAAAAATGTGTTTCTGAATTTATGATCTCAATGGAATTTATTGCTCTCCATGGAATATACGGATATCGATCTTGGAATTAGAGTTTTTTACTCTTTTATTATATTTAGTAATAAACTTCATCGAGGAGATCACTGCGTAGAAGCTGGAGAACGTAGCTTGTAGTATCTATGGGTTTTGAAAAGGGGCACAGCAATGTTATTGGTCACAATACTCGAAGCCCGTTCCAGAGTGTAACATCTCCAGCGAATTACTAATCATGCGAAGATAAAAAAGTTACATTGATTCATTCTGACATGAGCTTTGCTGAATTTAAGTTTAAGTGTGAAAGCCGTAAATTAACAAGATTAGACTGGTCAATAAATGCTCACTAGGCCTTTCACGAAAAGTGCTCAATTCTTTTTTGTGTAATAGATATTTAAATGAACATCATAATAAACGGAATTTTGCGTCCATTCTTGATAATATAAGACACTTTGTAATAAAATTTGTACAACTTGCGAACACGCAAAAGTGCTAAGACATTTGTCCAGCGTCGTCCAGCCGCACACAATTTATTCGTATGACATCATTAGCAATGATAGGAAACCACTTCCAATGTTCCTTTTTGCGCTTTAAGCCGAATTAAGGCAAGGATATAAGAAACAAATAAATAATACACTAAGCGGATTTAATGGAACGCAATTCAAGCAGATTTAACTAAACGAAACGGAACGATAAACGAAACTCAATTCCTTCAGCAGACCAAAGGCGCACACAACGAACGAACGAATAAGTACCGAAGTGGAGCGGAAACGAGCAGAATAGGAAGATGACGACGGAATGGTTGCAATTTGATACCAAATGCTATTTTCGCTTGCCATTTTCTTGTTAGCAATGTCGATGATATTTTATATGAAGTTTAATCGAGGTCTAATACAGCTACTTAATGCGGCCACGGAGCAGCTGGGCAGTGGGAAAAAGGGGGGAAATTAATGGATGGAAAGGATAAGAGCCGACAGTGTTGGTAAGCGATTGATATTTGACTGAAGTTGAGAAAGGGCAGAGAGCAAGACGAAAATGGCAGAGGAAAGCAACACACTGCAGTAGCAGCAGCAACAACAATAACGCAAGCTGATAAAAATAGAATTTCACTCAATTACAGTTAGAAGAATATCAAGCCAATGAATGGTCACGATTTAATGTGCTGTCCAACAAACAAACATTCACACAAACCCATCGACCAATTTGGTTCACTCTTTTTTTTTTTACTGCGAATATGGAATCAGTGCAATCGTGCATTTGGGATATTTAATAAAGCAAATAAGCGGATATAAAACGCTGTGAATCGCGTAGAAAGGACGTGCATGTGGGGGAAGGGTGCGGTGGATTATAGGAGGAAATTCATGAGGACTTAAGCGCTTGATGCGCTTGGCCTGTAGCTTAAGCCCTTTTTACTGCTGAGTGCTGGGCATTTTGTTCAGCTGAATTGGCAGCACTGCATTGTTTGGCATTTGTTTGGTCAGTTAGCGGTACTATTAACGGTTGTTAATGCGCAAAACTTTTAAATTTTGTAGTAAGAAATTGTGAGCATAAAATTTAACGCACTTAAATACTTTACAAATGGATAATGTGATTTTATTATTATTTTTAAATCAAGCGTGCAGTCGGTCTAGTAGAGCAGAAAAGTCGAGGATTACGTTGAGTAATGAAAATTCGAATTTTTTTGTGAATGCTGGGGGGGGGGGGGGGGGGTGGGGAGAGCAGGAATGATAATACACCCACAAAATGGATACAAAGTCTTTTATGATGATGATGGTGATGATGAGTGATGAAATTGAATCAGTTGTTGATGGTGATATTTCGACAGGGGCGGGGTCGTACATGTTCTTAGATTGTAGCGGCGTTATGAGGGCTTCTGAAGAAAACATCGACAGCTGAGTGGATGTTATTAAAATTTTGAAAATTTTTGTAAAAACACCTTGTTTATATGGATCTGCAGTGAATTATTCTCCACACAATTTAAAGGATGGGGCGTATTTTAAAAATATTTTGAGATGTGGTGGACTTTCATTTGCGAGGAATTTATATTTAGTAATTTCGCTATGCAGATAAACTCTTCTAAAAAAATTAAGTTGCCTTGTGGGTAAATTAACCCTCAGCACCTAACACTTTAAACACGAGAGTGCAAGTAAGATTGATATAAAGCTAGATAGAGAAAGAAATAGGGTGAAATAGGCAGAGAGGCAGGTAGAAAGAAAAAGAACGAAGGAAGTGAGAGAGAATTTAATAGAGAGAGAGTTACATAGAGAGAGAGAGGGCGATATACAGAAAGATAGAGACAGAGCGAGGATGAGGGAGAGAACATTATTGATAGTGAGAATCTTTTATATTTAAAATTTGAGAAGGCCGCGATCCGCGCAAAGGGATTTTGCATCTGAATATACAACAGTCAAAAGCCTTGCTCTGGAGTAAAATAAACTCAACTTAAACACTGATTCACGAGCAAACAAATTCACTATACGAGTGGTTGTAAAGCCTGTGTAATTAGATGAACCCAGACAAAATAAACAAAGGGATAATAAGGCTCTCATTTATTTAAATGGTTTCATTATGTACCACCCTCAGCCTTCTTTGAAACTCATATTTTTTCACTTTTTATTTGCAAAACTTTCTCTTTAATGTATAACTGCTATTCTCTTACAAATTCACCTAAATACATTTCAGTGAACACAAAACTGTCAGCCATTACTTTGCTTCACCGTTCTTTATCTCTTTTTGGGCGCTCATTTCGCTGCGAGCCATTTCATGTATATTTCATAAAAATGTTGAAAGTGTTTATGTGCTGAATTTTTAATTTTACAACAACATTTAACATGTGCTCTAAGTGTAGCGGTATTTTTTTGTACGAGTAGAGCATTGAACTTTTTTTGTTAATTAGTGAGGTTAGGATGAGAAGGAGCTACACGTTTGTTCTAATTAATGAAAGAAAAACATTCATTGCAGCTTCAACTGCCACTTAGTGCTCTTCAATGTTTTTATTATTGCAAAACTTGAAATAAGAACTTGAAGAAAAAAAAAATGAGCTGAGCGCAATTTCAACCCTTTTTAGGAGAGTGGAGAGGGAGTGAGGTTGGTATAATGGAGCTGGAAATTTATTGACGGCACTGGTGTTAGCTGAGCAACGTATTTTACTTGGCCTTAAGAAGCATGCATTTTCAAGTTAGGTCAGACAGCTTTATTTTAAGGTTATGTTTGGCGAAGTTAGTTCTTTGTTACGTGCAATGAAACTTGCGAGAAAAGTGAAATAGTTATGAGCTTAGTTTGCAGTTTTAACGAGATCAAAACCAGTTTGTAATAATAATTGTTTGATCATTACTTTTGTTAATGCTTGCGGTTTTTAAGGTTCACCTCTTTTATTGGTGGGAGAGAGCCGCACATAGCGAAACGGCTCCCCCCATAAATTCACAAAACGAAAATTCAGAGACACATTTTTTTTAGAAATTTTTTTCAGAAATTCAAAATTCAGAAGTCAAAATTTAGAAGTAAAAATTCAGAAAGTGAAATTCAGAATTAAATTTTTTTCTTTTTACTTTTTGAATTTTTAGATGTGAATTTCACTTTCTGAATTTTTACTTTCTGAATGTTTAGATAGGCTACTTTACCAAAGAACCTTCACAATATTTATAGCAACTTCTATTTAAATAATTTGATTTTGAATTCTAAAGAAAAAAAATTTGTCATCAAAGGGTTAATGCATAATTACTTGTGTTATAGCGCTAAACATACCGGCAAAAAATTTATTTAGAAATTATAAAAATAAAAATTTAGGTCGCCAATGGGTTAACGTATGGCCACTCATGGCTTATAATTTTAAATATTTACCAATTAAGTGCAGCACAACCCATTCAAACCTAACCAAGAAATCATTCATAATATCGTTATAAAAATAAAAATGTACCTAACGAGTGGGTTAATGCATGGCCGTAATGGTGTTTCTGAATTTTTGTAATGGTGTTTCCTGTATTTGGTTTCTGAAAAAATTTTTTGAATTTTTGATTCTGACTTTTGGTTTCTGAAAAATGATTTTTGAAAAAATTGTCCCGAAAAATTATATTTCTAAATCTCTCTTTCCTACTAAGTGTCTCTGTATCCACGATACCACTGACATCAAATTTTTTAAACGTCTAACAATCCAAATGCCACATGTCTGGACTAAACGTATATGTTTTGTCTGTATATTTGTTTGTTTCTTTCAAAATGCACCCTAGGGATATGAATTTTCCATTTAAATTGGATTTTTAAATCATTTTGGCTTTCCGGTTTAAGCACATGCGAGCTTAACCAACCGAAATTGATCTGCAATGCGAGTACCAAACATTGCAGGCTACTTCGCTAAGAGAAGAAAAGTGAGAGAAGCAATTACCTGTTGCATGAAATCTAACACCCCCCCCCCCCCCCCCCCCCCGCACATGTAAATATGTATGTACATATGTGTATGAAAATAAATTGAAAACAAAGCGTATTTTAAGATTATACACAGAAACCACTAGACCATGAGTCAATATTGAATTGTGAGCTGTTTGGGTTTTTGGAATGCAACAAAATAAAAAAAAAAAAATAGAAATGTAAACGTGTTCATTAAGTAATTTCATTTTTTTTCAACTCAAACGTGCATAAAAAACGTAAACTTTCCCATTTATGATTTTTATTGGTTCGTTGTAATTCATTAATTGTTTTTGGGTTTTTTCGCACTGACATTGAATTGTTTTTTGTGTTGCCAACACTTTTGTGCCTCAAATAAATATTCGCTTGCGGGTATGAACGAGTAAGTGTCAGTGTGTGTGTTTGTCTGTGTGTGTGTGTGTGTGTAAAGAGTACATGTTATTTTTTTACTCTTTGTATTTGTATTTGTATGCAGTTTAAATTCGTTTATTCTACCAATATGCTCAGCATGGTGCCAACACGAAAGTGTGTGACAGTGCGACACAGCGACACCGCATGTCATCTAGTACATACCTACGGCAAGTGTGGTACGTGGCGTATACGTAACTTGTTTGGGGGCGCTCAACGTAGGCGCTGTCAAGGTGTCGTTGCGAGTACTTCGCAGTCTTTTACAGACTGACAACTGCTGATGCTTGCTAGGTGAACATTTGAATTTTGACTGGCTGTTGTATATGTTGTAGTGCCTCTTGTTGTTGTTGTTGTTGGGATTTTTATGACTGCTAAAGCTTTTAACTTTTATTCAGTTAAATATTTTTACAGCCGCACTCTTTATTGTTGCATTTCTTTGTCAGTTGTCAGTTGTCAGTTTTTTGGCGAAGTGGTGTCCAGATATATGGACATACATACATACATGCACATATTTATATTATTTACTTAAATTGAGGTAAACAATGGATGAAAGAATATTTGTCACCATAATAAATGGCGCCTCGAATTCCATGAAATATTTTCTATCCAAAAATGAAAATGTATGCACGCCTGTGTATTGAAGCGAGTTTTATGAAGTTTTTAGAGCAGTTCTACGATATATTTTATATATAGCTTTCGCAGGTAGTTGGTGCAACGCCTTAGACTATATATGTGTAGTGCCAAAGCGCCCTAACCCCCGATAAATTCGATTTTGAATGAATTTTTCTCCTTAGTGTATATCAGTGTGAGCTTTTTGACAGATGCTTGGGCCAGCGGTAATATATCCTACGAAAAAAGATATGGAAATGGAGCAATAGAGGACAGTCGGGCATATACAGCAAGGGAGTACCGGATTTATACCCGAAAACAATCTCCCAAACCTTCGAGAAGTGTTTATTTGTAGTTCAAAACAATAAAAACATTCTAGTCTTGAAGGTTATAAAAAAAAGCTTTCATATAGCACGACTTAGAAGTTAGCTTCTTACTTTCGGTGTCGTTTCAGAATAATTTCGGGACTGTGTTCAATACTTTTCGGGACCCATGGAATAAGAAAATAATTCAGAAAACGTCTTTGAAAGGATACTGCACATGTAGGGAAATGTTCCTGAAAAATCCCGAAAACAGTCCCGAAGTGATCCCGAATTTATCCCGAAAAATTCGAAAATATTCAAAAAAATAATCTAAAAAAAGTTTGTGAAAAAGTCCGGAAAAGTTAATAAAAAAATCGCGAAGTGATCCCGAATTGATCCCGAAAAGTTAAAGAAATTATCTAAAAAGTAGTTAGCGAAAATGTCCCGAAAAAGTTAAAAAAAAAAAATCACGAAGTGAACCCGAAAATATACCCGAAAGTTCAAGAATAGCTCCCCAAAACGTCCTAAGGACCATCCCGAAAGGATCCCAAGCCTTTCTAGCTTTTTACAAAAAACTTCAAATTTTACTCTAAATCACTGTGGTATTTAGTCGCCGTGATAGTGAAGTGGGGTCTAGTTTGTTTAACGATTCCAACTAGTCGTGCGGTATTTCACAAGCAGTTGGCTTGACCGCAGGACTATTCTCACAGCCGCAGCTAAATACGTTCCTGGATACCCAATAAATAGACGAACAAGATGGTATTGGCGCCATTAATCGAAAGCACACAAAGCCCACATGGAATATTAATGCGACGTGCTGCAGGCATTGATTGGAACTTTGCACTTTTGTTTTAGTTTTTTTGCAGAAAATTCATGCATAAATGATGGCTGAGCGGATAATAACACTTTTTTGTTGTTAAAATTTTTGTTCGGTTAAATTTGATGTGTGAATGTTTTAATCATTGTATGTGTGTGTGTTGTAGTTTTTTTTTTTTTTTGTTGCTGCACGACCTCAGCTGTGTTTTTTTGTTTGCATTTCCGTAATTTTTGAAAAGCATTAAATCTTTTTCGTTAGCTAAAGCTGTTTGATGCATTAACATTTTATGGTTGGTGCTTTATCAAAATATGCTTTTCGATGAGTGCGCTCAGTGCTAGAGTTGCTGTAACAAACTGCTTCATCTTGCATTTGTTTACTAAGCGATTTACATTCATTTCGTGCTATTTCCCAAAATTTTATAGTTAGATCATATTTAGTGTGTCGTAAGAAAGTGTAAAGATAGTAAACTTTACTCAAAATTGTGCTTATTATGGACCACAAAATGATGCTGTGCGTGAGAAATGTGAAAATTATGCGTTCCATAAAATGTAACGATCTTTAAAATGAAAACAATGTAGGAAAGTGCAATGCCTATGTCAATTGGGAATGTAGAAATTTTTACCGATAGATGGCGCTTTAACATTGGATACATTGTGTGGTTGAGGGTGGAGCTTTTGAGTATTGAAATACTAAGCGATTAGTAACAAATTTGTTGGTAGCCGCTACGTTCCAGCGGATTATCTGACCATTGATGTAATAGTTACGTAGCAATGACGTAGCCGCGTGGTAACTGCAACTTTCAGACAATTTTTACATACGAACCTGTATTTATATTTTCTCGCTTGCTCCATCTTACAATTTATTTCATTATTGAATAGATTTAACTTTAAAGTTATTTTTACTATAAAGTAACAAATGTTATTAAAGCGTTACTTTAAAGTCGTGGCACAGTTATGACTGCCACAAATGTACATTTTTAAAGTTGCGCTGCCACCTTAAGGTGCCATCCACAACTGGTTAATTCAATGCACTAAAATTTTTACTTTTTACAACAGTGAAAGAAACTGGTTTCAGTAGTTAGTAGTAGAATCGGTCAGAAGTGTAAATTTTTCTTGTAAAATTATTTTGGACTACACATTGTATTGAAGGTCCAATGTTTTGATTTGGAGATGAGCTCAAGTCGGTGTTGTATTGCCTTTGGCTAATATTTGGCTATTAATTTGAAACTTCTCAGATTTTAAACATTTTTTTAAACCATTTTGGAAGTAAATTTCAAATACACCCCGGTACCGATTTCGAATTTTATTGCTTTTCGATTTTATAAAATTATTTCATTAATAACCGAAAATTTTATTATATTTTTCGTACTACATAAATTTAAAGAACGAGCCCTCCTCAATACAATGAATCATGAATAAATTAGAACAAACTTTTAAAAACAACTTCATATTTCTAGCCGTGTATGTATACCAGTTTTGTCCCAAAAAAAAAAAAAAAATTTGTTAGGTAAACGTTGAAGCAAATGAAAAAAACCAAAAAAAAAACCAAAAAAAATATACTCCATAACGCTTTATCTCATGCGCTACGCTAGCACCAAATGCAACTAGTTGCCGGTTAAACTTATTATTTATGACCTCAAAAACCTTTTGCCGTCCACAGATGGGGCACACACTGTGCCCACTCCAACGCAGACACATTCAAAATGCACAATTTCCACATTTTGCAGCGTTTTTGGGTTACGAGCGCAAAGGAAAAATATAAATTTTTTTTTGTTTTTTTTCTTCTTCTTTTCACCCTCAAGCTGCCAATGTTAATATTTGCTAGTCACATCACTCACAAGAATGAACTGCAATTTTCACTTTTATTTATGCTGCGAAGTTTTAGCTGTGCAAAAGGTGCAGGACACGACCATAGTCATTCACCATGCTCATGCATGATTCATGTGTTGGTTGTGAAAAAAAAGAGAAAAAAAAAACACACAACTTTTGCACGGTCAATTGTTTGAAATATACCGACGCGTTTAAAAAAAAAATATATGTCTAATGCTACCTTTATAAAAGTTTAGCAAAAACCAAAGGATATTTTTTTCTCAAACAAGGAATTTTTGTGCCAAAATTGTACCAAAAGCAATAGACCTAATATAAAGGTAGTAAGTTCTTATGATTAGTTATATTTCCCTGCATGGGTGTAGGGAAATTAGACAGTACCAGGAAAATTGATTCAACCACCCTCAACAACTAGTTTGGCTATACAGCTGATGGTGCGACTGGTGCGATCTTGCATTGGAATTCTTAGCTACTCTGTGTCAGCAAAAGTTCTCTAACTAGTCAGTGTACTAGTTGCTTTCACTACAGCATACCAACGTACTGCAAAAAACTGCATCTAACTTTAGTAAGCATGTGCGTATGGTAATATATATGTGTTGTGGTGAGATGGCATCAGCCGTAAAGCCTTTGACTCTTCCGGAAAGTAAACCACTGACAAACAGAATACAAGAAAAGCTAAGGAAAAAGTGCAAAAGTGGTTGTTAAGAGGATGAATTTACAAAAAAAAAAAAAAAGAAAAAAAAAATCTCCTTTATTCTCTAGCTTTTTGCAAACGGCATGCATTTGTGGTTGTTGTTGTTGTTGTTGTTACACACAACTATACTTCACATGAATTTGCTCACTCACCTAACTTTGCCGCTGCAATCACACTCGTGAAGCAGAGAAAATATATTTCCCACACACAAGGAATCTAAAATGCCGAGTAAGTTGCTCTTTACTCTTTTATTCCTTTTTTGTTGATTTTATTTGGCTGCTCTTTTGCACTTTGTTGCTTTATTATTATTGACTTTGATTGGTGTTACTGTTTTGGTATTTCTGTGTGTGCATTAGACGGTGGAAACCTATTTTTTAATTTTATTTTCATGTTATACTCCGAAAGTGAATGTTCTAACTTTTGCATATGGAGCTCTAATCATTGGTAGGAAGTTACCCCGAAAAAGTAGCGAAACGGTCCTATAACTGATCGCATACAAGTCCTGAAATGATCCTAGAATAGTTCGGAAAGTGTCTCGAAATTATTTCGAAAAAATATTGAAGTGGTCCCGAAAACAATCCCGAAATTATCCCGAATGTATCCCGATATGAACCCGAAAAAGTTACAAAACAATACTTAAATGATCCCAGAATAGTTCGGAAAGTGTCTCGAAATTATTTCGACAAAAATATTGAGCTGGTCCCGAAAATAATCCCAAAATTATCCCGAATGTGTCCCGAAATTAACCCGAAAAAGTGATGAAATAATCCCGACAAACTGATGAAAAAAGTACTGAAATAATTCCGAAATATTTAGTACCATAATAATCCCGAAGAAGCCCAGAAAACAGTCCCGAAATGATGCCGAAACTGTCCCTTCTGGAACTAGCTTCTTCAAAATTCTACTACATACCATACCCTCTGGTCCAAGTATTATAAACACTTTGTATCGCCGCCTAAAAAGTTAACTTGAAAAATAAAAAAATCTCATTTTGTTCCAGTCCAGTGTACATTCGGTATGCCTTTTACAGTAAGTGCTTGTAGCGGCACTTGAAGATGCAAGTTCCAGTGCAGGCTATCAAAAGTTAAAAGGCTATATCACTGAGAATGATGACTCCAAAGTGGTCGCATTTAAGTGATCAACTTAAGAAGAAGCAGAAATGGAGAGGATAACAAGACATCAAGGCAATCAATGTGCTGAAGGGACGTTAAGCCACAAGTCACGTGCCACGAACACTTTTTATTTCCTCAACAAAGTACAGGCGGCTATACGAGTTCCAAACACCTTGTCAACCAACTAAAGCAACAACAATGTATTTATATAAGCAAAACTTTTCATGTTTTGCCGCTTTCAAGTGCAACAGTTGGATTTGCCTACCATTTGCCAACCCTTAAACGTTGTCTTTTTTTTGACATTTTGCGCAAGCTAAGGCTTAGAGTTCAGGAAGATTGGATTTCTTTGATTCGATTCAATTTAAATGGAAATCTCTTTATTGTCGTATTACCTGAGAAATAGATGAGATAAGAAATCTAGCAGCAAGAAAAGTTTACAAAGTTGCTTTTAACGCTTTGCTTTGATCATTGTCAATTATTATTTTGCAAGAGGCTTTTGGTACTTAGAGCAAAATTTGCTTACAGACTGTCTCACTGTGGCACCGAAAATCGGTCCAGGAGACAGCAACATAGTTTGTTAGATCTTGTGCTGGCCTTTTCTTTCACTGAAGCTCTCATTTCACAATTCGCTTGGTTTTTAGCTCTTTTCGCAGGTTGAGCTCACATGAAATAAGTACATGCGAACAATTGAACTTTTGGAATTTTGAGTATAAGTTTTAAAGCCACCTTTGATCCCTACTTCAACCCTCAACTCAAATATTATGATTTCTTGCTGGTTGGGGTTTTTCATCTTTCAATATTTAAATTGAATTTTATTGGCTTTTGCTGTAATCGTAGTTTAAGTAAATTTAAATCTCACTTGAGATGTCATCCCACTACTTCCACACATACACAAGTAAGCATATTAGGGTGGACCATAAAGGCAAATGATTTCTCGAGTTTATATTCCTAACACTACACTTCGAAAGTTCGATTCAAAGTTGAGCTTTTGGTTTTACTAGAAAGAACGCCTACTTAAAACGTTCCAGTTTTCCCCAGTACTAGATAAATAGATCAAAGCTCTCTACCAATTGAGAGCTAAAAATATTTCTCTCCTCTCTTTGAACGAAAAGCAAGTTTGTATAGTACTTCCTTATTTCAACTAGATACCGCTCTTTGAACAAAAGATATTTTTAAAATCCCTTATAGAGAGTTATGACTTTTTTTAAATCTTTTTTTTGCTCCACCCTAATACACATATAGGAATTGTCATTACTATGCATATTCAAACAGCTGCTGCTTCAAGTTTCCAAATTGTTTGGCAAGTGTAAGCTGTGAGATTGCTGACTTTCCCTACAATCTTTAAATGGGATTTCTACTTGTTTATCTTTGGCTTTTGTAAGACACCTCATTTTTCGAGCTAACTATAGCCCTGCCAATAGGTTGAGGTGGGAATGTACTCGTATGCCAAGTGTGTGATAGTTGCTAGTTTCATTTTCCTCTACACAATTTATTTTGCTACATAGAAATATATATTTATTCGTATATTTGCATATAAACATTACTATTTGTTAGTTTTTGTTGTATGTTGTAGGAAGTATCTCTAGCTCTGAACCATTTCTTTCTAGTAATTTTGAGACCACTAGTGGTTTTAAGTTGACAAGTGTGTACATTACACTCCACCATCTTTCCTTCTTCTGTTTTCGAATTTGTTCCAATGTTCCAAACTTGTTCTATAAGCGCTAGCTTTCATTTTAAGTCTAAACTACTAACCTTTGTAAAAATGAAAACCCAATTTTTGGTAGCCGCTAAACTGCCAAACGCCTACTCACATTTCGCTAGTGCAAGTTTTAGAAGAACGGATTTATGCCACACAAGGACAAAGGCCAAGAAATGTTAGTAATAAAAGTGCCCGGGTAAAGTTATAAGCTTATTACTAATTCCATTGCTTGTCAAACTGTCAGTCATTTATTTGTAGTGGCTGATAAAAAGGCAAGTAAGAGGAAGCAGATTGTCTGCTAGCTCTCTGCTTGCATATAAAATCTTAAATCGTCACTAATGTTAACTCATACTTCGCATTCTAAACTACACCAAAATCACCCGTAACCCAACTAGTTCCTATATGGTACTACAGCCCTTTTTCTGAACTAAAAATTTGACCTACTATCCATTGATTTCCCTGTATGTGATATAAATTGTAATTCATTTTAGGGTAGAAAAATTGCACAAAGTAGATGGATAGTGTTGTATCAATACAAGTCCCGCACACACAAACACACACACACCAGAGAGACACTCACTCACACATGTGCATGATGTCGTATCGCAAACAGCATTGAATTTCGATGTGTTCACAACTTTATCGTAAATTAAATTGCAAATCAAATTAGCGAAATTCAATTTTACTGTGCTTATGTGGTAACGCTACGCGGATTTGTTAGTTGAAGTTGCGTTCGTTATTTGTCATGTGGGATTTGGCATACGTAGTTGAGCTGATGCAAATTACATGGAATGAATGTAGCTCAGAAAATGTTATTAGCCGTGTAATGGTGTATTATGTGTCGTTCGAAAAGTGTTTTAATAGTACATATTTACTAATTTGCTAAATATTTAATGTTTTCACAATTATAGAGCAGCGTACTTTTGTGTTAGTTAAATTATTGCTAGGAAATTGTAAAAATGTTGGAAATTGTATTTGTTAAAATACTAACAAAGTGCTCGAAATATTAAGCAAGGTTGGGTCACTTTGAATAAAAATCACTCAAATAAAAAAAATAATTTTTACCATTCATAATTAAATAATTGAGTGACGAGTGAAATGTTGTTGGTAATTAAAAAAATTTTTAATAAATACTAGAATTTCTTTTTCTGAATATCAAAAATAAGCACAACGAGATACAACAAAATTATACCCAGTTGCGCCTATGACATAGTAATACTTCTAGCGCGTCTACCTGGTTCTTTTCGGGGGGGGGTAATATCTGGATAGTTTTGGAGTTTATTTCGGGTTTCCTTTAGGACCATTTCGGAATTGTTTGGCACTTTTTCAGTGCAACGACGTAGACAAAGTTCCGAAAAAAATTACGAAATAACACGCGAAAACCACCATAAAATTCAGAAAATATCATAAAATTACTCTGAGAAAGAAGCAGAATTATTTCCAAAACAACACCAAAATAGTCCCAAAAAATTTGTATTATAATCCATTCATTTACCTCCCAAACTAATAATCTTAGTTTAAATTTTTTTGCCATCCCCCACGTGCGTGGTTTTATGCGGTGAAAGGTTTTTAATAAATATAAATTTCTTTTGGCATTTGTAATGCCACAAAATTGGCTAAAATTTATTTCATCCCAATGGCAGTTTAAGTGGAGTGGTGTGTACTAACTCGTCAAGCCATTTTAGCGCTTTTGGCTAATGGAAGTTGGTAGTGTTCACTTTACTACTTTTGCTGATGGCATTTTGATAAATGAGTGGCATGGAGAAATATTGCGTATAATAAACAAGTGTGTGCATGCATGTGTGTGCATGCATGTGTGTGTGAGCATTAGACAGGGTCTGGGGAAAAAAATAATTTCAATGATCAAAAGCTTTGGAATGGCTCACCTGTATATTTGAATTTTTTTTTAATAAACTAGAGATGAAATCAATCTTAACTGACTTCTAAAAACTAATAATAAGGCCTGAAAATTTAGCAGTACTAGTTTTTCAACAGTCTACAAACTAGAAACTACATACGGTCCGATATCCTGCATTTTTTTTCGCTCTTTAAAAAAAATATAAAAATTTGTTTAATTTTTTTTTGCCCACCCTAATGGTAGTACATAAACGAAAACATCTACTAACTCATAGAAAGAGTTGAGCATACACACATACATACAAACTCAAATTGAACAGCTGTGTGGTAAGCTCATTTATACCAATTTTAAAAAGTAAACTAAAATAACGCGAAAGTCTCTACCGTTCAGTGAGCCATGGCAATGGATCAGTGGCCATGTGTGAAATTCCAGCGGCGTCTTTTACAGAGTGCTGCTTTTGATGGAACAAAAATATATGAGTGAAGTGCAACAGTGCCCAACCTCATTTAAAATTTCCTAGCTCACGAGCTTAGCCAATAGAGCTTTTTAGATTTTTTGATAATTTTTCAAAAAAAAAAAGTTTTTATTTCGACGCTTTGTTAGTGCCCGTCCAAGGAGTTTTGCATCCAAGTGTTGTATAAATAAGTATCGTTGAATAAAAAAACTATGCCCAACTAAATTGTTTTGCTTTAAAATGGGATCAGCTCTAGAAAATAGTATCGAGATCTGAATTTTTTTTTAAATATTTTTTTGGCCCTGACTAATGTAAAAAAACTATTCCCAACTAAATTACTTTGCTTTAAAATGGGATAAACTCTAGAAAATAGTATCGAGATCTGAATTTTTTTTTTTTATTTGTTTGACCCTCACTAATGTATGAGCATGAGATTTATGTACACAAATATATTTGCACTCATATCGTCGATGTTACGCCATGTTCGTTTTCTTACTGTGAAAACATTTTTAACATTTATTTGACAGCGCTACAGCTATTGGTGCATTGTGCACACTGAGCAAACAACAACAATTGGAAACTATGTATGTAAGTAAATAAACTGAACTCGAAAGATAGAAAAAGATGCAGTCTATATGCAAGTTGGAGTTTTGTTCGAGCGATTCCTGATCTAAGTACCGCAAGCAAAACTTTTCCTAAAGCAGAGTTCCAGCGGCAGTGCTCGGCATTTCTGCCCTACAAAGCTACTCAGCAAAACATTAGTCTAACTTAGCACAAACCATTTAGAGGCTGCACAAAATATCGAGACCTCGACTACAACTGCACTTAAGCTCAATACAAAAGCAAAATGGAGTGCTAAGAGTGAAACCATAAATCCGCATCTGTTGTATTTTCTCGTTGTGATTTGTCTTGCCAAAAATGAAATTAAATTAAAACAAATTTGACATGAACGCGAAAGCATTATTAATAACTCTGGCTAGATCCGATGCGCAAAACGTCGGTTCGAAAGTGTGTAGATTTACTAACAGCCAGTGTTGGAACGAAGCTGATATTGCAAAAGTGTTCGTACGTTTTTTAAATGATTCACAAAGCTATTAATTTGCGATATAAGAATGCAGCAAGACGGCCCCCCCCATAAATTCAGAAAACAAAAATTCGGAAACACATTTTTTCAGAAATCTTTTTTCAGAAAGTCAAAATTCAGAAGTAAAAATTCAGAAAGTGAAATTCAGATCTAAAAATTCAGAAAGTAAAAATTCAGGAAGTAAAAATTCTGAAAGTAAAATTCAGACCTAAAAATTCCGAAAGTGATGACACGGCAAAAAAAAAAAAAATTAAATTTTTTTCTGCGTCTCGTTACTTTCTGAATGTTTAGATAGGCTACTTCGCCAAAGAAACTTACATATATTTATAGCAACTCCTATTTAAAGAATTTTATTTTGAATTTTAAAGAAAAACTAGTAAGGAAGTCTAAGTTCGGGTGTAACCGAACATTAAATACCTAGTAGTGATCTGTTTTGGTATCCTAATTTACTCAGGTCTATTTTAATACATACCTGAAAATTTGTTATAAAGGCAACTGATTGTTTTCGATAAAAACACTTCTGTTGTGAGTGGTAAATTAAATTATTACTAAATAACAAAATATAAATACCTTTCCTCATGTTCATGAAAGGTATGAAAATAAAAAACAGGCAGTAGGGTGTTAACTACTTGCCCGTAAATCTTGCTTGTTTGTTATTCGATTTGCGTAATTTTTGGCAGGAGTATACTACATACTATTGGGAACCCTCTCACAAAATTTCATTGAAATACATTCTTGAAATTTCAAGCAATCGCTTTTGAAAATAGCAGAGCTTTTATGCTAAAAAGTGGGCGGCGCCACGCCTACTTCACCAAAATCCACAAAATTTTTGTACAGTTCAGTTTTGCTTAAAAGGCTTATTATGTGTGTAAAATCTTATTTATATAACTTATACAATTATTGAAATATCGCGATTTTAAGTTTACGAAGAAATTTTTTAGAACTGTGTTCAAAAAGTGGGCGTGTCCGTTCTCCGATTTTGTTTATTTTTACAGCAAAGAGTAAGCTTTATATGCTGAACACTTTCTCTTAATATCGTTTCAATAAGTCAATTTTTACCGGAGTTATGGCATGGAAAGTTTTGTGGAATAATCCCCCATAAAGGGGCGGGGCCACGCCCATTTTCCAAAAATTTTGTGCTTTCGACTTTCTTTGCCCACGAACACTTCAGAGGTGAAATAGAAATTATATACAGCTAGTTTAAGCAAAGTTATAGCATATTCAATATATCTATGATCCTTTTCAAAATCTTTCGTATAAAATTGGGCGTGGACCTAACCCGATTTCGCTAATTTTTTTTCGAAATATTGCCTGTATTAATATATATATGTGTGCTGAATTTTATTTTTCTATCTTGAGCGGTTTTTGATTTATGATTAATAATATTTCCAAGTTTGACTATATCAAAAGTGGGCGGTGCCACGCCCCTTTTTAAAAATTTCTTCAAAAATGTATTTGTTGCCTTAACGCTAAAGTGTATTATGTATAGGTGTATTATGTACTGAATAATCACTCTTTTTGTATTTTCCAAAATATTATATATATAGAAAGAGGGCGTGGCTTTTAACCGATTTTGCCTATTTTCAATAGCGCTCGGAGATAAGTGAAAAGGAACCTACATACCAAATTTCATTGAGATATCTCAAGATTTACTCAAGTTATCGTGTTTACAGACGGACGGACGGACGGACGGACGGACGGACGGACGGACGGACATGGCTCAATCAATTTCTCTTTTCCTCCTGAACATTTTGATATATATAAGTCAATATTTATCTCGATTCGTTTATGCCGTTACATACTACCGTTAGGCGAATGAAGTTAATATACCTTGTGTGCGAAGCACTACTAGGTATAAAAATTGGTCACCAAAGGGTTAATGCATAATTACTTGTGTTATAACGCTAAACATACCGGCAAAAAAATTTATTTAGAAATTATAAAAATAAAAATTTAGGTCACCAATGGGTTAAGGCATGGCGTTTAAAGGGTTAACACGTTTAAAATCAACTACTTAAGCCTGTGTAAAACTATTTTGATGTGAAAAAATTTGATTTCAGAGTTAAAAGAAAATTGAGGTCGTCAATGGGTTAACGTATAACCGCTCATGGGTTATAATTTTAAATATTTACCAATTAAGTGCAGAACAGGGTGCAGTGAAATAACTCCCAAATGAAATAACTCCCATGAAATAACTCCCAATGAAATAAGTTCCAATAAAAATGAAATAATTCCCAACTTTAATAAATGAAATAACTCCCAAAGAAGGAAATGAAATAACTCCCAATATTTGGCAGTTATTTCACAATGAAACCACAAGTACCCAAAAAAATGAAATAACTCCCAAATGAAATAAGTCCCAAAAAAATGAAATAAATCCCAAATCAAAATTTGAAATGGTATATTTTTACAATATAATCAGTTACAATGAAATTTGAAAAATACGGGAAATTAATATGTACATAGATACATATGTGAATGTACATATGTAACAATTACATGAAAACCTGAATAGTGTTGTCGACCTTTTGACGGCAAATCGGACAGTTAAAGTTTTCTAGTCCTTCAGAAATACTCTTAGCTTGCAGCATTAGAACACAAGCGTTGCATATTTTTAAATGTTTGCACGGCATCAATAGTACATTGGCCTCAACCTCCAAACAAATTACGCACCCAGTGTCAGTGACATTAAGACGCATGACCAAAAACGAACTAAAGTCAGTGCCGTTAATTCGTATAATATTTTGACATGCGAATTAATGTCATTGAGGCATTTGGGTTTGAGATTCGACAAAGTAGCGCCGCAGGCGAAAATTTGACTTAGGTCAGATCCCCAATTCGGGGCGTGATCCATGGTATTTATGTGCAGAACTCCTTTCCGCATTGGCGGCCTTCGGCCGCGCTTCAAAAAATAACCCTGGGCTACGCCATTCCAACTCCGGGTGTGTGCCATAGCGGTGGCTACCGCCACGGTGATGTCCTTCCGCGTCCCACGTTTCCACTCTTTTTCACTTTTTTGGCTCAGCCTAATGTGCCATTACAACAACCACATGAAAATAACAGAAAAATGTGAACTTGAATGAAACTTTTGAATGAAAAAAATCTCATTTCAGATTCTAAATCTAGACATGGGTAATCGTTTACGTGGGGTACCGAGCGCTAATACACAACCAAAAATGTTGAGATATGTATCAGGAGACGCGCTTTGGTCCCAGGAGCATGAATATAACTCCGCTGAACCAATATGTTTAGTAGTTTGCGAAATATTTGCAGTTAAAGTCATTTTCATGTGGTAGTTGTAATCAGATTACCCTGTGAGAAAAGAGTGGCACGCGGAAGGACATCACCGTGGCGGTAGCCACGGCTATGGCACACACCCGGAGTTGGAATGGCGTAGCCCAGGGTTATTTTTTGAAGCGCGGCCGAAGGCCTCCAATGCGGAAAGGAGTTCTGCACATAAATACCATTGATCACGCCCCGAATTGGGGATGTGACCTAAGCCAATCTCAGATTCATTTTTTAAATCCCAGATTCATGATATAATGATCATAAGTCGAAGGTGATAATGAAAAATGAAAATTTGGAATATAAAAAAAATGTACTGACTTTAGTTCGCTTTCTTAATGCGAATTAATGTCAATGACGTTAGTTCGCTAAAAATATTCCCAACAAAAATGAAATAACTCCCATTAAAATGAAATAACTCCCAATGCCTGGATTACAAGCAATGAAGTAAGTCCCAAAAAATGAAATAACTCCCAATTTCCAAAAATTATGAAATAACTCCCAAAGATATTTTATTGGGGATTATTTCATTTGGGAGTTATTTCATTATGAAATAATTCCCAGTTAAAATTATGAAATAAGTCCCAATGAATTGGGAGTTATTTCATAATGAAATAAGTCCCAACTTGCATGGAAAATATTTGGGAGTTATTTCATTTTTTTGTTGGGAGTTATTTCATTTGGGAGTTATTTCACTGCACCGCAGAACAGCCCATTCAAACCTAACCAAAAAATCATTCATAATATCGTTATAAAAATAAAAATGTAGATAACGAGTGGGTTAATGCATGACCGTAATGGTGTTTCTGAAATTTTGATTCTGAATTTCTGGTTTCTAAAAAATGATTTCTGAAAAAATTTTTCAGAAAAATTTAATTGAACTGAATTTTTTCTGTCTGAATTTATGGGGGGCCCAACACGTGATCTAAGAGTTGAATACAGTTCAAGTTCCACCATGTGCATGGGGGTCCCATTGGTTTGTTTCAGGATTCGCAATTCCCTTATTATGTCCTCATACTCTTCCCTTTATTGCTCGAACGCTGTTGGCATTCCATTATGAGATTGGGTGCGTGTGTGCTTTTAGCTGTTGGTAGAATAAAGTTAAACGTAATTATAAATCATAGTAGTGAGTTTATGCTTTTTGATTTTATACCTTTCATGAACATGGAATGGTATTATAACTTTGCTCCGTAGTTTGTAACAGCTCAACCTAATATAAACGCACAGCGTTTGCGGACGCACAGAAGTATATACGCAATTATTTGAGTAACCTAAATTAAAGCCCGTGCGTTGCTTTTATTGGTCTAAATATGAATAGTTTTATTGTATATAGAAGGTCAAATTTGTGTTTACAACATTTGGTTGACGTTTTAAATTCAGATATTTGTCTAAAACAGCTCGTTAAAAGAACAAAATTTAGAAAACAATAATTCGTAAAATTACCATAATATCAATTCAAAACGTCACGCACAAAAATCTTGGATTTTGAGTTAGCTTTTAGCGCACGCAATTCTATTTCGGTTACTCTCATACAAGTTGTATGGGCATGAGACAAGTTTGACAGAAAACTCTCGATGTGCGTTTATATTAGGTTGAGCTGTAAGTATGAGAAGAAAAGATATTTCCTACTCGTATCCACCAACAAGTATACCGAAATGATCAAGGCGACGAGCTGACACGATTTAGCAAACTAGTTCCTGTGTTTTAGAGATATGTATTAAATTTGGTATCGATCCGCAATTTTAAATTGCATTAATCATTTATCGGAACTAGCAAAGATCGGAGTAATACATAACATAGCTCCCATACAATCGATTGTTTCGATAATTGGGGTTTGGGATATGTTTCTTTAAATAAACAGTTTTGATGAGTTTATTTGCGTAAGCATCGAACTTCTAAAAAAGTTATGCCTATTCATGAAAGGTATAAAGCCTTCGGCACAACATTTGTTATTTATTTATTTATGTCCAATGTATGTATATTTGTAAGCCATTTCATCCTTGCAGGGAATGGGAATAGTTAGAAAATCATTCGGTATTCGTTGTTTGAAAGCACGCAATAACCGTTACTTACAGTTTTTTATGTACTATGAATTCTTCGAACAAAGCCTATGGACCAATAATATTAAAATTGAAATAATAAATAAAAGAAATAATTTTAGAAGTTTTACATAGAGATATGAGTGCAATCAATTAATTAAACATATAAATTAATCTGGAATTGATTAATCAACGAAACAGAGAAATATCGCTAACGATTAATAAAAACTAAAAATTTTCCTTCCCACAGGATTTAGACTAATCATAATCTAAATGCTTCCATTAATTTGAAAAATCATTAACCACAACGCGATTAATCCGTGAATTGATTTCATTTTTTATATATTTTTCTAGTTTTGTTCCTAATAGAAAATCTTAAGAAATCATACGATTCGAAACGATAAGAAATCATACATATAATCCAAACTCAAATCAAATTCAAATTCTCAACCCTGAAGAGCATTCTCTTGGAGTTGCACAAGATGACTCTCACTGGAGCGTAGTCGCAAATTTCTTCTTTTTTTTTCCTTGTATGAACACTTTTGAAATATTTTTTTGGCTCATTAAATGTGTTTTGGCCTTGTTTTAATAAATGGCGCTTGTGTCATTTTCATTGTCAAATACCGCTCACATCATATTTAATCCATTACTCACACGCTCGGTCCCATGTTACAAAATTGCGCTCTGCTCATTTAACTATGAAAATTGTGGCTTACAAGAGCATTTGTCGAATTTAGTTTTGTTATTGCGCATAGTTTTGAAAATTCTGGTTGACTAACATTAAAAATTGTGCGCTATGCATTGTTGTTGAGGTCATAAACTTTATTCCCACCAAAAATTTTTTTTTTTTTTTTGGTGAAACACTTTCTATTATTTTACAAATTTGAGTTGAGACTAGCGAAATGGCGTTGAAGTTAATAATGTAGGTTTATTGCCAATAAGTTGTGGAGTATAGCTGTTGGAAAATCCTTTGCGCGGCCTCTAACAAAATTTATCGATTACTGCTGCTAGGGACATACTAAAAAAGTCGTACAAAAAATAATTAAAAATGGCTTCGAACATACGAAAAAGAGTCAGAAGAAATAATCAAAAATGACTCAAAAGCCGATGAGCTTTTTTTTTTGGAGTAATATTGGAAACTTTTATTGTTGCTTTTGTACACTTTTAAGAATTTTGTTTTTCTTCATTTTGATGGTTTTTAAGTACTTCCCCCGCCTAGCCCAACACGCTCCTCAAAAGTACAATGAATACGGTAATAAATATAAATAAGCGCTAGACCAACAAAGCGCTCTAAAGACTTAAATAAATGCACTCAAGTTCCTAACCTGCCCAAACAAAATATTTAACAAAGGAAATTACAAATAGGCGCCCATCTGTTTTAGACGGTTTAGCCATTGAAAACTCTTCAGTCCATCAGTTTTAAGTGTTAAACCCAAGTAAACAAAATACAAAATAGACAATAAAGTACCAAATATAACAAAGAAACAAAATAATCACCAGAGACAAGCTGCGAACACAACAAACAACAACAAAAAAAAAAAAGAAAAAGAAAAACACAAAAATAACAATAACAACAATAACAACAATAAACAAATAACAAAAGCACAAAATAGCTAAGCAATTGAGCGCGGTATGGCCATGAATAGCAAACAGTTAAACGCCGCGTAAGCAGAAAACTCCCCAAATGCGAAAGCAAATAAATAACAAAATCGGCGGACAGTATATAGATTTATGGATTAAGAGTGAATTTACAGAATTTGGAGCGTACGGAGCACGAAGCACGGAGCATGTCGCATGTCGCACAAAAAGTGGGTGGTGAGTGAGTGACAATCAGTAAATGATGAAACAACACAATTGATGGTGATAAGGTTAGTGAAAGTGGAGCGCGCCATAACGGTTAGCATTGTACTTGGACGTACGACTATGAATGGCATGGATGTTAAGGACAATAAATGGATGGATGATTTCAGCGCGCGTTCGTAACATAATAAACTGACAGCCATTGAAGGCACATAAACACTTTTGAAGTGATGAGGAATGTAACACAAAGTTATTGAAGTCATCGTTCTTCTTGTTCCTCCATAGTTTGCGTGACTTTGGTCAGCTGGCAAAGCGGTTGCGGTGAAATTTCCAAGCGATTAATATTCAGCAGGTAGAATGATGCGCAGCGCGTGAAAAAATATGAAAGCGAAACTTTACAAAAACGCTGTGACGTAGGTGAGATTTTGCTTTGTGCGCGCGCTCCTTCAATTCAACAACTTAAGTTGCTGAGAATTAATGGTGGTATATTAAATTAAATGATTTCATAAATTTTACAAAATCTGCTTGGTTAGAGGGTGTGAGTGTCATAATGAATGTGCTTAAATTTATTATTATTTATCCGGTGATAAAAACGCGGCACAACAATTTGCGTTCTTTTTGCTATGAATTTTGTAAGCTGGCTTGTTTTTGTAGCGCGGACTCTCAAGAGATAGCAATTTTGAGGAAATAATTAATAAAAGGTTGCATTATTAAAGCGCTCGCGCTCTCTGGAAGCAGCGTGAGAAATTGGTAATTATGCAAAGAGGTTTGACTTTTAGAAATTAAAAATTTTATTTGAAAAATTCGCGCTGAGACACATTTATATTTTAAGTATCTTTACCGGTATTGAGAACGTCGTTGTTACTGGTAAATAAAAACTTTGAAGTTTTCAAAACTTACAAGTGCCAAATGGTAGCAGAGGCGACTGACTCATGTTCCTCAAATGCAACGTTAAAGTTCCAGCTCTTTTTAGCAGCTCTTTCTTATTCGTCTCGACATCATTTTTTGCCACTTTGAAGTTATGGAACTTATAAGTGATATTTATTAGCAATAATAACGTATACGTTACCTGCTCAGCTATACGTCACTGTTAAAGTTCATGTTACCACCATGAAGTAGATTGCAACATTGAGAGTTAATAGTGAAGTTGCCGGAGTATCTTTATACATGAAATTTGTAGTAGTCATAACCTTACCACGACTTTAAAGTGACGATTTGGGGGTTTTTGGAACTTTGTAGTAAATATAACTTTATAGTAAAATATTTTCAATTGCTGCACTATAGTCAAAAATTGTTTAATTTGAGGTTGTGCTTTTGGGTATTTATTCTCCGGTTTGAGGAGGAGGAGTTACCACTCTGCGACGTAACCATAACTTTAAAGTAACCTTGCCGGATATCTTATAGGAATGAAACTTTGCGATTACCAGCAAATTATTCCTCATTTCGGTTGCAACGTTCCATCTTAGTAGACGCAGCTCCGTAGCAGTGACTATTTGTGCTAGCTGGAATAGGACCAGAAAGCTATTAATTAAAACTTGCTTAAAGTGGATAGATGGATAGGATAGATGAGGCTATGCACATATACATATAATGCTTGCTCTCAGCCATCCATAGACTTACTTATATTTTAATACTCCTCACTAACATTTCTTTCCTTCGATAGCAGTGCTTAGCCATATAATTCTCTTGTATCCTTTTGTAATACATTTTAATTGGTTTAAATATTAAATTTGCGTCGGTTTACCTATTCTAATTTTCAGTTGCAAGCATTCAGATTAAGGTCAAAAAGTGAATGAGTCGTAGAAAATGTGCACAGGAAATTTCAAAAATTATTTCATTTTGTTATTTGAAGCAGAGAAAAAGGTCGGTTAAATAATGAAAGCGAACGGAATGAAAGTCCATAATGAAACAGCACGAAAGGAATGCAAGTTTCTTCGACTGGCACAAAAATGTTTGCCACGCTGAATTGCGTAAATTTCTGTGTTTGTGCTATGTGTGTGTGTGTGTGTGTTGGGAGTGCTGGAAAAATTACTTTTAAACAAACACTAAACAATTGAGAGCCTGCCATGTACTTCAGCACCTGCTAGAATTTTTTTTATGTGCACGAGTATGTACTTACACACTACGAGAACAGCTTCAACGAAGTACGCTTCACGCAGTCAAACAAAAAAAAACAGAAAAAGAAATAAAAAAATGAGTGCTTGTGTGAGTATGCGTGACAATGAGACGCCGTGCGTGTGGGTACATTTCAACGATGAGCGGCTGAGTGCGTATGAGTAATGCCAACTTTGTATTGCGTATGTGTGTGTGTGGGGGTACAATGCACATGAATGATTTTTTACGGTCAGTTGTGGTCTCAGTCACTGTAAGAGCAACAACAATAAACGTAGCAATAACAAGGAATGCGATGCGATTAGCAAACAATAGCGCAAGGCACGCGGCATAGAGCATAGCGTAAAGAATTACTCGTAAGTAAAAGTACAAAGGAGTTGGCAAAAGTTGTTATTTCCTTTTGTGCTTCGTACGCTTGTCCTCTCTGTATTATATGTGGGCGTATAAATGCGTTAATTTCACAAGTTTACTGCGTTCAACCCTTTATAACCAGCAATAAAAAAATATTGCTCTGCGCATAAAACGCATGTAAATAAACTTGAGGGCTTTTTTTTTGTTGTTGTTGTTGTTGTTTGAAATGCTTGCGAAACTTTGTGTCGCAGAAATAATAATCAACTTTTGCATTTGCTGAAAGCAACAAAAATAAAATGAGATGCCAGGTCAGCAAAATGCTATGGGAGTTAGGTTCTTCTTTGATTTATGAGAAAAAAAGTGAACTTTAAAAGCTGCTTCGGCGTAGAAAAATTCTAGATTTTAAATTACTGAGGTGTATAGGAGCGGGTTTGATACCCAAAAAAAATTTTCTAAAAATTTAATGTTTCGTTTCGGAGGCGTTCGAGGTCACCACGTGGTCGTTTCAAACAATAATGATTACTTTTAAATTATACAAATTTAATGGGGAGCTTTTTCATATACGAATGCAATCAGTTGAAGTCTTATTCAATGACTTCAAATTTGGAATGCAGTCATTGACTAAAATTATTTAGAGAAGTCACTTACTGACTTCATTTTTTGAGTGAAGTCACTAACTATTTGCAACAAAAATAGTTTACGATCATGTCTCGTGTGCCACAGGTAAATTGACTTCAAATGACTCCATATGACTACAAATGACTTCAATTGACTTCGGTGAGACTTTTTATTCAATGAATGCAATACATGAATAACCAAAAAATTAATGAAAAAAAGAATTTGAAATCACAGAATGAAGTCTGAATGGTGATTTCATTTTTTAAGTCCCAGTCAAAGAATTAAAAAAATGGCTACAATCATTTTGCGATAAATCAAATGAATAATTATTTGCAAAAGAATGCATTCTTTAACATCTCTTGGCCAATAACTACGCCTTCAAATTTACTTGGACTAAGTTACCCTTTACTTTTAGTTGTATCTTATTCCGCCATTAAATAAATTAATCAATTTAATTCAAATTATTATGACTTCTGTATTAAATTTATTAATTAAAAATCACTTTTTTCAATATCTAATCAGCGCACTTCTTACATTTCGCACTCATTTTTATTCTCCAGACAAAAATATTCCCTACTTAATGAGCAGCACAGTTAAGGCTGAGTTCCCAAAAACTTTACAGCCGTCCTTCATGCACAACTTAGCCGCTCGCGCTTACTTTGTTGCTGAATTTGTTAAGTTCAAAATATTTATTTGTATTTTGATCTAGTTCAAAAGTTTTTCTTTTCAATTATGAGAAAACGTGACTAATATAACTCGATTGGATACTTCGCACACACACACACACACACAAACACACATGCACACTCTAATCCTTGCTTACATTTTGTCTCCATCTCAAATTTTCAAAGTAGAAAAATGCTTCTTTCACAAAGTTATTCGGTATTACTTGTATTTCAATGTTTCAACAAACTCGAGTTGGTATATTCTTCTATTTTGTTTTTGTACATTTTGATTTTGCTATTTTTCGGTTACTTTGTTGTGCTCAACATACATATAAATAGTGTATGACTTTGTTGTTGTTACTTGGTTTAGTTTGTTTTAACAATTTGGCAGTCGTGACTCAAATTCCGAGCCAAATCGCCTCTAGGGCGTAGTGCTGACGTATTGACGGTGAGTATGTGAGTATATCCATTGGAGAGATGTGTTGATGAACGGCTGCGCTTGTGTGTGTATGTGCTTCCTCTCTATGAACGTATATGTATGTGTGTATGCGTGTGAGACAATTCACAAATGCTCTGTCAGCTCGTACGTTTGATCCACACGTCCACATTCAGTGACCCATTTCACCTCCTTCGATTTAGTGTTTGGAAATTTACTATTTTTATGGCTGCTGGCGCTTTCTCAACTCTACGAAGAATCTTTCTTTTTCTTATTTCCTCAATACGGCAAACTTCTTGGTGGAAGTTATATTTGCTGGTATTTTTTTTTTACGGCCAGCTCGCGAGATGCAACGGTTAATAAAGCATAATCAGAAATTTTATTGCAGCAAACTACCAACTGAAAAATGCTGAGTTACTTCTGAATTAGCGGCAATAAAGGCCAAAGTTGAATATTACTTTTTGAGTGCCGTTGTGAAACGTGGGTGGTTTATAGTCGTAGTTACGCGTGAAATGACTTTGGAAAACTTAATAACTTTTTTTAGTGAAGTAGATAAAAATGAAGGATTAGTTCGTGGATGAGAACGATTCAATAAATTGAAAATGTTAAACAGGAAAACTAAAGGAGAAATAAGAATAAAAAGGATGTTATAAGGAAAGGAAAAAAAACAGTAAAAGGAAACGAAAAAAAAGGGAAACAAAATAGAAAATGAAAATGAACATCAAAAGAAAAAGAAAAAAGAGAAGAGAAAGAAAGGGAAAAATAAAGAAGAAAAGAGGTAAAATGGAAATGGAAATGTAAAAAAGACTAAGAATAAGAAAAACAATAAAATGAAAGAGGAATAAAAGAAAGGGGAGAAGAGGAAGAAAGGTAAAATTAAAAAGTAAAATGAAGAATGGAAAGAAATGCAAAAGAGAGTCAGAATAAGAAAAACAATAAAATAAAAGAGGAAAAATTAAGCGAGAAATATAGGGAAAAATAAAAATGGAAAGAGGAAAAACAAAAAAACAGAAAAGGAAAGAAAAAATAAAATGAAAATGAGAAATTGTAAATTAGAAAAATGAAGATAAAGGAAGATTAAAAAAGGAAAAGTAAAAGTAAAAGTAAAAGTAAAAATAAAAGTAAAAGTAAAAGTAAAAGTAAAAGTAAAAGTAAAAGTAAAAGTAAAAGTAAAAGTAAAAGTAAAAGTAAAAGTAAAAGTAAAAGTAAAAGTAAAAGTAAAAGTAAAAGTAAAAGTAAAAGTAAAAGTAAAAGTAAAAGTAAAAGTAAAAGTAAAAGTAAAAGTGAAAGTGAAAGTAAAAGTAAAAGTAAAAGTAAAAGTAAAAGTAAAAGTAAAAGTAAAAGTAAAAGTAAAAGTAAAAGTAAAAGTAAAAGTAAAAGTAAAAGTAAAAGTAAAAGTAAAAGTAAAAGTAAAAGTAAAAGTAAAAGTAAAAGTAAAAGTAAAAGTAAAAGTAAGTAAAAGTAAAAGTAAAAGTAAAAGTAAAAGTAAAAGTAAAAGTAAAAGTAAAAGTAAAAGTAAAAGTAAAAGTAAAAGTAAAAGTAAAGAGAAAAGGAAGAACAAAAAGATAAAGAAATAGAAAATGAAAATGAAAAAGGAAAACGAGATAGAAATATAAAAGAAAGGAAAAAAAGAAAGAAACGTAAAAATAATAAGGGCAATAAATATAAATAAAAAGAAAAGGAATAGGAAAGCAAAAAGAAAAAATATAGAGGCAAAGATAAAGAAAAAGGTTTAATAGAATATAAGGAATAAAAATAAAAATGGTAATTGAAAGCTAGAAAGTAAAAAATAGAAGGAAAAAAGGAACAGACAACAGAAAAAACGTAAAAAAAATATACAAAATAAAGAGAAAGTAGAAAAAGTAGAATAAAATGAAGAAGGAAAAAAGAGAAATAAAAAAGAAGAAGGAATACAGAAATTATGTATAAAAAGAAAACTGAAAAACGAACAGAAAAAGAAATTGATGAAGAAAAGTAGACACAAAAAAAAAGAAAAGTAAAAAGATTTTTAAATCGATGTACCTCCGGTATTCGGTGGCAGAAAAAGTATGAAAGCCGAGGCATTCAACGGATAATCAGTTTTGGCCAGGAGAGCTGCCTTGGATGCAGTAGCAAGCTGAGAAATGCAGTACGCTAGCGAGGAATAAAGGTAACACTCTATAGATCTGTCAACATACCGCTGCTAAGTAGCGAAGAAAGATGTACGGAGCTGGTTTTTGTAGAGTACGAGGGATAGGTAATGTACTATCTATCGGAAGGCTTTGTATATGTATATACCTATAGCTGAGCATATCGGTTTTTATGGAGAAATTTCCAATTCAATTCAAAAACTGCCAGTCTCCGTTGAAAATGCATTGATATTTCGAATTTTTTAAAATAAGTTGATCTTCCACACAAATTTCGTTATATAAATATTTCGCATAAATTGCAATTTACTTGCATCACTTCTACACAAAATCTTTGGCATGTAATTGTAAGCTACGGCTTTTACCATCCATTAGCATTGCAATTTGAACTCTTTTCCCTACACAACGTGCAATTTATATTTTTCTAAAGATGACATTTGCATGCATCCACGAGCTCCAATTTCCACTGCTATTTTTGGCTTCATTATGCGCACTGGTTCTACGGCATTTTCTATGTTTTCTTTTATTGTTGTAGATATTGCTATTACGAATTGAACAATATTGCGAAAAATATCAATTGATTTGAAGTAGAAAGAAAATGACGTTGTGCATTTGTGCTGAAATTGTTTAACAAATCGTGAAAAATTAAAAGTGGCAACTTGAGCACAGAAACAGCAGAAGGGGATGCGGAGGAGGAATTATTGAGAGTGGAATATCGCTAATGGCAGGTGTGGCACATCTCAGAAAATGGAAGGTGCACTTTAAAGATAATATTTCGTTGTGCAGCCGTCAATGATGGTAAATGTTAATGCTGGGATTTATTAACATTTTTTTTCATAATTTTTTTTTTTTAAATGTGGAAAGATAACAAAAATTTGTAGGAAAGGCAACCGCTGGAACAACATTGAAGGTTTCCTCTGCGAAACACTTCTAACTCATCTTAGAATAAACTATGAGCAGGGTTGTAAAAGATTGCATTTATATGCGAATGCAATCAGTTGAAGTCTTATTCAATGACTTCAAATTTCGAATGCAGTCATTGAGTCGCTTTTTGACTAAAGCATGAAAAAATTAAGTGGGAAGTCTTTTTGAAGTTACGACTTTGAAGTCATTTAGGGAAGTCACTTACTGACTTAATTTTTTGAGTGAAGTCACTAACTAATTGCAACAAAAAAAGTTTACGATCATGTCTTATATGCCACAGGTAAATTGACTTTAAATTACTCCTTATAACTCCAAATGACTTCAATTGACTACAGTGAGACTTTTTATTCAATGAATGCAATGCATGAATAACCAAAAAATGTATGAATAAAAAAGAAGTCGAAGGAGCAGAATAAAGTCTGAATAGTGGTTTCATTTTTTAAGTCCCAGTCAAAGAATTCAAAAAATGGCTGCAATCATTTTGCGATAAATCAAATGAAAAATTATTCGCAAGAGAATGCATTCTTTTACATCTCTGACTGTAAGTGAGTTAGTTCTTAGTCACTATGGTTCACTATCACAAAAGGTTACTACAACCTTAGCTCCGCCAAACTACATTACTTTGAGAAATTGCCTTAATCATTTCGCACAATCTGCGCACCTTAAAAACAGAAGCAGAACGGGAAATTGTAGCGGCGTAAAAAAAACATTCCATGAACATGCGATATATCATTGGAATTACTCATACTTAAATTTGTTGTTATTACCACAACAATTAGTTTACTTTTTTATATAAAATTACGCCAACTAATAGCTGGGGTTTAGTACACGCATTTATTGCTTGCTTCTTGACTATCATCTTGGCTCATTAGCTCACGCATTAATTTACTATCGAATTCGTATTAAAGATTAGCAAAGTTGGAGTTCTAAAGACATTCTGTTGATATATCGACGTAACTAGCAAATACAACAACAACAAAAGCAAGCGCAATAGTTACAGTTAGCGCATAAAAAAAAATTATAGATTAATAACCAGAGTTGGGTTAATATGCTATGGAGAGCGTGTAATTACTTCATTAAGCGTGCGAGCAAAATACAATCAAATACAAAAGAAAACATTTTTATTATATTCGTACTTTCATAATGCGCGCTAAGTGCGTGGTACATAAGAGCCGTGAACCTACGGCGTGGTAAATCGGTTGTGCGTAAAAGCTTATTTCCTTTTATTCATGCGAAAATGCTCTTTGGGTCAGGATGTTATTGAGTACTAAACAAGTTGATCAATTATTTGCGTATATGTATAGGAGTAAAACCAATTTGGGTTGGCCTGTACAAGTGCAATAATACAACAATAAAAACTGGAATATTATTAACAACTTCAGCAAGAAAATGATTTGCGGCGCATAAAGCACATTGGACGCCAGGGCGTATGAGTAACATTTCTTGTACAATTCGGGCTACTGCGCAGCGCAAACGAGTTTTTTTTTGTTGTTTTTTTTTGCTTTAAGCGCATTGGATGATTATGCAAAATTTATAAATGCTGGAATTTGTTAGGCTGCAAAATTTCTTAAATTGATAAAAAGTGTAATTACTTTGATAAAATATTTCTTTTTTCTACTAAAACCATCTCCAACGCTTAAAAGCTTCATGTAAGCACAGTCACGCCCATTAGCATCACACACACTTTGCTTTTAACAGCTTTCACAGCTTATACTGTCATCATCGATACTCACTGGCATTGGTGGCATGCAAATGAAAATTACATTTCCTCACTAACGAGAACTGCGCGCCGCTTAATGTTTTCCATTTGGTCAGATTAGCACCAAAAAACACTTAACAATGGGCGCTCAAGAGTGTGACAATGCCAAAAATTTGCTCGTAAATCTGTTAAACAAAATTATTCGAAAATTATTTCTCGGCAAGAAAGTACCAAAAAACCTGGCTATCGCTGGCAGAGTTGTGCCTATTAGGGAACGAGTTCCCAAAAGGTTGTAATAGCTGCTAGGTTGCTAATTTACTTTAGGTTTTGCAAGGACCGCAGGGAGGCAATCAACTTTTCACTTAAAACGAGGTGAGCTCACTGTGATGACTTGTTCGATCTCGAGCCACTTTTTCGCTCAGCGATCTTTCGCCTATAATCCGAGCTTGGCATGTGAGTATGGGTGCCCCCATAACAAAGAAAATTCAGAAATACAATTTTTCGGAAATTTTTTTTCAGAAACCAAAAGTTAGAAGGAAAAATTCAGAAAACTTTTTTCAGAAACCAAAAATTCCGAATGAAAAATTCAGAAACCCCTTCACGGTCATGCATTAACCCACACGTTATCTACATTTTTATTTTTGAAACGATATTATGAATGATTTTTTGGTTAGGTTTGAATGGGTTGTGCTGCACTTAATTGGTAAATATTTAAAATTTTAACCCATAAGCGGCCATAAGTTAACCCATTGACAACCTCAATTTTCTTTTAACTCTGAAATCAAATTTTTTCACATCAAAATAGTTTTACATAGGCTTAAGTAGTTGATTTTATGCATTTTAACCCTTTAAACGCCATGCCTTAACCCATTGGTGACCTAAATTTTAATTTTTATAATTTCTAAATACATTTTTTTACCGGTATGTTTAGTGTTAAAACACAAGTAATTATGCATTAACCCTTTGGTGCCCAATTTCTTTTTCTTTAAAAGTCGAAATCAAATTCTTTAAATAGGAGTTGCTATAAATATTTGTGAGTTTATTTGCCAAAGTAGCCTATCTGAACATTCAGAAAGTGAAAATTCAGAAAGTAAGGAGACGGCAGAAAAAAATTTTATTTTGCGCAAATTTTGACTTCTGAATTTTGACTTTCTGAAAAAATGTGTTTCTGAATTTATGGCGGGAACCGTGAGTATGTATTCTATTGTGATAGCACATGTACGAGTATATTAATATGCAACAACAATAATTAAAATGACATTGCAAAGCACTTACGAGCTAAAGAGTTTGTTACCGAAAATTCTGGGAAATAGCAATATTGGTGAACTCAAAGCAATAACAACACATTTATTGGTTGTTCAAGCAATTTATGAGAAGTGAATGTGAGCACTTGTGCAGGCTAATGTGTTGAGCTTAAAGGAGCGGTGAGGGGCGGCAATAAGTAATAACAAAGTGCAGTAAATGCTACGAAGTACTCGAACAATAAACAATAAATGTATGCAACTCCAGTATTACATCATCGTTTTTAATGTCTGGATATGGCTTGGAGTGTAGCGATGTCTTGCAATGCCAAGTAAACTGTAAGTCTTACAACTAGTCTCGCTTTGGCAATATGTTTAACTTAGCACTTCCGTTGCTGGTCACTGATTCCCCCAAGGGAATAGTTTCATTTTAATATTCAGCACTTCAATGAATGAACATCCACCATTATTTCCACCACTTGAAGAGCTTTTTTATTGCTTTAAGTTCGCTCATACTTTGTTTTCTTTGTAGTGAATTTATAATTGACCTTACAATGCCATTAAAATATGAAATTGTGTTGAGTATTTGTGCTCATTTGAACTCTGTTAAACCAAGCGTTTCCGATGAAGTTTTCGTTTCATTCGTCTAACATAAAAAGCTGTTCGTTCTTCCTGCTCTTTATTGTGTAATATTGGCACTTAGGTAAATTTTGAGTGGCTTCATTTTCTGCCACTTGAGCGCCCACTATCTCTGACCAAGCACCAAGTTCACCTCATTGTTAACGCGCTGTTGGAGATAATCAAAAACCTGTTATAAAAACTCAATTTATGCAAACAAAAAAAAAAAAAAATAACAACAAAAAAAAGTTAGCGCCAAGTCATGATAAAATTATTCGTAACGCTCGCAATGTTTGTAGGCTATTAGATAACGTGTTTACTCTTACTCGCTATCTCGCTTCCGTTTTCTACTGCGCCAACGTGACCAGTGCGTAATATCAAATAGCCGTCAGTGTATGCGGCAAGGTAGAATGCTCCTAACTATACTCATCAACTTTCTTCAAGTTTTTCGTTTTGAAGGAAGAGTTCCCTCATGGCGTGGCTTCAAGTTTTCCTTTTGAGGCTATTTAGTTTTTAAAGAGCTTCAAAGGCTACAAATACTAAATTTAGCCAACGCTTTTTTATTATTTAATATCCTAAAAGTAGTCAAAAATACACTTTATAGGTAAATATATAAACTTTCCTGTTCAATGAGTCATATTTGACTCACGAGAGTGTTCTGAAATAAGTTCATGAGTCACATGTGACTCATTTGTCTATACAACTTACAGAAGAGATGCTCACATGTGACTCATTGAAAGTGGTAAACATGGTTTTTTTTTTTGCTAAGCTCATGAGTCACATTTGACTCACAAAATTATTTATAAAAAATTTTATTTTATAATATACATATGTTCCTATTACCCAGTTAAGCAATACAAAAAACTAGTGGACGTGAGGCATTTACAAAGCGCTTTGTATGGGGACAGGGAAGTTGATATATTCAAATGAAGTACGAATTAATAAACACAATTGAAATTCTGAGAAGTTGTGTCATTCTAAATGTGAAGAGTTGCTTTTGTATTTACAGGCAAGCATGGTTTAATTGGCTGTTATGGACTATGTAATTAGGCATTATTAATTTGTTTAATAAATATAATCAACCTGCATAAACATATCACAACATTTCAGATAATGCATCTGGTTTAAACCACGCCTACTTTCGTAGCTAAATATAAATATGGGAAGCGCTTATGATAAATGAGTCATTGCAAGGTGCTCTGAATATGCTGCGAAAGTTTCTCTTATAACTTTCATTAATATGAAATGGGAAATTATTTAATAATTTTTTTTTTTTGTGGTTCAGTTGTAAATTTGTTGCGCAAAATTCAATTTTTTTCCTCCGGTTTCATTACTTTCTGAATTTCTGAATGTTTAGATAGGCTACTTTGCCAAAGAACCTTTTAAATATTTATAGCAAACTCCTATTTAAAGAATTTGGTTTTGAATTTTAAAGAAAAAACGTGGTCACCAAAGGGTTAATGCATAATTACTTGTGTTATAACGCTAAACAAAAGGGCAAACAAATTTGTTTAGAAATTATAAAAATAAAAATGTAGGTCACCAATGGGTTAAGGCATGGCGTTTCAAGGGTTAAAACGCTTAAAATCAACTAGTTAAGCCTATGTTGAACTATTTTGATGTGAAAAAATTTGATTTCAGAGTTATGAGAAAATTGAGGTCGTCAATGGGTTAACATTTTAAGCATTAAATTAAATAAAGAGAAAAAGGAAATGAAAAAGCGCTGCTAATATTTTGCCAGTCAGTGTCATGTTGTTGTAATCTAAGAAATTTCCTAGAAATTAAACTGTGCTTTAATGTTTTCGCTAAATGCCCATGGCTTCTTTTTTTAACATTTCTACCTTCATACATACATACATACATACAGAGATACATACATACATACCGAGATATTTATGTATGTTACGTGATGAGTAAACCTATGTGCGTATAATTTGGAATGCTCACATCGTTTTGCCTCACAACATGTATGTATGTATGTATGTATGCGCCTCAGCTATCTGCCTGTTGAGCAATAAAGTACGTGTCCAAAATGACTGTCATGACAGACAGACAGACAAGCAAACATGCAGCCAAGTGTTTGGTTAGGAAAAAAAGCGCACCACAACAACCTGTAGCTGGTATGTTCCGTTGTTAACATATAGCCATTTATGAGTATGTACTCGTCTCTCTCTCTCTCTCTCTCCCCCTTCAATTGGTTTATGTGTCCTTGGACCTAAGAAAATTCGTATAGTATGCTGAGTAGTGTTTTGGGCCAGAGATACTTCATATGGGCAATGCGTTCGTTGTGCGGCAACTTTTCTTATTTTTGAGCGCGCCCACATGGCTTCATACAAACATTTGAGCTTAACATGCATGCGTGTTTCATAATACAAAACTATCTAGTCCCATATTTCAGAGGCAAAAAATATATTTCATAAGTCAAGCGCAACAATTGAGTGCCACCTTTTTCATGCATTCGATTTGCATTTTTGCTGTGTTTGCTGATGCAATTTCTGTTGAACTGAACTTTGGTATTTGGAAATGTGAGTTTCTTTTAAATCTCAAGTAAGTTTAATTCATCTAGAAATTGTGGTTGTTAGGCATGGAGTGCAACATTTATTCCTCAATAAGTGACACGAACTATTCATTAATTTGTTGATTTGTTGTTATTGTTTGAGTAACAGTTTAAATTTGTCACGCCTCTTTCTTCATACATATATTGCTTTCTGTATATTAAAAATATCAGCTGTTTTACCAGTGGCTGCCAAACTGTGAGTCAAAGTCCCAGTGACTTTAAAACTTTAAGGCTCTCAAACTGTGAAATAAAGGTTGTTCATCAACAAAAACGTCATAGGAAAACCCTTTCCGGCTCAAAAGTGTGAAATGACGTCAGCAACTTTGTAGAAACCACACACAAAGCACAAAAGCTGAACCTGAGAACAATAACTTGGTAAAGAAGCAACATTTATTGTTTCACAAATTTTCTTATTTACATATTTTTCACTACCCCACCTGAGTCACTGTTCAAAAATTCAAAAAGTAGCACAACTTTGCTCAGTAATGCTCATATTTGAATTAACGCCAATATTCATCCAATTCCCTTTAAGTCTAAAAAAGTATTCACACATTTATAACCACTTTAAACGTATGTGTGTATGTATGTATGTATGTATGTATGTATGTATGTTTGCCTATAACTACATTTCCTACCAAATCCATTTTCGATAAAATTCGAACACACGCTCACACTCCTCACCTGTCTGTCTGTATTTGTAATATACTTTTCTTCAGTTTGCACACAAGAATTCACTTGTTGTGTTCATTAAAAAGCTTTTAGTTATTTTAAATTTTACGTGTAACATGAATAAAATAAATTCTCTTCATATTGCATTACGACGAAACGAAAGCGTTGCAAAGAGCACTCACTCTACGTTGGCTATAGGATAAGATATACATACATACATACGTGCATGTTGGCGTGTGTGTGTGTGTGTGTGGTACTTTGCATTCAACAAGAGCATTTCTGGTATGCCACACTCACTCCATTACAGTGGCCACATCGAAAGCAATCACATCAAAGCTTCACAATTTCGCACGCATTCGCTTCATATCGACACCCAAACACCTTGACAGCGCACACTCTCTGTACATGTGTGTGTGTGACCATACTCCCGATATCGGTTGTGCCCATCATTACATCGTTATTCTTATCAACAACTCATAAAAGTACAAGAACAGCAGCTGAATGCAAAAGACTGACTTACAAAGAAAAGAAGAAGATCAAACAAGGTAAATGGTTGAAAAATTGCGCAAAAGCTTTAAATTTACAAATACAACTACTTACATATTCATGGTTATACTGTGTGTGGTTGGTTGCTAACTAGTTCACCCTGTTAGCCAAACTAGTTCGAGTTTTATCTTATTTCTATATTTAGTGAACTGCGTTAGCGTTATACGAAGCAGCACACTTGTTAGCCTATGCACCCGACAGCCTACCGTGGGGCAAAAAGTTCAAGACATGCAACAAAAAATGTTTTATTATGATGAGTTACGGGGCAGCGAGTGCTCATCAGTCTGTTTTTATGGGTCTTCCACATATCCAATATTTTTTGTGATACATTCTTCACATTTCAAAAAAGTTATTTCTATACCAGGGATGCCACCTAGGCTCATTATATTATTTTTATTCCCATAACTGCTTAAATATCGAAAAGAATTTTACTTTTTCGGCTGAACTTTGATATATTGGTTAGAGGCTACATATAATGCTCCCTTACGTAAGCCTTGCCACTAGCATTATTTAACAGTGTTGCCACCTATTTACAGTTTTTAAAAGATATGCCAATATGGGTGTCACACGAAAGGTATTTAACTTAGTGTTTCAATAAAATAATTTTCATGGAGTGTTGTCATATAGAGTTGCCACCTATTTTGAATTTCATTCAATACATTTGAGTTATTTTAGTATTTAAAAACACAAAATTAGGTTTCTTCAAATGAGCAAAAAATGCTACAATGCAATTCTAGTACTAGAACCAGGGTCGTTGCGGACTACTTTTTCTTTTAACTGCAGGTGTAGCTGTGTACCTAAGTATGTACATATGTATGTGTCCACTTTATACACCCAAGGTTTGTAAGTTTATCTTCAAACAAAAAAAACAAAAAAAATATTTCCCACTGCTACTTGTCTTATGTTGAATATTTCTCCGCGCATTTCGCTCTCAACGACTTTTCTTCGGAAGTGAAAATTTATTGAAAAATTGACGAGAAACAAAATAAAGTGCCAGGCACTCATATATACATATGTACATACTTACTTATGAATATCGATGCTATAAAGAAATATAGATGGCGACACTGATGGCTGCAGCGGTTGACAGAAAGTGAGTATAGCGAAAAGGGCGTGCACGTGAAAACCGATTAAGTCGCATTTTAGCCTATTTAATGCTGAGACATATATATGTATGTGTTACATATATTTATTTAATTCGGTAACTCAAGGCGCCTTCAGTCAGGTGAATACGTTAAGTAAGAAGAAGCTCGAAGAGCGCCTTGCCACGCAAAATGCATTACAATGCAGGTGAATGAGCGTGATGTAGTCATGAGTGCTGACGTGTTACATATAGGAAAGTGATAGACTTGTAAAGGCGAAAGTTAATTCACTTAAAGTCTTTTACGCACGCTTTTCTTAACTTCTTTTGATACTCACTTGCTTTACTCCTGGCTTGATCATATTTTTACTTCTTTACGTTGTTGTTGGCGAATTATTTCTGCATAAAATGCATTTCTCATTTATAAAACACGTTTCCGCACATTTTTTGTTGTTTTATTTGAAGTTCTGTAGATATGTATTGGCCTGTAATCAGCTCTAGAGCTCGCTCGCTGTAGAATTTATATCACGCTATCATATTATATACTTATTATATATTCAAAAATGCACCCCATGGGTTCACACCGTAAGCAGCCACACACTTAGACAATAGACGAATTCCTTTTTGCAAAACCCACGATTAAGTATTTACTTACGCCACGCATGATCAAACATCTCAATGAGGCTTATTTCCTATATTGAAGGGAAGAAATTCATTCATGAGCATAAATCCTTTTAGAGCACACTTTTACTTCTCGTAAGTTTCGCTACAACGCGCTTCTGACAAAGACGTTGGTGTGCATTTAAGTTTTTTGTATGTTTACATTAGGGTGGGTCAACCTTCGGCAATACAAATTTTAAAATTTTTTTTACAATTAATTTTTAAAATTAAAGCTGAAATACTTGAGAGTAGCCCGATTTAAAATACCATTTGCTTGATACCCACATTGCTTTATTTAATTTAATTTTTTTTCAGATAGGTGGCAACTCTGAAATACATATATATATGTATGAAAAAAAAAAAAAAACTATTATAAAGCTTTATGTGTTATTAAAGCTAATCTTTTTATTAAGAAACGAGTAACAGTAACATTTTCAAAAGCTATTTTGAAATAGTTTTAGTTGATTGTTTAACAATAAAAAATATTTTTAAGAACAATTTCATAGACAAAAAACTTGACTAAAAAATCGATTTTCCAAACGCCAAGTTCACTGTAAATTTTCATATTTTGACAACATTCTTAGAACATTGCAAAATAAAATAAATCCCGTAGACGCACCCTAATGCACATATACACATTTGTATGTATGTTCATAGGTACATAATTCTCTAAAATTCAAGAAGCATTCAAAGGCTTAGGTTTAATGCTGACAGCAATAACAAAACAGATAACAAATCGTCTTAGCAAGCTTTTCCAAGAAACAGTAACACCGATAAACACTTCTCAGCCGAAAGTCATGCGAATATTTGAGTCCAAAGCGTTGGCGTAGACATGGTTTCAAAGGCTGATAAAACACAAAAACACAAACATACATACATACATACATACATACATATATGTGTATGTTGAAGAGTGATACAAATAAAACGACCGAAACTTTTATAGCTGAGCATGGTACACCAAGCATAAAGCATGAAAATGAAAATAATGGAAAATTGCATGCCGCCGCCTTCGTAGGTGGGTATATGGAAATGGAGTAAAGACACAGCGCAAAGAAATTTTAAAAGCACATTTAAATTCTTATTAGCTTAGGTGCTTACTAGGGATGACAATTTTTTGGGATTTGAAACACAGGGTTAAGTGCTGTGTTTGATATAAGGGATTTTATATTGAAATAAAAAAATTGAAAAGCTCTTCAAAAAATAATTCACAATTTTCCAACATGGAACATGGAGCTTCTAGCAGGCCAATTTTGTTTTATTAAATAAAAATTATAAAAAAATGGCATATTTCCAATTTCCGGACTGTGAGAAAGAGATCCCGAATTTGTAATGAGGCAATCTCAAGATTATTATCCATAATACACATACATATATATTAATATAAAAGAAAAAAGTTGGAAAGCAAAATAATGCTTCCACTTTGTCTCACATATCTACTTGCTATCTTACATTTCTCAGCGTTGATTATTTACTTAGTTCCATAGCGCTGTGCTAAACGACTGAAAATTGTTGTTGTGCCTGTGAGGCTCCTGAAATACCACAAATGGTGCATTTACCTCATGAATTGGTCCCTTTGAATAACAAGTATTTTAGTTTATATTGCGTTGTCGTCAGAGATGGAGTTTTTTGCTAATTTAAATTATAAAGGCGAAAGCTCAGACGTGTTTTTAAGTAATTTTTGTATTTATTTTTCGAAATATTTATTCGTTTAATTTTTAACTTCAAAAGTAAAAATCACAAAAATAAAATAAAATAAAATAAAATAAAATAAAATAAAATAAAATAAAATAAAATAAAATAAAATAAAATAAAATAAAATAAAACAAAATAAAATAAAATAAAATAAAATAAAATAAAATAAAATAAAATAAAATAAAATAAAATAAAATAAAATAAAATAAAATAAAATAAAAGAAAATAAAATAAAATAAAATAAAATAAAATAAAATAAAATAAAATAAAATAAAATAAAATAAAATAAAATAAAATAAAATAAAATAAAATAAAATAAAATAAAATATAATAAAATAAAATAAAATAAAACAAAATAAAATAAAATAAAATAAAATAAAATAAAATAAAATAAATAAAATAAAATAAAATAAAACAAAATAAAATAAAATAAAATAAAATAAAATAAAATAAAATAAAATAAAATAAAATAAAATAAAATAAAATAAAATAAAATAAAATAAAATAAAATAAAATAAAATAAAATAAAATAAAATAAAATAAAATAAAATAAAATAAAATAAAATAAAATAAAATAAAATAAAATAAAATAAAATAAAATAAAATAAAATAAAATAAAATAAAATAAAATAAAATAAAATAAAATAAATTAAAACAAAATAAAATAAAATAAAGTAAGATAAAATAAAATAAAATTAAATAAAATAAAATAAAATAAAATAAAATAAAATAAAATAAAATAAAATAAAATAAAATAAAATAAAATAAAATAAAATAAAATAAAATAAAATAAAATAAAATAAAATAAAATAAAATAAAATAAAATAAAATAAAATAAAATAAAATAAAATAAAGTAAATTAAAACAAAATAAAATAAAATAAAATAAAATAAAATAAAATAAAATAAAATAAAATAAAATAAAATAAAATAAAATAAAATAAAATAAAATAAAATAAAGTAAAATAAAATAAAATAAAATAAAATAAAATAAAATAAAACAAAATAAAATAAAATAAAATAAAATAAAATAAAATAAAATAAAATAAAATAAAATAAAATAAAATAAAATAAAATAAAATAAAATAAAATAAAATAAAATAAAACAAAATAAAATAAAATAAAATAAAATAAAATAAAATAAAATAAAATAAAATAAAATAAATCAAGGCACAGTAGTAAAATTTTAGTTTTTGATTAAAAATCAAAGTCGTGACGATCCCTGGTTGTCGTCGTGTTCATATTCTTTAAGTTATTATCATTCTTATTGTTCGACAGCAGAATGACTAAATGATCTTTCGCATATTTACTTGTCATACAAATTTCAATTACTTAGTTTCATTGACATATAAAGTGCTGCAAAATTTTTTCTTCCGATTCACTGAATTATCTCCTGTGTGTCTCGAGCTGTCGAAACATGAGTTCAGTGAATTTTAAAACAACAACATCAAAATATGTTAGCTGTGTATAGAAAACTATAATCCTTTAACTGCTTTGACCACAATTCGCTCTTTGAATGCTGAAAAAGATGCTCTGACTCAAGTCAAGTTCTTCGTCGGAAGTAAGTAATAAACAGTAAAGTTTGTTTTGCTTTGGCATTCGTTGTAGTATTTGCTTAGTTGAAAAGCTCTCAAATTGTATGTGTGAATGTATATATCTACAACAAATCTGCATATTTGCTTTTACCGTTATTCGAGTTTCCGAATGAATTAATACACCACATAAAACCAAATTGAAACGAAGCTTTGTTTGAGTGCTTCCTTTGCTCTTTCTAAGCCACTCGTTAGTCTGATTAGCGCTTTGAAAGAATATTTGCTGCTCTGTTTTTTTTTTTTATTGATATTTTTTCGAGTTGTTTGCGCTTAGTTCTTTCTCGCGAAATTTGTATTTGCCTTGTCAGTTGCGTGCCAAGTTTGTTTTGTTTGGTCTGTTTGCAATGAACGATGCGCATTTTTGAGCAGAGCTTAGCGATAAGAATTGGTTTAATAATCGACTGCAACGATTATTGCGATAACTTTAATTGTTTTGCTCTCAGACAATTTTGTGGACCACTTCAGAACAGTTTCGTAAAACATTCGGGATAGTTTTTGAATTGTTTTCTGAACGATTTCTTGATTGTTTTCGCAAACTTTTGAATTTAATTCAGGAACTTTTGGATGGTAGTGTCGGAACACTACCGGGATCAGGTTCTTAGCACTTCGGAATCATTGCAGAGTGATGTTCGGTATAATCGCCTGAACCATTTGGGGCCTTTTCGGGATAATTTCGGAATAAATATCGGGACTGTTCAGGATTATTTCGGGATCATTTTATTATTGTTTTTCTGACTATTTTTTTCACCTTTTCGTATGCGAATTTTTTTATTGTTTTTTTCTCGTTCATTCACTGACTTTTTCAGCATCATTGCGGAACTGCTTTTGGGAGTTTATCGGGACCATTTCGGGACTTCTCCCTACAATTTTTTGTAATAATTTCGGGATTGTTTCATGATAATTTCTTTTCTCAGAACGGTTAACCTCGCTGTTATCGTAAACGCTTCATAATTGTAATCGTTAACATCCCAGCACTACCTTTGACCGTGTTCAACCAACTGCAACACACACACACACACATACAAGCGAACATCCACAGTCACAGCTTTTTATCCCTTTCACATTTTCCCTTTCTATGCAACAACGGCTGAGTGATTGTAGGTGAGTGCTTACCAATGTTTACTTGTTTGAGCAAAGATTCATTTACAGGCTTTCGTTTGGCTCGATGAGGTTGTCAAAAAGTTTTGCCTTTACAAGCAACAGCGCCTGTTGGCCATCAGATCTGATGAACTGCTCATTCGGAAACTCAATTTTCGCGCCACTTTTTATCTTTCGATTTTTTTGCAAATAACATCTTTCCAAATTCTTGTTGTATACATTTGCTCATCGATAGTTGAGTGACTGGCTTTGCATAAGCAAAATAGAAAAGTTTCGGAAATAGCTGTGTATGTGTGTATGTAAGTATGTATGTATGTACAAAGTTAATGAAAAGCAAACATTTTCACCTATTACAAAGGGCGACGAGCAGCTCAGATCGAAAACTACCCAGCAAAATTTTTGGCAAGCGCTTCTCCTAACATCGATTACAAAATGAGTTCCTATGTAATCAAGAAATACTTCCCGATGATTATATCCATTACCAGTTACAATGACAGCATTGCATTACAGAATCGATTCTGAGTAATGCATAAGAGAAGCGAGTAATATAAAAAAGGGATTCTAAATATGCATTCCAAAAATCCTTCTCAGTAAGGCAAAGAGCAAGCGCTTTCGCTTAATGACATGCCTGGGTTAAAATAATCGGTGGTTTCATATGGTTGGTAATGTGTTCCACAATATTCGTTGGATTACAGCTCCGATTCTAGGTAAGCAAAAATTTTGCTGGGTATATACGAGCTTTGTTAGGAAAAATATTGATTCACATGCAAGTCGGATATTGTTACACACATACACCCATACAGCCATACAAATATATATGCATGAACGGCTATTACAAAAAAGTTTGGTTATTATCTCCGACCAAATGCAAGTTTTAATTTACTTCTTAAAGTTTTTTGAAGTGGTTGCATGCAAAAATGGCAAGAAATAATTGAGCTAAATTCAATGATATGCAGTGGTGGGCAAATTTGGTTTTCTTACCAGCACTGTACAGGTAACTAGTGAATTGGTTCGGCATTAGTTTGCTTATTTACTTCTGTTTTGCAGCTCAACTATGAATTTCTTTATGAGAAGCTAAAATAACGGTTTTTGTCTGTCTGTTTGCATGTTTGTTCGTGCATCACTCAATAACCGGAAGCTAGATTTTAGTGGGATTTTCACCAGCGTATTGCTACATGTTCAACTTAAAGTTTTGGAAACATTTTATTGCAGGAAAATACGTTAATTGCGCTTTATACAGTGGTGGCAAAAAAATGTGTCTCAAAATATTTTGCTCTATTGCGTATTCCAAACGTTGGTTCCAACTCTGCCACATACCTAATAAATATATATATACTTAGGACCTGTTAGTAAAATTTGAACATATTCTTTTAAAATTGACCACAAAATTTTCATTCACTTAAATTCTCTATTAAAATCGAATATTTTTCCAAAATTGCATGCAACATAAAATATATTAATTTTTACAAGTAAATGCAAGCACGTTTTCTACTAATTTACAAATGGCCGCAAAAACCACAATACAAAATTGCAAAATCGTGTTTAAGCTCCAAATCGAATAACTAAACTAAATCACTAAATATTTTTATGATGGCAAAATTTTGCATATAAACCACATAAACATAGGGAAAAGTTCATATGCAAACATGCTACATGTGTAATTAAAAATTTTTACAACAAAATAACAAAATTAAATATAAAAAAAAAATTTGAAAAAAAAAATATTTTAAAATTTTAAGAAAAAAAGTAATAATTGAAATAAAATAAAAAAAAACGATAAATTCTCTTAGTCACTAAATCGTTGACAAATTTGCAACATCTTTAAATAAAACATATGCGATAAACGTCTATCCGCTGTAAAATTGCGAGCAGCACGTCGAAGCTCTTCAACGCAAACACCCACACAAAACTGTCAACAGAACAATAACAAAAGCAATTATTGATTTTGTAAATGGGACATTTTTTTGCCAAAGGTTTTAAAATGTTTGCAATGTGTCCAAGTTTTGAGAAGGCGTGTTTATTTTTTTTTTATTTTAATTTGATATTTTTATTGTTTTTATTTATTTAGAGTAGATGGGACGATCTGTGGGAAAATTATTATTTTATTTTGCAAGGGTACAGGGCACCTCTTACATCTCGTACATATGATTCATTGCGGCTGAATACTGAGGGCTTTGAGGTAAAAGCGCGTGATGGCCTCTTCATTTTCGTTTGGAAAAACCCCCTTTGGATCATACAGCCATAAACAATATCTTCAGAATATTTCATAAGCTGGTTGCGAATTATAAACGGGTGCGCAAATGAAAGAAATGAAAGTAATTGCTTAAGTCGCTTAAACACTATTAAATATCGTATATTTAATCAAGAAAAGTCTATTGAGGCTGTCGGAAATGCGCGTAAATAATTTAAAATAAATGATTGACAACTAACATAAGATATTCGGTATTTGTTAGAGCGCAAGTGGGTATAAAAAAATATTTTTCAATTAAACTTATACATTTTCCATTCACCTGCGAAACGTATACCTCATCCACTAGTACATATATAAATCGTAATATTCGCTTAAAAATACTTGATTTGTGCCTAATTTCGTGCTTAGGTGCTGCCAATTAGTGTGGAGACATTTCTTTGGCGCGTGACTGCAGTGAATAAGCGTGGGTGTTTTGAGAAAATTTATGTTTGGAATAAATATTTAAACGAAATGTGGAAATTAAAGAAAGCATTCAGTTGGAAAAATGTTTGTGTTAGCTAAAAATTAAAAACAAATTAAAATATTCATTTTAATTGTAAGTTAAGCTATTAAAACTCAGAAAGTGTTCAAATTTTCACTAAACGCCGAAAGTTTTGAGATTGCGTCACGCTTTTGAAAAAAGTTGTTTGCTTTGTCGTGCTGCTTTGATTTTAGTTCAGTACAGCACCAATATGACGTATGAATTCGTAGAACAATTTGTAATTAGTTTTCCAAATGACTGGCACTTTGACTTAATGAAATGTCTATGGATAGTTGAACGATTTCGGCTGACGAAGAATATGGATGTCAGCTGTTGGAAAGTGACAGCAATAGCGCTGGAAAGAACAGCAAAGTTAGAATAATCGGAATATCGATTTCATCGATACATAAGGACTTACTAGAAGTCTCTATCGATAAAATCGGTTAGGAACGTGGAACTCACAAAAGTCCTCACTTGTCGGGTGGGATCAAAGTCAATTTATCATAACAAATTTGTTGTATTCGTATTTTGTCTCTAAATTGTCAAGTCAGCCATTCAAATAAATGTATTAAGCAACAAAAAGCCTACATTCCATGCGGGTTTTTAACTCCTAGGTGGTGTTTTATATTATGAACTTTTTTTTTTTTTACAAAAAACCTATACAAAATAAGCTCAGCGTCTATGAACAGCTGTGATTTCGAGCATACAGAGGATTTTCACATAATTTAAAAAACCTGCTTTACAACTTACCTTTCGGTGGAAAAAAGTGTGCGCGTTAAGGTGAAAGTAATTTCCTAAAATATTATACCCATTGTGTAGAAAAAGAGGTAGCTTAGCAGTTCTCATTTCATTCTAAAATAAGGTAAAGTAGGCAAATATGGTTCATCAAAAAATAAACAATGAATGCGGATTTTTACGTATGTATATTATTGTAAAATTATTAAAAAAAAACATGTACTTTGCCTCGAAGGATATCTGTTTTATTGCAATGAAAAATAAAAGCTATCATCCAATAAAATCCATGGACTAATACAAAAGTTATAAGCATTCAAATAAATATACCCATATAATACTGAAGTTCCCTACAAATATTAGCACATGTACATATGAGATAAGTTAATCAGTACCCCAAAAAAAATATTCATTTTTTGACGTCAAATGAATGGCTGACGAACACCTGCTACAAAATTAAATTTTCCACTCAACAATACAATTTATTGAATAGATATTTTAATATTAGGTTTGTGTTAAAAGTCACTTATTTATGTATGTGATATTATGATTTTTTATTTTGTTCCTTTTTTCATCTGATTTATTATGAAAAAATTAAGAAAATAAATTTAATAAAAACATCGCTTTATATTCATATAATGTGTCATACCATTAAAAATTGTATATGGAAAAATTCATTTTTGTTTAAAATCTATTTACTATCGGCATCTCAAGTAAATAATCAAGAATATTATTCTCACAAAAGCTAAAAAAAAAATTAAAAAAAAAAATTATTTATTTCTTGTTTTTTTTTTTTTTTCTTTAATCAGTGTTTTAGTCACAAAAAAAAGAACACCCTAATGTTCACGTGTATTAAATTTAAATTGCACATGTATGCCGCAACATCATTTGGCAAAGTTTCAAACGATTTACTTTATTATTTCTTTGTTGGTTTGTTTTGTTTAGGCGGAAGAGGAAAGCTTTCAATGAGACAAAAATATTTCTGGTATTTAGCACTAGCATCAAGTTATTAAGAAAGTCGCACTTGGCGCATTTTTTGTGTCGTGAAATATATCGAACATAAACAAATAAAAGGACAAAAAATTTGATTTTAATGAGAACCACTGGCTGGCATAATCTTGAGTTCGAAAATGTTGCATTAAGATTTGGTTGGAGCTATCAGGTCTTAAGTGAACAATTATCTACTTTTTGGGTGTGTTTATAAAATTATGGTTATCGGCAAAAAAAAAAAAAAAAAAATGGGGCAGCTCTCCATCCTTCTTTTTATTCTGCCAGATGTGTAGTACAATTTGATACCCATGAAATAAGTGGTAACGTTCGTGCTCGTGAGCTCTCGTATATTAAAATCGGTTCTAGTACACATCGGTACTCTGTAGTTCGTTCGAATTTACATTGGAAAATATCAAATTTTCTAGAATCGATAGATAGGGGGATACATTTTTGGGGGACAATTTTTATTTATCATTAATTCCACTTAATATATCGTTCGTTGGACAATTCATTGAAATTTTCTAATGTCTGTCTCTCAACAATTTCATTGAAATATTTAGGTCGAGTAGAAAATTATGCAGGAAATCTTTAATGTTTCAATCTAAGAACAGTTATGCATTTGACACAACACAACACAAATTCTATTACTCACCTGACGGGTCTCACTCAACAGTTGCGAGTTTGAAACGGAAACATATGCTTTGGGGGTGTGGCTAAGTAGATATAGCACTGACTGACATGTGATGCTGGTTTACAGATCTCAAAGTTTTAGTAAAAATTAAGATTTTTTTTACTTAAAAAAAATATATTTTTAAAAAAGCTCTTGATCAATAGAACATAGAGAAAAAAGAAATTTCATTTCATTTCTTCCGACGTACTTTCTATTTTTCATATAAAATTCATTTCCATATCGCTTTTTTGAAAAAAAAAAAAAAAAAATTCAGCAGTGTTTTTTACAAATATTTTTAATAAAAGCGATCTTGCTGAATGAAAAAAATTTTGAAAAATTTGGAAAGAAATATCTTCACTATACGATCTTTTGACTACGCGCCACAAATTTTTAAAATACTAAAAATATTGAAAAGCAAATGTATATAACGCTGTTTTCACATGAGGTTTGGACTGGTTCATCGGCACAAGTGTAATATGTTAACTGTCAAACTTGAGTGACAGCTTATTTAAAATGGCGTTTGACAGGATGATCAATATGACGACGCTACCACAGCAAACCACACCTAGTAAGAATATTAAAAAAAAAAACCAGCTAACTGAGGCTTGTTCGCGACACTTTGGGGTTTGCTTGAGAGAAATATTTATCATTTAAACGAGCACAACCGAAAATGTGCGAACACCAGCTGTTGTCAGCCACATATGTGCACATACAGATTTACTTTTTACACAACCCAAATAAGCAAATTAGTGACTAAATGAGCACAGCAAAACTCCCAAAAATGAAGGCTCATCTTTGAGAAATTTATTTTCGTTGCCGTGTCATTTTGAGTGACAGTAAAAAGCAAAGTTTTTTTTTTATTTTATTTTAATTAATCAACGGCGTCGCATAGCATGGGAAGGTGACGTTTGGAATGCTTAACAAGAAAGTGGCAGGTCATGATGATACTTTCAAATTATAAGTCTGACATACCAACAACTAATTCAAGAACATAAAATGCTGTTAAAAAACTTTTATATATATGTATCTAGCTTAATGCGTTGCGTATTGTAATATATCGAATGCGCTAAATGGTATGCAAGGCACGGAGATGTGGTGAGATTACGAGATTAACGGGAAATGACAGTTAATGCGAACTCTCACTGTCATTCCATGTACTCTCGTGTAAGAATACGGAATTTAATACGACATTCTTGCTGACTAATGGCGCAACGATTTTGTAAACGAAAGAAGCGCTTTGTCAAACGAAATAAAAGTGATGATGTACATATGTTTGCTATTTTAAACAGTTTTGAGTTGTATTAGTATAAATAGTTAAAATACATTAAATTAGATTTGCCTTATTTTTTTTAAACCGTTAAATTCTAAGCATAAACAAGCGGGTATAAATAATTTTGAAAGAATTTTGTATAATAAATCAAACTTTTCTTCATAGTACATAAATATTAAAAAAAAAAAAAACTGCATTACAACTTTAATCTTTTTTACGTTCACTCCCAACTTATACATACATAAATACTCAATTGAAATTCATCTAAATTTATATGGCCGCAAAGAACCTGCCTTAACTTAAGCTCCACTTGATTTCGTATATCCCAGGCAACGCCGCTCACAGGCTTCCTTTGTACAAAAGCGATTCCGATTGCCATAACAGCCTTTGTAATGGAATTTTTTGCAACTTCCTTTGTCAAAGAACCATCTTGTCTGTGTGGTAGTGTGTTGATTTTTATTGCAAAAGTAGCCTTCATTCTGACCCATGTAACAGTTCACTTGATCTGCGGCGAAGAAGAAGAAGAAGTAAATGAAAATAAGACTATTGTGAGCTTAAAATTTTAATATTAATTAAGGTAAAAATGGACAATTGAGCTGAGCGTTTTTTTCTCTTTGAAATAATTTCTCTAACGAAACTTGCTACAGAGCAATCATTAAGAGTATGAGAAAGCGTAAAGAGTACGTGATTGTTAATCATTCGGCTGTTGTGTTTCGAGTGAAGTGAATAGCAAGAGGAGTCGAAATTAAAAATTATTTGCTACCCAGAAAGCACAAATAGTCGCTAAAACGGAGCGGCGACCGTTGTTGTCACTTTAAAGTCTTGAGCCAAAAGTAACGTGCACGTAATAGGCACACATTTATTACGTGCTTGCAACCGCGATCGGTGATAATTTTTTTTTGGTAACGGAAACGTTGCACCGACGGTCGTTAATTTTTACTCCAAAGTCACAGCCACGTTATGGCTACGTAGCAATGATTAAGCAGCGTGGTAGCTGCTTCCCTTTCTTTTTAAGAATAAATAACTTTGAAGTCGTATTTATCAAAAAGGCGAATAAAAGGTGCAGCTACCTTAAAGTTATTGCAACTCTAAAGTGACACTTAACTAACATAAGATAGTCAAGGACATCGTCACTTTAAAGTTTTGTAAACTTTAACTTTCAATTACTAGTAACAACGACGTTCTCAATACTATTAATTAGAATTAACTTTAAATAAATCTAAATAACTTCAAAGTAACCATTAGTCGTAGAAACTACCAAGTAGCGACTGCCAATTTGTCAAATATTTTGTGGCAGTTAATGAACATCTTGACAGAAAATATTACTAAGAACAATGAAAAAAAAAAAAAAACTAATTTTATGATAAATGCTTTTATGAATTTCCTGAACTATAAAATATAGTTTCTTTGAAATGTGCAACATCTGGATCTAAGCCGTCCAAATATTTTCAGTAATATTCCAAAAATACAAATTATATATATTATTAATATTCTTATTATATCGCTTGCTCATCAGTCAAACAATTTACATTTTTATTTCTAAAATATATGAAAATTTCGTCACTCTGCTCTTGACACAATTTACATACGCCTGTCGCACTTTTCGAATTTCCATCGATCGCTTGATTGTTTAGTATGCATGCTGCGAAAAAAAAAAAAAAAACAAAAACAAAAAAAAAAAAAAAAGAAAAATCAAAAAAAAAAAGCAAACAAACAATATTTTCTAACACAGCGCAGAGTGCCAAAGATGCATTACAGTTGAAAGGCGCTTGTTAATGGATATTTACAAATACTAAATATTTGTATGCATTGGCACGCAGACAGCAATGCGCGATTTAAGAGATCAATATTTGCATTTTACTTAGAGATAAAAGCGTATTTAAAATATTTTAAATAACTTTATTATGGCAAAAATATTTACACAAAAAAAAAAACAATTTGAGTATATTTAAGTTTTTTCTTGGTTGTTACTTTATACGGTCTGTTCATTTTACATATTTTTGTAAGTTTTACGAGCTTAAGTTCAATGGATAATAGTTCTTAGTCAATTATTATTATTTTTGATTCTAAGGAAAATGTAAATTTTTGCTTTTTAATGCTTCTACAAAATAAAAAAAAAAATTATAATTAACTTTGAATTTATAAACTGGTGCTTTTTTCTTTTTTTCAATAGAAAGTTTTTATTAGTCATATAAATCTACCCATAGGTTTTTAGTGGCAATGACTTAAGGGAAATTTCAAAAGTGAACAAACCAACAATCAAACTTTTTCAAACTTCACTAAAAACTTTAAATCAAAAATATTTTTCTAATAGAACTTTTTATCAAATCTGACAGCGAAAAAGATTAATTTTAACTTATATAAACTGTAATTCACTTTCCTTTTGATTAGTTGCAAAGCAAAACTAAAATTCCTGAAACAATTTAAGGTTGATTTCTTAGGCAATATGTGTCTTGCTGTAAGAGTCAGTAGTAGTCAGAAGTTGCAGGAAAAAGTTCAGTAGTCCGTTCTCTGTACCTCCCAAGGTAGGCTATTGAGACTCACAAACAAATCTATTTAAGGTAAATGCACAATTCAAAGCTATGATAAAAATTTGTCCTGATAAATAGCAACAATTTAAAAAAAAAATTTTATTTTAGATTATAAGCAATTATTTATTTTTTTCTATACACACGACAAAAGTGGTGCAGAACAAAATAAACAAAAAAAAATGTTTTTTTTTTTTATTAAATAAAAAAATATTTCGCTTTGCCAAATACCAAAACGAAAAATATTTCGATTCAAAAATTTATTAAAAATTATTAAATTTTGTTGATATAGAAAAAACAAAGAATTAAAAAAAAAATGTCGTTCTAAGCATAAAAATATGTATGTATTTTTTTATAATTTAAAGATAACCTTCGTTCCTCCCTTTTTTGTGCGAGTTGTGCATAAAAAACGTCATCCTTTAAATATTTTGCAGAGTTTTTTTTTCAGTTTTAACAGCTTTGATTCAAAAACTTCAGACAAATTTTAACACTGATTGAGACCGATTTAACTTTGGGCTGAGCTCTAGACACGAGACTAGAAATGGAAATCTAGAAGTGATACCATCAATATATTGAGCGACCTCTGTTTATCAATACTTCTCAATGCTTTGTGGCTATCGATGAGATTGGCTTCAGTATAAAATATGTTTAGAAATCTCGTGCTCAGTTAAAATTATTTTTTATCAAAATAGTTAAAAAGAAAATGCTCCATATTACCGAACCCTCAATGCATACTCAGGCGCCCTTAAATATAGGAAATTGTTGAAGCAAATGTTACGAGTATTTTGATAAAACAGTCGAGATTCTGACTCAAATCTGAATTACAGGATGAAATGAGAATATTGGGGATGATGCGAAAGTAACAACTACAAATATTTATAGTTTACAGCTCTAGTCCAAAATTTGCATACAAAAACGAACTCAAACTAAAAATAGGAACCTACTGTTGGGACTGAAAAATAATGAGACAATTTACGTTCACGCTGGTAATTTTCATATTGATTAGCTTCGATACCAGGAAGTCACATTTCATCAGCAATTCATTCAAATTGACAGCAAGTCCTAAGACGTCTGATTACAACAATATTTCTTTAAATAAATTAAATAACGAAACATGCGGCGTATGGACTTCCTGCTTTTTGTAAACCAGCCACCCACAGTCTATTCTAAACATATTTGAACTTGAAAAATGCTTGCACTCGACAGCCTACGATTAAATCTAATATTTCTACACAATTTCGAAAAATAACTAAATTATTAAATTCCTCATAATTACTCAATTAGTTTGCTTGAGCTGAGAAAGCATTTCATGAATATTCACATACTCAAGGGAGTTATATTTATGTACGTATGTGTGTTGTTGTCAAAATTTGTCAATTTAGCGTGAAGACTATCTGCTTACTTAATTCCTTGCAGTGTGAGCTATGTTCCGCCTGCGACATAATGACCATGGCCAACGTCATACAAATGACAAAAGCGATCGCTGGTGTACGCATTTTTTATTTTTTTTTAATATTCGTCTTCGTCTTCTTCTTCAGCTTCAAAATGTGCGACACGAACACTGTTTAATGATTTGTAGCAACGATTTGATAGATGATGACAATGCAAGTTTAAACCACAAATAACAATAACAACACGAAACACAAATGCAAAACTCAAGGTTTCCAAAAAACACGCCGGCAAATAAATGTGCGCTTGGCAACAAAATATTTACTTTTTGGTTAGTGAAAAAATTTTAAAAGTTTTTGTTTCTTTAAATTTTGAAAACACTAAAAATTGTTATATTTTTTGTTGGTTCAAGTAACGTGCTCTTGGCGCTTGGTTGATTGCATAGCCACGTACAGCAAAAACATACCGGCAACTGAGACCCCCAAGCGACAGTGCTCCACCTTTTATACAAAAGTTTTCTGACTGACCGGTGTACTTTTTTTTAAATTTTTTTTTCAAATCTTTTTTCTGCACTCATTTGCTGCAAAGTGTATATGACACACATTTTGGCAGATAAACTTAAGTACGAGCACATAAAGTACAACAAAAGTAATACGACAGCGTGGAATTCTATTTTCTCTGATTCTTCGAATATTGAATATTTATGAAATATGCCGAATGAGTTTGAAGTGAATTGTGAATTGTTTGGCGTGTTCGTGAAAATATATATATATCTAGTATTCTGCTCACAAATTAAGTGTTGTTAAGTGTATAAAAAAAATAATGGTTGCATTTTTAGGGTTCGCGAGCTCTGTAGTAACTCATTTCTTCAGTAAACGTTTTCGAATTATTTTTGAGCTTCAATTTTTTTTTGATGCATTGTGGCGGAAGTAATAGCAATTTTTAAAAATCTTTATTTAATTATAATTTCTTCAAGCTATTGTTGTTCTACCAGCGCACCACCTAGCGGAATTTTACTACCTCAACAAGAACTATTTGCTAAGTTTAAAGGCTCTTGGTTACGAGGAAATTAGTTAATTGTTGATAAGATTCCTCATTTCAAATGAATTTTCTTAAAAGCTACTTGCGCGCGCCATCTAGCGGACACATTTTTTACTTTTACCCTGACCAATGGCTAAAACGACTTTGAAAAACTTCAGCAGATAGCGAAAGCGTAAAAATAAAATTTTTTAAAACATTTTTTAGTATTCAGTTTTGGTCAAGTCCCAGTCAGAGTTCAATCCTCGCAAATGTATTTCGGTTAAGAACAAGTTTTCATTAAGCATTCAATCCAATTCTTTCTTTCGTTATTAATATTTCCCAGAAAATGTGTTTTGAGTAAATCTTTCTGCTACAATAAAGTTTCCTACAAAGATTTTATAACTCAGCTACGTCATACATTTGATTAAAGCCTTAAATCCTCAAAGTGTGATAGCAAAAAGGCCAAGTATGAGGGGCCAAACAAACAAACGGCGTTGGATCATCTGTCGTTCAAAAGTTGTAAACAATAGTCGTCGCCATGTGCCAGCATAAATAAAATGAAGCGGACCGGATGCATAAAGGGCGACGTGAGACTACAACGAAATGTGCTGCGACACGCCGAAGATTGTAAGCAAAGCAAGGCAGCACACTCAGCCCCCATATAAAAGATGAAAGTGACCTTTACAAACAAACACAAATGTTGTCTGATTCGAAATGTTTGAAGGCACCGAAATAGTATGAACAAAGCCAGAGAAGAAAGGCAGCGAAGAGTGAATGCAGGAACAAATAAACCGGTGCAAAATTGAGTCCAAGCGACGCACAGTCTCCGCAATCTTCGCCCAGCCAAGGAAACAAAGAAATTTTTGTTTTTTCTTTTTTATAAACGAACATAGTTTTGCTGAATTTGTCCCGCACTCGATGTTAACATATGTACGAATACGTCACAAACATATGCTACAAACAAACAGCTGTATGTCCTATCTGGAACTGTATCTGAACGCACAAATTTCTATGGCTAGAGGCAATTTCATGTACGCGTTTCTAAATGTATGCCTGTGTGTCTATACGAATATGTGTGTGTGTGTGTGGATGTGTGTTTGCTGGTATCCCACTTTCGGTCACGTTTTCGGACTTTCGGAATGAGAGTAAAAAGCTTAGCGGCACAAGAGAGCAATGCGCTCGTTTTCACAAAAACTTCTGGTCGCGCTCTCAAAAGCTCTCACGTTGTGGATGCTAATTGAATTTCCCTGCTGTTGCTTGCCACTGGAGCCAAGACCAGCCGCCGCCGCATGTACTTTTGTCAAGTTTGACTACATACATTATAGATTTATACATACATACATACATACATATATATTTAAACAAAAGCATCAGCTGTAGCTCCCGTAAATTTGGCATAAATATGTTTAGTGCTATTTATGTACATACATAAGTATATGACCTTGCGGAAGGTCCATATGATTGTGTTGATTCGATTTATTTGGGTGCGGGTGAATTTGGCAATGAAGGATGTAGGGATATAGAAATATTCGAATCACTTGTTGTAAGCACTTGGACAATAGATAAAGAGAGGTCTTTGGCCATTTACAAATAAATCGTGTAATCGGTCATGAGATAAACTCAAAATACTCACAAAGGAAAAAGCTGAATGCTATTTACATAGTGATTGAGTTCATGATACAGCCAGTTGATCCACCTACATATGTAGATAAAATAAAGGGTTTAAAATCTATAAATAAAAATAAAATAAAATAAAATAAAATAAAATAAAATAAAATAAAATAAAATAAAATAAAATAAAATAAACTAAACTAAACTAAAATAAAATAAAATGAAATGAAATGAAATAAAATGAAATGAAATGAAATAAAATGAAATGAAATGAAATGAAATTAAATTAAATTAAATTAAATTAAATTAAATTAAATTAAATTAAATAAAATAAAACTAAAATAAAAACTAAATTAAATAAAACATCCAAGCTTATAAATTATTTCGTTATGAAAATGTTGTGGATCTTAAAGAAAAGTCTGTTCAAGGAAAATACTTTTGGTACGGGGCGTATGAGCAACTTCTTAATGATTTTAGATCGACTTTTGCCATCTCGCTTCACTGTCACAAAGCTCAACAACTAAAATCCCTTTGTTGCGAGGGAAATGTTTGTGGAAGGTATTCGGCATGCCCAGCACCAATGCATCGTGTGCCACATAGCGACTTATTCCTCAATTTGTGGAATGCAAAAACCAAATAAAACGAGAAAAGCAATCCCTTCGGAACTGGAGCCGAATCTGCACGTGCACACAGTGCTACACACATACACATATATACTGACATATGTATGTGAATATGTTAATGTATGTCCATTCGGAAGGAATAAGTTCATTTCAGTTGAGTTCAGTTTAGCTCGGTTCAGTTCAATGTGATGCGATGTGCTACAACAGCGATTTCCACAACTCTGTGAGCTGTATAAGTTCAGTTAAGATGTGCAATTCAAATGGTGCGAACGTTTGTTGGCGGTTGATGCGCGTAACGCGTTTAAAATATTATCAAAAGTGTAAGCTTTAACATAAATATAAACATACAAACATAGGCGCACTAACACACACACACACACATACAAACGCGCGCGTGTTAAAAATGTTAAGTGTAATGGTGTAAAGAGTTGAAGAAGAAGACAACCAACTGCGGCTATGGCGGAAAATTGCCAATGGAATCAGTGAATAAATAATTAATTGTTGAATGAATAAATGTATAAAGCTGTTAAGCGCCAGACAAAACAATGAAAAAGTAAATTAATAAATCAGCAAGCAAGCGCAACGCAGTGACGAATAACAAATGCGGCCTAAATGCACCACTGCATGGACTATGGACAACTCACTTGCTAGCGAGTGGCGGTCAATAAAAAAATAAAAAATAAAAAAAGTTGCTTTATACGCTGCACTTTTACAGCTGCATACGTATTTTATGGCACGCTCTTGTTGTTGTTTGTTGTTGCATGCTTTAGTGAAGCGCATATAAATACTGTAAATGTAAATAAACAATTAAGCCAAACAAAGTGTGTGGCACATTAACGCCCGCCAAATTGCTGACGAACGCCCAATTTTAATGTGCATTTGACTTATAGCGTGTATTTGTTGTTGTTGACATTCTTTTGTTTAACTTTTAAAGCGATGCTGCGTATGATGTTGATGATGCTGCTTGTTATTTTTATTGTTGTGTTGTAAGCGACTGCTAGCAATTAAGTAACTTAGCGCTCCTCTCTGTAGGCCTCTTTGAGCGCTTTGGTGTGCGATCGTGTGCTCGTGTGCTGCGTGTGTGTGCAGCCATAGCTCGATGTGTCTCTAACTGCTAGACGCCTTTAAATGCGGGAATTTTATTAAAAATTTATTTCATTTTTTAATTTCACTGAAAATTTGGCAAAATCGCAAAAGTATTTTTGCCTTTCAATTTTGTAGCGCCGCGCGCTTGAAACACAAAAGTGCATAAATAAAAATAAAAGACGTGTAAAAAAAATTGTGTGTGTGCGAGCGGCAGCTTTCGTGAATGAAAAATAGCAACAACAAACAAGAAAATTAAAAATACTTTGAAAGCATTTGAAACGAAAAAAGCATTCCAATCAAGCGGAAAAAGCGTGGAAAGACGGCTGAACGGGCAGCACGGACGCGGAAAAAGCATTTCCAAAAGTGTGAAAATTTAGCTGACAAATAACGCGTCGATGAAACAATGCATAAGCGAGCGCGTTAAAAAATTTATGTTGTCCGAGCGAAACGGGAAAATTGAAAATGTAAGCAAAGTGTAAATTCCAAACATTAAATCGTGGTTGATGGACAATAGTTGCAACAGCGGCGGAAATAGCAAAAAAAAAAAATTGAAAAAAAGTGAAAAAATTGAGCAAAAAACCTTAAAACACCAACAACAAAATATTAAAAGCAATCAAAGTTTTCAATACACAAAAATGCTCATAAATAAAACACAACAATATTAAAAATAAAAATTAAAAAAATAATAAAAAATTCAAACTTTCCAAACTGAAAATTCGCTATAGCAAAAAATAAAAAAAAAATAAAAAAATTACGCTTTTTCAATCATCCGCATTTGCCACACAAATTTTGCATGGCTTGCCCATTCCGCATGCACGCTTCTTCTTCATATGCAATCACATGCTAACATATTAAGCGTTTTTGAAATAAATTTAGCGTTAAGAAAAAAAAAAAAAATACAAAATAAACAGCCGGCATGTTTTTAATAAAATAGAAATGTTAGCAACAAAGTACAGCTGTTTGAGGCTGGTTGGGCTGTCAACTCAAATAAGCAATAGCGCCAACACACACACACACACACACACATGCATAGACGCTTATAAATTAATAAAACGCTGCTGTATTGCTTCAAGTGTATAAACTGGCGCACACACACACGCACTGCTCATACACACACACATCATCATGCAACAACAACAAACTTGTATATAGCATAAAAATAAAAAATCTAAAAATAATTAAAATCTTGCAGCTTCATACGTCGTATATTGATTTTGTATTAGCGACATTCGAGGAAAGTGGAAAGGTCATGAACGAAGCGTAAACTTTGAGCATGTTTGTAAATATAAACTCATGAATAACTAAAAAAAATAAAAAAAAATAACTAAAATAAATAAAAGTATCTCTAAGTTTAGCAATATGTAGTTACGGTGAACGCAAGTTTCGGTTAAAACGGGTAATCGATAGTAAACAAATAGTGAATAGCCGAAAGTGAAACAAATTTCGCAAAAAGTAAAAAAATTGCAACTTACAAAGCTAAAGCTAGAGCCATACAAATTATTTGAATGTGTTTCAACTTTCTTCTACATAGCAATAAAGTGTAAGTAAATTCATTTTTAGCATACCTTATGTCGCTGGTTTATTGGAAGAGCAGGCAGTTTCAAGATATTTTTCCAAAACGCCCAGATCGCTTGAAGAGAACCCTGCCTCCCATCGCAAATTCGATACATTTCCATCTGATACAGAAACAAATTCTTAAAATTTTCTCTGCCAAAATATTTATCATATCCCTAAGTTGCTATTCTGGCACACAATTCGCCAAACTAAAATGTTAATAATAAATTAATTGTTTGCGACCTCTAGGTAAAATTAAATAACAATAAAAGCACAAGTTTTTAAATTTGTTTTTCGATATATTTCGGTTACACTCATCGTTAGAATGCTAATAAATTGACTGGCCCTTGCCAATTTATTATCGATCCCGTATTAGCCAGCAACTGCCAGAAGTAGCCAGAAATAGTCCGATGTTACTAGAAGTCAATTTCGCACATCTTTGTTTTACACCCTCGCTCTCATCAAATTTTCATGCTAGGTAGTTTCACTTGTTTTAACACTCCAGAACGCTCCACAAACGCTCTCTCCGAGTTGAAACTGGGTCCAGTATGGTCCAAAAAAATAGTATTTGAAAAGTATTCCTTCCGACGTAGGGCGCTCAAACAGTTGACCAGGAAGCAATTTTTTACATGTAGAAAATGGATTTGTTCTGATAATCAGGTTAATCTATGTTCAGACTACTTCGAAAATGAAGTTTCAGAGGCTAAAGATATAACTCAATGACAAAAATGGTATTTTAGTATCATATATACAAATTTCTTGTTATACCTTTCATGAGCATGAAATGGTATTATAACTTTGGTCCGATGTTTGTAAGTATGAGAAGAAGAAGAGATAGACCCACCATTAAGTGTACCGAAATGATCAGGGCGACGAGCTTAGTTGATTTAGCCATGTCCGTCTGTCCGTCCGTCTGTTTGAACGCAAACTAGTCCCTCAGTTTTAGAGATATCTCGATGAAATTTTGCAAGCAGGCGCCATTTTGCATAGGATTAATCATTTATCGGAACCAGAAAGATCGGACCGATACAACGCATAGCTCCCATACAATCGATTGTTCCGATAAATGTGTTTTGGCCTATAACTCTTGCAATTAAAAAGCTATTAGAGCGAAATTTCGCAGGCTTACTACATATTATATGAGTAATGTGTGTAGTGAAAATCACCTAGATTGGACCAACATAACATATAGCTCCCATATAATCGATAGTTTCGATAAATGGGTTTTGGGCTATAAATTTTGCAAATAGAAAGCTAGAAACGTAGAATTTTGCAGGTTTGGTACTTACTATATGAGTAATGTGTGTAGTGAAAATCATACAGATCGGACTTACATAACATATAGCTCCCATATTACCGATTGCTCCGATAAATGTGGTTTGGCTATGTATTTTTAAATTAACAGTTTTGGAGAGTTTGTAAGTAGTTGCAAGTAAGGAGCGGACACTGAGAAAAGTTGTGCATATTCATGAAAGGTATAAAGACTTCGGCACAGCCGAAGACAGCCCTTTCCTTACTTGTTTTTTTCTAGTTATGTACAAAAAGTCAGATTTATGGTTAATTTTATGTTCATCATGAATATATGAACTCTAATTTAGTTTCATAATAAAGCATATTTTAATAATACCACAAAATTTTTTACAATTTATAAAGATTTCCTTTGAAAAAATTATCTTAAAAATGTTCTAACGTAACAAATAAGGACGCGACTACTGGAGTGTTAAATAACGAACAATGAGATTGAACTTAAATTCTGTTAGCACTTCGAAAGTAAAAAAAAATCAAAACAAATTAAAGACACTTTTCTAGGTTACCAAAGTCATAAGTGCCCTCATAAGATTTGCCAATCGTATTTCAATTTATTTGCAAAGAAGAATCGGTAGATAATTCCAACTAAATTAGGAAATTAAAAAAGGTTTGATTTCTTTGGTCTCACAATAAAATGTTTTTATGCCTTTTAGAACAAAAATCCAAAGGAAAAAATTATTTTTGGTTCCATTTCTGTTAGCATATTCATGCTTAAAATCTTCATAAAATTCTCCCTAAATCGAAATCATTGGAATATAAAAACAAAATTTTTCTTCAATTTTTTAAAGTAAATTATTTTTTTTATCACAAACTTTGTTCGAAGTATGTACGCTCTATATTTGAACTTGCAATTTTCAACTTCTTAAGCCTTATATTCATCACTCTCAAACCCTTCATATTACGAACATTCGTTATTTGAAAGGACCCTAAATTTCAAAAATATCGAACTTTCGCATCTTTTCAAACACTCTACCAAAGAACGCAGAGTTTAAGTTTCATAAGCAAACCGTCTATAGAAACCTATATTGTGGGTGTTATTTTTGTGTATGTGGCGCGAGATAGTCTTCATTATAGAAACACTTAATTCATCGACGTTCCTTCGTTCTTCAACTAAAACCTTTATATTATAACCCCGCCTACTATGCGCCAGCTTGCTCTAGGAACCCGTAACAGCAGAGGTAACTATGGGTTTATGCCTTTATTGGAACACTGTGATCCACCTTTTGTAGTGTTTCCGAGTCACCTTAAATCCCTAAACAATTTTGGCCGGCATTAAAATTACAGAAATATTCAAAATTAAAACTTATGTATTATAAATCTGTTACTTTACCATTGGAAGTGCTGGCATATGCAATATATCCAATATTTTAAGCTGAGCGGCGCCAGAATACTTTGGACACTAATCCATGTTCTCGCTATATTAAGCGATTTAATCCCATGTAAATCAGTTTATTATACAAGTATATATTTTAACGACGTGCACAAATTGATGTAATGCATAAATTAATTTTTATTTCATTTTCAGAGCAAATTAAAACAACAAATAGATAATAAATTTGTGTAAACAAAATTTTGCAAAATGCACGCAGGCAATACAAATTTAATGAAAATTCTGAAAAGTTGCGCTCATAAGCAAAACAAAATGAGACAAATGCAATAAAACAAAATAAAGTATTTGCGTTCGAGTGTTGAGAAATGTTAGTAAAAATAACAAAAACTAAAAAATAAATAAATTTAAATGTAAATAGAAAAAGTGCAAAGTGTAGATATGTTAGTGACTCATTATGTAAATATGTCATAAAGCATGAATGATAATTAAAACAAAATGAATAATTTTTAGGCTTATGCGAGCCTTGTAGACGGTAGAGCAGCTCGTTTAAACGGTACTAAAAAAGAGAGACGTACCAACTTCGTTCACGAAAACAAAATTGTGCATTCAAGCTAAAAGGCAACACTTGCTGTGGTGCGACAAAGAGGAAGATAGCTGCGTGCGTTGCTTGAAATGCTTTGGCATTGGCATTGGCTTTGGTAGTGAAGTGTCGTAAAATCAAGCGTCCATTTAGCCAAAGCAATCACACTCAAGTGCGATACATATTAAAACGTAATAAATATTTAATAAAAAAAGCAAAAAAAAAATTGTAATAACAATACCAACAATAAAACAAAAAATATTAACGTACTCGCATTTACGCTACATCAACAGCAGCAAACAACAGGGAGTGTAACAATAACAATAAACGTAATTGTAACTAAAAATATAAGAACAACACCACAAGCAACAATAAAAAGCAGCAACAAAATGGATTATAGCCAATTAGATGCCGACATAAATGGCAACATAAATACGGGCAATATCAATACAAATGATTTCCTAGCCATATTTACTTCAACAATTCCCACCGATGCGGCTGCAACGTCTGCGACGCCAGCAGTTGGTTGGCCTGGAGGCGGCGGCGGTGGTGGCGTCAGTAAAAATGTCATTCGTGTGCCATCATTAGAACATCAAAAGCCAGCACACTACTCCACCGCAACCAACAACACCAACAGCAGCAGCAACAGCAGCAGCAGTAGCAGTTTGTCCACTTTGTTCCCCAGCAATGCAACAACACTCCTTAACCCGCCTTTAATAACTGTCGATACCAGCGACACAGCAGCGGGTAGCAGTGGCGGTGGCGGTGGCGTTGCTCAATACGGCTTAACCAATTTACTCGAGAGCACATTACAAGGCACCATCACAACACTCAGTCCAAATAATTATGTCAACGATAGTTACTATTTTTTGAATAGCAACATTTATAATAGTAGTACAATATTTCAAGGCGGCAATTATACCAATCAAACGTTAACGAGTATGATGGCAGCGAATCTAACGAGCAATGTGACAGAGGTGCATTGGGATGGTCGCTATCCAAGTGGTTATACGTTGCCACAAATTGTGGTCGCTTCGGTGATTGTGACGATATTAATGATAATTATTGTTGTTGGTAATATGTTGGTCATTATTGCCATAGCAACAGAGAAATCTTTAAAGAATATACAAAATTGGTTTATTGCCTCGCTAGCGGTGGCCGATTTCTTTCTTGGTCTCATCATAATGCCCTTCTCATTGGCGAATGAATTGATGGGCTATTGGATATTCGGTAGTTGGTGGTGTGATATACATTCGGCGATGGATGTATTACTTTGCACTGCATCGATAATGAATTTGTGTCTCATATCATTGGATCGTTATTGGAGTATAACGAAAGCGGTTGATTATCTCAAGTCGCGCACACCAGCGCGTGCAGCTGGTATGATTGCTTTCGTGTGGACATTGTCGGCATTAATTTGCATACCGCCGCTATTGGGTTGGAAGGTGAAAATGCCAGAGGGACCGTTGCCGAAATGTGCGGTAAGTGTTGGAATTTTATGACATAACTCAATTTGCATACAAATTTATAATTAACCCTGGAGCAAAGCTCTGAGAGCATGATTCGTCTTACAACATTTTTTTTTTAATATTTTTCCCTAGGGCTAAATATTTACTTAGTTACTTGGCTTAGGGTGTATTAATGCTTGCAGGTCAAAGTGTCAATCACTTGTTAGTTGCCGCTACTTTCATTGTGTACGGTGCTTCACTTGATGGTTCTAAGTGACCCTCTTTTTTCATTACATTTTAAACGATTTTTGAAAGAAATTATTTCTTCAAGTTTTTATAGTTAAATTCAAAAATTTTTAAGTACATTTTTAAATTTTTTTTTTTTAAGTTTTTTTGTTCTTGTGCCTGTTCTTCTTATTTTTTTTTTCTATTTTCAATTCGTTTTGTTATTGTTTTAGCTAAATAATTTCAACTCTAGTATGGCTACTTAGTTTCGCTAATCAGTTCACTGTTATTCAAACTGTTTGTCAGTAGTACAGGGCAACTCAAGCTATCCCTTAGATTTTATTACTACAGCCAATATAATTTCTTGTAAACTGCAAGCGCTTTTTAAACAAATTTCTTTTCAAACTTTGGTCGCTGTGGCTGACAATTCTCTGCTAAATATTACTTTAACATATTTTTGTTGCAATTCAATTGGAAGATTTGACGCCTTCAGTGGTCTAATTGCCAGCAAACAACTGCAATACCAAAAGATCCGAAGCTCGAGTGATATCAACGTGGTGTACAAACCACCAAAAGTTCAAAAGTGTGCCCATTTGACACCAATCATTGTCAAGGGTTAAATGCTTCATGTATGAACGTACGTACCCGTGCACACCTTTACACGGACTGCCATTTACAAAGCTCTGTGCGGTTGCTTTTGTGTCATTTGTATGTGCGCTCGTTGTTGTTGTTTTACGTCTTGGTAAATTGCTATGCAATTAAGTGCTGTCTTTGCTTCCGGCTATACGCACATCCCATTTCGTTCGTTTGTTCTTTCATTTACTTCGAAATTGGAAACCGCAATATTTACTCTCCCCCACCTCCACCACCTATATCTTTGTACGTCTTTGCAACGATGCACGCAGGGAGCAGAGCTTTAGCAGCCGAAGGCCTAAGCGGCACTTTTTGAATCGTATTTAATTGAAGATGGAAATTGAGAAAAACGATTTGTGCCGATAATAGCTAACGAGCTTAATTGCCTTCTTTGAGTTCTTAATACGCCGAAAATCATATTGACAGAGGAGAGTGCATGAGGGTATGAAGATTCTTTATTTTAGTGTAGTTCGAATGGATAATTGAAACATAATTATTGATGTTAATGTATAAAGAGCTTGTTTTAAGAGGGAACTGTGTTGGTGGAACTGAATTATTTTCCACTTCATTTGAACAAAATTAGCAGACAACATTAAAATATGCTAGTACGGCCGTATATAGTACGTGTAGATATCAAAGATGATAAGACAAAATATGGCAATGAAACATGGATGATAAAACCACAACAATAACGAAATCAATTTCAAAATTCCACATCGCCACAAATATTCTTTTCAACTCTTTTGCAGTCTAACCACAGAAAATATAACATTTACAAAAATATTTTGTAATTGTATATCAAAATCATAACAAAGCAGAAAAGGCCATTTAGCTGATAGCAAAATGATTTTATTTATTTATTTGAGTTAAGACCTAAACATAATTTATGCGGCTGTACGTACTTTTTGTTTTATGAAAGGGCACTTTTAACATTTAATGGAAAATGGCGAATCTGTGAAAATGGAGAAGCCAAAAGTTATCGCAAAGTAGAAAATATTGCGCACAAAAACAATGCAGATAATATTTACAACTGCCTTAGGCCACATTACCAAGCTTCAAACATACAGCGGAAGCACTTTGTGTTGTTTTGCGTTTCGTTGGATGTGTTAGAAACCAATGAAGAGATTTTACCACGAAAAGGTTAGCAAAAAGTTTTCGTCTGTTCTCATAAAACTGACAATTAACACAAAATGAAATCTTTTTTTCTTTATTTATTAGCGTTGGGTTGAATGAGAATGTTCTATGAAATATTTAAATTAAATTAAGGCATACATATATTGCCACACTAATTGTTTGCTATTTCAACATTATATTTTTATATTGTAGAAGTTGTTGTATGGAAATAAAGTTAGCATTGCTCAAAATAAAATAAAATAAAATAAAATATAATAAAATAAAATAAAATAAAATAAAATAAAATAAAATAAAATAAAATAAAATAAAATAAAATAAAATAAAATAAAATAAAATAAAATAAAATAAAATAAAATAAAATAAAATAAAATAAAATAAAATAAAATAAAATAAAATAAAATAAAATAAAATAAAATAAAATAAAATGAAATGAAATGAAATGAAATAAAATAAAATAAAGTAAAATAAAATAAAATAAAATAAAATAAAATAAAAAAAAATAAAAAAAAAAAATAAAAATAAATTTAAACGATATAAGCACAATGTTGTGAACTTTTAAAACCTACAAAATTAGAAAGCATACATACAATACTTAAATTTGATTGGGATCTTGGTTTGTTACAAAATAACTGCCTCGCAACCCCTATCTCATTTCCATAAACTGTTGACTGCTTTCATGTAGTTGAGTAACATGTTTGTATTTGTTATCTGATATTACAACTTATTTGTATGCATGATTTATTGAAATAAGACATCATTTAGTAAACTTGGAATAACTTTCACAGTAAATGTTTGTATTTAGGCCATTGCTAGAATAGTAATTAGGGGTTTAAGTTAAGTAATAAAATTGGGGTTTTTGTTTGTTTATAGCGCTTGTTATCTATACATTTGTGACAATATATGTATGTAAACGTGGTAGGTTCTAGTTTATAAAGTAGTGGTTAGAAGCTTCTTTCATAGGTTGAGGCATGTGTTGCCTCGTAGCAGTTTTCTTGTTAATAGTAGATATTTACAAAATATGTAGAGCGTCTGCTTCCAAGCTCGAGCCTTTAATGTCAATTCGTTTGTTCTCAAAGAAAATAAGAACAAAAGTCTACCAATTCGTTTAAAAATTTAACTATTTCCAGTTACAAAAGCACCCAAATTGCGCTGCGCTTTTGTTTATGAAGTGTATGTGCGAGTATGTATGTATGTATGTTTGTTTGTTTGTATACTTCATTTTTAATTAACAAACTAACATACGAAAATTGTACGCTTGATTATGCGCAATGTGAAGTGAGCTGCCATTGAGTGAAGAGTGCGCCAAGTGCCTAATTAAGTGAGCGTCGTACGTACAATGTGCAGCTTGGTGTGTGTGTGTGTTTTGTGAGTGCACTTTTTGCGAATGTGTGTTTGTGTATGTGTATGTGTGTGTGGTAGGCTGTTGTCAAAAGACTCATCGGTCATGCAAATTTTAATTGTATGCTTGCATTATAAATTACATATGTATGTATATGTATGTACTACTTCTTGTAGGAATCCGAAAGCGCCAAAAGCTTATTAAATAAAATTTGAAAATTTCGAAAAACATTTAGACAGTATTCATAATTATTAATGACTTCAAAGCAAAGCATACTCATTTTTATATGAAAAAAATATTGTTTCTATTTTTTAAAAAATATTTTCCCAATTCATGCTTCAAAGTTCTTAACAAAATAGCGATTTTCCAAGCTAGCAATTTTCTCTACAGGGGATGCATTGCAATTATGCGTATGTGTGTGTAAATATGTTAATATGTATATGTATATAAATATGTACTTAATTGCGGTTAGCTTAGACGCTTTGGAAAACATTTTGACAAGTGATTTTAATTGGCATCACCATGAACCATCCCTTTGCGGTCTAGCCGTCATTACCGTGGGGAGCGCAAAAAAAAAACAAAAACAAAAACAAATCAGCTGCTAATCACATACAATATTGTCACAAATACACTCAATACACAGACCACCAGCACCGCACGGTCCCTTGGGTGCCGAGCGGCCACGTAGTTTGTCAACACTTTTGTGCCTCAATAATTTGGCTCGTAAATTGCACTAAATAGAAAATATATGAAATATGAGTGTGTGTGTACTTGCTTACATATTTACATACATATATTTTGATATGCGTACACATATCATACTTTCGGTTTAATGCACATTTGTTGTTGGCATTCCCCTCAACCGCAAAATATACATAATCCACCATATGTCCGCTGTTGTTCTGGTGGTTTTGTATGTGCGTACGTTTGTCGGCATAAAGTTAGTGGCACTTTTAGCCAAAAACAACTTGCAACAATAGCTAAGCCAAATAAATATAATTACATCATTTATTTATGAAAGAATTCAGAGCATGAAGAGATTTTAATTTTCTATATGAGCACTTTGGCTTTTCTACGCAGCTGAGCATGGCATATGGGGTGTGCTAAATTGGTGAATGCTTGTAGGTAGGTGGTTGCGGCATAAATGAATTAAGCTGGATAGAGACTTGTATGAAAGTGTTCATTTGAAAAAATTGAATTGAGGAAGTAATGTGCCACCGTCAGTCTATCTGTGAGAAATATTAACTTCTGTTGTATTTTCTTATTGAATTAATTTTTGAAATTCCATTCCACTTATCTTCCTTCACTATTTAAAACTATACAATCCGGTCAGACTTCGCTGTTTCTATTCATCATATCTCTGAATCAGGGACCGTAACTGTTATAAGTTTAATTATAGAAGTCGGCATTTGATCATTATTTTCTGATTTTTTTCAATAAAAATCAACAATAATCGTTACGCTTAAGTTTTATTTTTTTGATTAAGCGTAATGATCACTTTTTGAGTTTTATTTTTTTGAGAGGAAATAAAACTTACCCTTGAGTTTTATATTTTTGCTCGACAGTAAGCGTTATTCTTTGAGTGATATTTTATCGTTCAAGGATAAAAATTAAGATCCGAGTTTTAAGTTTTTTGGTAGATCAAAAAACTCAAAAGGCCGCTTCAACTTTATGGCAAGTATATGTATGTGGCTAAAACTATGTTTAAATAATTGAGTACATATGTTGACGAGATTATACCAACCAATATTTATGACCAACAACTTTCCTTAAAGGCGCAGCGACCTTTTGAGTTTTTTGATCCGCGAAAAAAACTTAAAACTCGGAACTTAATTTTTATCCTTGAACGATAAAATATCACTTAAAGAATAACGCTTACTGTCGAGCAAAAATATAAAACTCAAGGGTAAGTTTTATTTCATCTCAAAATAATAAAACTCAGGGAATAAGTTTTATGTTTGACTAAAAAAATTAAACTCAAAAGTAATGATTAAGTTGTAATTTATATAGGATTTACTCAAACTTTTTTCAATCATTGTAGATTTCGCTTGAGCATGAAGAGATATGCTCTTTCATGTACTTGAAACTGTTCTACGATAGGAGGAAGCCTTTGAGTTTTGACATTAAAAATACAAAATTAATCGTTATTGGGGGTCCCTGCTCTGAATCCAGTCGAGATATGGCACTTAATCACATTACTTTTTGCCGACCTCATCAGAACCTTTCATTTGACATCGATATTCTACTAAAAAATTTTGGGTCACCCTGGTCCACAAATTGGTCGATAACTCCGAAACCGGTGGAGTAATCGAAAGAAATGACATCCTAAGCTTTTTGTTAGACGTACAGTAATACAACAGAGAAATTGCATTCAAAAATGTTCAGAAGTTTTTGAGTGATGCGCGCACAAGCATACACACAAACAGACAAAAATTCTGAAAATGGTTGCTTTGACTCTTCATTGCTCATTTTGCAAATATTATTAATCATAAATAAGTACAATTCAAGTTATAATAACCAAATTCGCACAGACTATACTTTTTACAAGAAATGCGCCGAAGGTAAATGATACGAAATCGCTTAAGCACCACGCCCACTTTTATGGAAATGATTTTTAAAAGGATCATAGCTGAGTGTAGTAGTTAACATCGCTGCGAAATATAATTTTATATGACCGCTTATTCAATTCCAAGGTGTGCATGGGCAATTAAATGCGAAAAATGTGAATTTGTCCAAAAGGGCGTGGCTTCCACTCTTTTATAGTATTGGACTGACTTCACCATGCCATGCAACTCACACTAAAATCTGTTTTTAACAGCGAAATTTTGTAAAATTGTTGACTTATAATCGTAACTGCTTGAGCTGAAAATTCACCATATTCGTCAACGCCACGCCTACTTTTTCAACGTTGCTCTCAAAAATATAAGCGGCTTGTTGCTATAGAACTTAAGAAGCGTTTCCTCTTGCCAGTACAACATTAACCACTGAGCGTTGTCCTCATTTATTATGCAAAAGTTTGTTTCCATTATTTTTGACATTTCTCCAACCCACGTCGAATGGCAAAGAACTCTCTAAGCCGGGATTAGTGTCAGAAATTGTTGAGTTTGTTGCACGTTCATGATGCGCTCCGACTGTTATCAACTATGTAAACAAGCTCGGCATCAACTGCTCATTCAGTTAGGCTGGCACAATTCTTTCAGCTTTTTTCCCATTTATTTCACTTTGTCATGTCAACTTTTTCCATTGTCTGCTTACCGTTTGAGCTTTGTTGCTTTTGCCTTTCTGTTAAAATTTTAATTTTCTCCCATTCAAACTTATTTTGGTCGTTGCATATTTTATTTTATTTTCTGTTTTGTGTTATGTTTCTTTGTTATCTTAATTTTTTATATTGAGTGACCGACCAGCGGGCAGGATGTACTAGGTGTATATGTGTATATGTGTGTGTGTGTATGTTTTATTCACCTTCACAGATTAAAGCACAAAACTAAGAGAATTTGATCCAGCAAGCTGCCATGTAGGATTTGAATATATTTAAATTATTAAATATTTACATTTTTTAAAACAAAACGACCTTTTGTTTTTCGGAAGTGATGGATTCAGTCAGTTTGTTGTTTGGGTTTGTCAATAACTTTAAATTTCCCCACATTGCTTTATGGTCCATTATATTCATGAAAGGTTTAGTGTGTCAAAAAAACATTTAAATACTATGCAAATTTTCATGAAGAGTGCCCAAATCAACACAACATTTGTCAAAAAATATGTATTCCCAAATTTTTTTAAGTATTTCATACAAAAGCGTGACTCCAAAAATCATCAAAATGTAGGAAAAAATATTCCTAAACTGTCAAAAGAGAGTCACGAAGGGCTACCAAAAAGCACAGTTTAAATACTCAAAATATGCGTCCAAAAAGATTCCAAAGTTCATTTAAAATGAGTCATAGAATAATCGAAATTTATCTGATTCGAAGTGGAGTTGTTCATTTTTGGTTCCAAAAAGAGCTAGTTTTTGAGGAAAATGTACGTTTTTTATTCTATTTATTTCTTTTAAATACTTTCTTGGAAGTAATTCCTAAAATCGTACCTTAGAGTTGGTTTTTATTTCATACAAGTTCAAGTTAATTCAATAATATTGCGTTCATGATTTATTTGTAATTGATTTGTTCAATTTTGATTTCTGCAATTATGAGTTATAAATAAGAAATAGATCTGGTGTGGTATAATTGTTGGTGTGATGTGAAACTTTTAAATACAATTCATAACATTTAATGAATCCATTTAAGAAATATTGAGCAATAAAGAAGCTCACTGCAATACTTCTTGGGTAAATAGGTTTGAGAATTAAGTTTGCACGCTCCACTCGCTAAACACAGCATGATTTGACATGTTTAAGTGCACGTGGCGCCTAAAAACTTTTTGTCCATGGCAGTGAACAAAGCAAATTTGTAATTAATTTACTTTATTCAATACGATTAAAACTTGGCGTAAATAAAAAGAGGCTAGCTTAAATTCCCTGCAGCCTAATCAATTAGTTGCTAATTTATTCTAGACTAGTACTTACACCAAGTGCAACTAGTCATGCAACTGCCTTTTTTTCATATAAACAACTGTCACTTTTAACATGGTGAGGCCCTACGAAATGTCAGTTGTCAGATTTCTGAGAGCAAAATACATACCAGTTTTAAACTATGTAGTTGCAAATCGTGTTAATAATTATAATTAGGGCTGCGCGATTATTCGATTAATCAAAATTTTGATTAATAATAATTCCGATTACTCAATTAATGGATTAATTATGATTTCTGATTAATCAAAAACTGTGTTTACTCGATTAATCGGGATTTTGATTAATCAAAAAGAAAATTAATGGATTAATCGCCTTTTTGATTAATCGTTTTTTTTTTTAATAAAATGATTAATCGATTAATTAACGACAAATTTAGAAGTTCTTTTATAATTCAACCATTTGTTGCATCTTCGACATTTTGTCCATTCGCGATCGGACAACACCTCAAAATTTTCTTACATTTTTTTATTTTTTAATATTTTGAGCATATTTGGCTTTTATTTTTTTTTATTTTCCGCTATTTCAAGCCAAACTTTCACATAAAAAAAATAGTAAATTAATCATTTTTTGATTAACCATTTTTGAAAATACTCGAGTAACGTTCGTTTTGATTATGCATAATTTTGATTAATCAAGTAATCGATTAGCTGAAAATATGATTAATCAACTTACTCGATTAATCGAATAAAGGCACAGCCCTAATTATAATTGCTTGATCAATCATAGTAAAAGCGAATAATTTAAATGTCTTCGGATGCAGAAGTTAAGAACTCGTTTCATATGTTCCGGTCCCACAAAAATTAGTTTAAAAAAACTTTAGTCAGATTTTTCGAGCTTTGAGAAACATTAATACCTATAAAGAAATGCGTCTTATTTACTTTCTCATTCTTCATTTAACTTCACATGTGGTAGAGCTTCCGATTGTTCATAATATTTTTTATCTCTACGTCCATTTTCGGTTTCATATCCTTCCTCGAATCAATGAATCACCACTGCCCTTAATACAAATTAAAGGAAGCAATAATACAGTTCAGCAGCTCAGATCATCGATTTTATTTTTATCTGCACAAATCTTCCATTGTATTGGTGTAAGATTTCAAAAATAAAATAACAAATACAAGTCAATGTTAGACGGTGCCATATTTTTTTATTTTATTTCTTTTGATAAACAAAGCGCCATTATAGATGCGCCGTTATTGACTTGTGCACCGTTCGAAGATACCACGTTACCTGCCTTCAAAGCGATTTCCTGAGGGTCAGAGGTTTATTAAGATAATCACCTAGGCTGAGATGAAAAAAAGTGTGGGGATGACTACAAAGGATCTATTTTCTTACTACTAAAAAAAGCTCTTCACTTGCTGCTTATCAAAGATGAAGGAAACTAACTTCATTTTCTGACCTGTCTACTATATATTCATAGGTAAATATTGTAAGAATATATGTACATACATATGTATTAAGGTCAATGCTGAAAAGAGAAGTGAAAATATAAAGAACAAATCTATGAGGGCCAATAAATGGCAGAGTCTGTGGCTAAGGCTTTGTGTTTACTGGCTTTTGTTTGTGGCGAAGACGTAGAGAAACAGGAAGTTGTAAAATCGTAAGCTCTTCTCTCATGTCTTATTCATAGCAACAAATACATGGATTGATTTTTTTTTAGTATGTGATTGAGATTTAATTTTTTCATTTTCCTCAAAGGACCAGTTCAGTCAAGAATCTGATTTAAAATATAATTCTCGTTTTCAATTTTCGTTCAATGTAGAACAGACGAGAGTAATAAATATTTATTAAGAAGGTGGCATTTTCATTACACAAAATTTTTTTTTTTTTTTTTTTCAATACGAAAATATGAATTTTGTGCTTTCAAAGCTCGATGTATAAAATCTGCTTATAGAAGTCTGAAGTTGGTTGTTCATTGCTGTCCGATTAAATCATATGCTAAGCTGATTTTTGCTTAATTTTCAATTTTGTTTGTTTTTCAAAAATAAATCTGACAAAACGTAAATAAATTGAAAATGAGGAATAATTTAATGTGGGCGAAAAAAACGTTACCATTTAGAATAAGCAATAAGAAGAATATATAGCGAAAGAGCAGCAAAAAGGTAAATAAATGTAATTAAAAAATAGCACAGTACTCAAGAAAACAAAAGTAAAAAGATTAAACATGCAAAGACCATATTAATTTATTTTAACTAAAATTAAGCTTTCACAACAAGGAAGAGTTTTAAACACAACAACAACGAAATATGTTCCCAACAGCTACTAAATAATTTACTAAAAATGGCAAAACTTCAAACTTTCCTATACTCGTACATAATTCTGAAACAGGTTCCTTAAATATACAGTGACCGACATAAATTTGTATGAAAGAAAACACGAAAGCTCTTCAGAAAAAAAATCGCCAAAAATCAGGAAAATTTCTTACAGACTTGACTAACACTTTATCAGACTAAAATTGAATGCGCTACAAATATGCATTTTCAAAAAAATTCTAAAAATTCTGAGAAAAAAGTTGAAAATTTTGATGAAAATGTGTCTAATTTTTGCGAGTTTCCCATACATATTTAAAATATAATTTATAGTTTTTGTATTAGATCTTGATAAGTTCTCTTACAGGAAAATAGTTAAAATTGAATTTCTGAAGCCGAAGTTGGTGAAAACATACAAAAAAAGGGGGTGTGCATAGTTTTGTCGACCACTGTATATGACACATACACAAACATACATTGAAAAACATTTACAAAGCAGCTTTTTTACAAATGAACATATAGAGCTTAGAACTTTAAAAGTTTTTCAAAATTATTTGTAGGACTTATGATTACTAACGAAAAGCATCTTATTTTTGGCTCTGAGCATGTTAGACCAATGACAAGCGAGCAAGCTTTAAATGTTTACTTTTTTAGAAGTAAATGAAAATAAAAATGAGGGCAACCCAGCTGTGGAAAAACTATGATTTTTGAAATACTTTGTAAAATAAGATTAACTCGGTTGTGATTAGCAACTCACATCTCATGAGGCGAATACGCCAAAAGCATGCTTACCTACTCAAGTCCTTTTTATTTTTTATTCTGGCTACTAAGCTCGTTAACCAGCAACAGATCAACCTTTTCTATTTTTTGTTTTGCTTTTTGTATTTCTACATGCTTCAAGATGTATGTACATTCTATATGTTTGTATGTACCTATTTTGAGTTTTGTAGATGCGTTAACCTTTCAAACTGACTTAGATACTTTCCTACTCTCTTTATGTTTGCTTAAGTTTTTAAGAAGCTTAGGATACTTGCGAAACTCAACTGTTTTCACTTGTTCTACTATCAGAAGGCTGCCATTACAGGCTTAATCTCTGCTATCTCCAACAAAACTTTTACTTGTACTATGTATTTTAGGAAATTTGTATCTTCTCATATATATTTGTGTGCTATTTTGAAGTTTAACATACTCGTAAACTGCGGCGGCGACCTGGTAGGAAAATTTTATTTTGTGTTTGCTGCACTTTTTGTGAGTATGTGAAGTGGGAGCAATTAAGTTGGACATATCTTTCTGCAGAGCTATTTAGTGCAGTGGAACTTTAATGACTCTTGTTGGGTTTATAGAAATTTTAGAACAAACTAATTGAAATGTGTTGTTTAGAAATCACTTGACGAGGTTTGCTGGTGCTGTGCACTTTGATGTTTGGCAGAGTGAACCAAGACGGATGCGTTTTCTATACTACTGCGAGGGCTAAAAAGTTATAATTTTTGTTCTGTGTTGATCTTGATTTACCCTATTTACAGTAAGTACTAAAATTTTCTGGCAAATTACCTAAAATATAATCTTGGTTAGTTTACAATTGCAATGAATGCTTCAAGCTGTCTCAACACTTTCTCTTGCCGATTATGAGCAAGTATGTATTTCACTAGGTCGAGCATGCCCTGCGGGGTGGAAAAATTATTTTTTCTTAAAGCATGCGAGTGCTTATCCATTCTAATGAAAACATGTGCTGCACATTAGAGAGTATCAAAGAATATATTTCGCAATATAAGGTATTTTTGAAAAACCATTTTAAAAAAGATATTGCGCTAAAGTTCGACCTAGATAGTCTATATGTTTTCTAAGCGTTTACAGATCTGTGTTTGCGATACAAAAAAAAAACAGATCATCGGCGATGGCGTATAATTTATTAAAATATTTGGCAGCACTGCTCCTCAATTGTTGTACGAACAGTTACGAAGTAGCACAACGGGAATACAGAAATACACAACTTTCTCTGTTGACATTTATTTTATTATTAACCTTTGAGGAAACAGCTGATTAAAAGTCGGTAATACAGTTTCTAACAAAAAGTAGTGTAAACTGCATTATAAAACTTGGAAGTACTAATACTATCGAAGAACTATAAACAAATATAATTTGTTCTCCTCATTCGCACTCTTCTTGAAAAGCGATGAAATTGATAAAACTTTTTGATACCCTCTAAAGTAGCTAGATCTGTTTATTAGCACGCAAAAGTAACATTTGCCCTACCGGCTTTCGTTGTGATTTCTCCCCTAATGAGATACTTCAAGCGCTCTTCATGCGAAATGCGTTGAGAAGAAAACCGTAAAAGCAAATGTGATGAAAAAATAACTAACTTAAAGTCGTAAAAAAAAAGTGTTTGAAATATTTGTATATAAAAGGCGACAAAGACCTTGATATGCTTTTAACAAATTTTGTATATACTATATATGTATGTGCATTTGCATAAATCTTATATACCCGTTAAATGCAACAATGGTTAAAAGACATTGCGAGCAAAGGAAAGAAATTGACAATAGCTGAAATTGTTTCTGTGAGGTTAATAGCTAATAGCTAGTGCTGTCAAGTTTTAAGTTTTATGATGCAGTTTGCTCTGCATCTGTTTTATTATGAGTTAATATTGAAGAAAATTTCAACAGAGGTACTTTACTTGTAAAATAAATAACTGTCATTTGAGGAACAGTGCTGCCAAGTTCTTTAATAGATTATACGCAATTGCCGATGACCTTTTTTTTAATGACAAACGCAATTGTATATGCATGTTAAAAAACACAATAATTGGAGAACATATCAAACACAATTAAATATTAATATATCAACATTTAATTAACCATACATACCGACACATACCTTATACGAGCAGCTATACATACATATTTTACAAAAAGACTATACTCAACTTGCATGCAATCAATATTTTGTTGTTGTTTGTTTTTTACTGCTGCAGGCACATGATTTTAAATTTTCTATACGTAATTAAATTAATTAAATCATTACGCAGTGCATTGCACAAATACCTTTTCGCATTCATAAAGCCAACGTGC
>OX608079.1:119707919-119732266 GCA_951509765.1 Sphenella marginata | reverse complement strand
AAGCCAACGTGCGCATAATACGAGTGAGTGCAAATTACTTTTCTTTAGGGTTATGCTGATTAATTCTCTTTACTGCTACTTGAAAAATTTAATTTGTTTTAAGCTCAATATTTTTAAATCGGCGACAAGCAAAAATACGTAATAAAGGAGTTTGTAGCGCTATTGAGTACTACTGAATGAGACTAGAAGAGGGACTCCTTTCGTGCGGATTTTATTTAATTGCTTGGCACAAGTGACCTCCAAAAATATTAAACCGAAATTATGGCTACACAGTTTTGTAGCGGAATAAGGAATTTAAAATTAAATAAATGAAAAGTGATCAGGTGTGTAGGGCTATTAAGTGAATTAAGTGCAACGTTTTTTCTCCATTTGCTAATGTGAAAAAATACAAAAATAAAAGCGGAAAATTCCGAACAATAAGTTGACCGCAGCACTTAAATTGATTAATTTCACTTCAGCCCTCATTTTGCTACAGAGACGTTATGAAAAAATTTAAAACGCATAAATTTCATAGCATAAAATTTTTTTAACAAATTAAATAAGGTAGTTGTTAAAGCGTTTGAAACTACTCAATATATGTATACCTAGCTGTAAGATATTGAAACGCTGTTTTCTTTTAAATTTGTATGCACTGCCGAGATCATACAATATAAGTTATTAGTGCTGCCAAGTTTTCTGATTTACATATTTTCAAACTGTTTTATCGACCTTTGGTAATATGCTTAAACTGCCTTCATTGACTGATGAAACAGCGGAAATGTGTTACTTTTTTACTACATTTGAGGAGCAGTGCTGCCAAATACTTTTATGAATTAAACACAATTCCCGATGACCGTTTTTTTTATTCTTTAGTCGCAAACACAGATGGTTATGCGGGTAAAAAAACTGGATGAACTGGAATAAGCTGCCACGCTGAGCTTTTTAAAGCATTTTAAACAAATTTCTCTGCCAAACAAACTAACCTACAAATAACATATTTGCCTAGAACTCAAAGCAAGCGTTAAAGCAACCAAATTCCTATAAGCTTTAAAGCTCAATATACTCGTATGTATGTAGCTAGGTACACACAGCGTGCGTTTAATAGGCGCAATTTATTATTCCTTTCCACCCACCGCCTATTACACCCAGTCACTGAAGGCCCGTCCATGCATGTGTGTGTGTGTGTGTGGAGATGGCACTCAACACTCAGGTAATTGTGCGGCCGTTTTCTCTCTATGCGGTCACATCATGCCAAAATACGTTGACAACTACAATAGCAACAATCACTCATTTAAGCGAGAGTAATCGTTATCAATCCACCTCATTCAGTTGTTGTACAATCTTTGTGTTGTTGTAAAATTACGTATACTTTAATACGCTCGAGTTCATTACGTTCTTTTTGTAATTGTTGTTAGTGCGCTTTACTACTGTCATAGAATAATTTGTGATTTTCCACTTGTTTTGGCAATTATAAACGCATTCTATGGAGACTCCAGGCCCTAGCTAGTGCCGTTGGCGTTTGACTTTTTCCTGATCACTTCCTGTACGACACTGCCCACTCGCTAGCAGCTCAGCAACTTCACTTGACTACTGTTTAGGCAGCATTTATTGCTGGAAATTCCACATTAAACAACAGGAAGGCTATGTGGCGGCGTTTAAGTCGCTCTTTGTCCTGTTGCTCCTTTAGTTAGGGCGTTTTGTACATTTTGCAGTTTAATTCACAGAAATTTTAAGTTTGTACTTTGAATGAATATTTATCATGCTGACGACGCAATTTTGTGTAGCACTGTTTTTCTATGAAAATTTAAATTTAGCGCAAATTAAAAAAAAAAAAACTTTCTATTTATTGGGCATATTCGTAATCGAAGATTCCTGCTAATTTTAATTTAAATCTTGAACAATGCGGAAGTCAGCGTTTTCTGTTTCGCTTTTGTATTCTTGATTCTTGGTAAGATTTATGACTTAAAGTTGTGTTGGTACAAATGGTGCGAGACTTATCATTTCTGTTTTGCGTTTTGTGTTTGTAAGATTTATGGCCTACTTAATTCTTTTAATGGAAACACTGATTCGTGCGCAGCAAAACTTTTTGACTTTTTGATAAAAGAGTTCTGAGAAATTTATTTATTTGTTTCAATTATTTGATGATATGCTTTTGTTGTACATATATACATACATATGTACATATGTTTGTAATTGTGTGTATAGCAATGAATTGATAAAAACAGGTATGTAGATACCTGGAAGAAGTATATTTGCTATTATTTTCAATGGAATATTGAAGAGCAAACAAAGCGACTTGATACAAAGGTAGGGAAATAATATTTATATTATTTTGTTTTCTCGGAAAGCCTATTTGAGACGTTTCATTATTTCTTTGTAATTCTAATAGCGTACACATATGTACGTGCTGATGAATGGGTTTATTTAATTGCGTCCTTGAAACGTTTAAGAAAAAACTTGAAATTATGTTTTAAAATTAGAAATTAATGCACTCAGAACCACCACCTATGCATCTCCCCATATAAAAAAAATTCAACATTTCAAGGTCTGTACAGTGCAGACATTCAAGAAAAATTAAAAGGAGCAATCGAAATCAAATGTTTTTCGAAATTTTCGTTCATTTGTCTGTATGTTTGAACGCGCATCACATAAAAACTGCTGATGGGAATTGAGAACAGCTTTCGCCAAAGCATTACTAGTTGTCTAACTTAAAATCTTGGATATATATTCTTTCGACAACTCGACTTATTTCGGAGCTATGGACCAATATGTAGACCAGGGTGATCCAAAATGTGCTAGTACAATATCTACATATGTCAAACAAACGGTGTTAATGTGTGCTGAAATAAGCGATGAGATGAAGTTACATATTTTAACTGGTATCGGAGCTGTAATAAATAAAATTGGACTCAGCATATTATAATTATGTTCTCAGAGGAAACGAAGCCTGGACGAGTTTTTTGTCTCAAATAAAAAAAAAAATTGAAACTGAAGGAAAGAAAGCGATAAACGGAATAATAATAGAAATAGTTAATTTATTAGAAAGGATATCCAGAAAAGAAAAAAGAAAGAAAAATATGAAAGTATAAGCTGCAATGAACATAAGAAGGAAACGGAAAAGCAAATAACTAAAATAAAATAAAAGTTTTGTGGTTGAATTTTAACCACTGTATTTAGTATTCTTAAAAGTAAGGGGGAAACCAAGACTACTTAACAAAATATTCGAATATTTTAAAGGCGGTTTCAACCAATTTCCGCTTATTACTCAGCTGGTGTCGGAAAAATCGAGTTCTCAGCTAAAAAAATATTTTTTGTTCATAAATCGAGTTTTATTCAAAAAATGGTTTTACAAATAACTCGAGTGCAAAATAAGTTCTGTGAATAGTTTAAGAAATTAAAATTAAATTTAACCAAAAAAAGTTTTAATTAAATTTAATGAAAAGAGTCCGAGATTGATTTTGTTAGCATTCTTATTTGCATTCTAAATATATTAACCCAAGCACAACATATCCTTGTCCACACATATAAAATGAATGATTTTCACTTCTCTTTAACCTCTTTAGCTAGAAGTCACAAAACTTTCCTATGCACACATTATTGTTCGGTAAGAAAATATGCACACAACATAAGTTAGTAAGATTATAAAGTTTTTTTGTGGCTCTAACTAGACGATTTGCCCTGCGGTTCGCCGCTGCTACAACGGTTTACAGTAAAATTGTATGCCAAAGTTCAGCGCTCGCGCTTGCTCTTCACATATCCATATGTAGGACAATGTATGCATGAAGAATATGTGTTGGAAGTCGTTGGTGTAAATGCAAAAATATGAACGTTCTCGCCTTCTCTTAATTCTTGGAAGTCTGCTTGATTTAAAAATAAGTTAAAGGGGTCTATGTGCCCATTATCTTTGTTCTAGGAATGATGAATAACTTAAAGGCAGAACATTGTATGATTTAGTTAGAGTATTATTTATTCAGATAAAAAAATATTACCAAAGGAATTTTGGAACAAAAGGAACCCTTTTCAAGTAAAATAAAATCATTTTAAGCTTTGATCATACAAATATTTTCAAGTTAACTTTTATGCGGGGATCCAAAAGTTTTTATTAACAAACAAATTTTAAGCTTTTTTTTTTGTTTTTTGATTATATCGAAATTTTTTTGAGATGCAACGGAAATAAAAAAAATTTAGCAGAGTACTGAGTACAATTTAGGTAATAGACAATTAAGGAGATAGTTAATTCTAGGCGATTTAAGTGGGGTCAGAATCATTTCGAGATTGGTTTTCGAGAATTTTTGGTATAATGTGGGGTCGTTTCCTAAATCAATACAGCATGACTTCGCGATTGTTTTTGGGACTTTTTCTTAAACTCTTGCTTGATTTTTTCTAATTTTTTCAGGATGATTTGGTATAATTTTATTCAGATGATTTCAAAAAGTTCGTAAAAAAGTCATAAAAAAAATCCCGAAATGGCTTCAGGGTTCTTTTCTATAAACTGACTTTTAGTAACCACTCGTGAAATATGTAAAAACGAACATCTATAAACATAGATTAACAAACATAGATTTTAGGTAGGCGAATAAAGAATTGCAAAATTTTGTTGGATAAAATTTTTAAATAAAAAATAAAATAAGAAATGTCAATTTCTTGAGATAACCGACTAAATTTTTGATTTTCAAAAATGTTTTCTCCAAACTCGCAAAAAAATCTAAAAAAAAGTTCTCGAAAGTGATTTTTTAATTCTTTTTTATTTTAATCCACAGAAAGCGCATTTCCTGATTACATTTTTGAAAGCATAATAACAAACACTTACAACGGGTAGACAAGTTGGGATCTATTTCGATATCTGCCAATATAAAACTTTGATTTTTTAAGCGGTTTGCTGCCACTTCTCGCATTTTTACTTTAATTATAAATATAAAATAAATTCTATTTTAGTTTCCGACTTCAAATAAGCTTTCGAGCGGTACCTGATTACGGATACTAGAATACCTTTAAAGCAGTTGTTTTTACTCAAACTGTTATATTTGATTTCAAACAATCACCTCCCAACTTTGAGTAATATTTATGTAAATTTAAATAAAAAGTTTTCAGTCTCATTTTAATAACTACATATGTATATAATTATCTTGTGTAAATTTCAGAAGGGTGAATGTGTCAACTTTCATATTTTCAGCTAATAAGCCCACTAGCTTAACCATTACTCCTTCTTCAAGTGCATCCCGAGTGCACAATATCTTGGAAACTAAATATACCGATTTTTCAAAACAAACTTTTCAATTTGATTTCTCAACATTTTCATTTAAGCACATTAATACTTTTTCCAAAGGGGCGACGACATACATATAACCAGTGTTGGGCAAAATTTAGTTAACTAATGATTGATGACTAATGATTGAATGTGTAAGTCATGATTGATGACTAATGATTATTTAGTTCAATCACGAGGTGATGACTAACGATTGATTAGTTTTAATCATAATCAAATAATCATGATTATTTATTTATGATTGATATTTTTTAATACCAGGAAAAGTGAAATATTTTTCTGCATCTGAAAAAAATACTGAATTGCACACAAAACGTTACTGTAGGTTAGGTTAGACTTTGGTGTTTTAGTGTAAAATTCAGTATTTTTTTGGTGGTCAGATAAATACATGCCCCGTTAAAATACTCGTAAGGCACTAAGAGCAAATCAATCGTTTGATACAGGGTGTAAGGTATTGCAAATTACTAATTCGTTATAAAATAATTCTATGTGTTTTATTCAGATTCAATTTCAAGAATGAAAAAATCTTTTTCAATATCACATAAAATGTCTGATAATTACAAAGTTAAATAGATCAAAAGTATATTTAACAAGTGTATGCAAATGTAAAGTAATGTATAACCAAAAATATTTAACATAAGGTACAGCCCTGAAAGCTGAAAACTCAGACAATCCTCCTGAGCAAAAGTCCACAAAGAAATTTTTCTCGGAAATTAAAAGAATTTTTGACATCTGACAATGATTGATGATTTGCGATTAACGAATTTAGTCATGACTAATGATTGATCTCGTTAGTTATGATTAAATTAGTCATGACTAAATTAATCATGATTAGATCAATCATGATTGATCAATTGATTGAATATTTTAGTTGATTTGCCCAACACTGCATATAACTTATATATATAAATATCTCTATCTTAACGTCAAACTTTTACGGATGAAGAGTCATAACAAATTTTAAAGTTATAAAAGCTGTTGTGCATGATTACAGATACATAATGTGATGTACTGCAGGAAATGTAAGGGGACTACCAGTGTACGCATACATATGTACATACAAAGATGTTTATGAGGATAATTTGCACAATATTTATCGCGAAAACTTTGACGTTGCAAGTACTAGATAATTGAATGAGCCTACATAAATTTACATATAGCTTAATTAAATACATGAATACGAATTTGTGTGCATATGTATGGAAAACTATACGCTCACATGGATGTAGATACACACACATATTTATGAGCTTGCTTTGTTTTCATGTACAGTAGACTGTGGCGAAAAAATTCTTGTAAAAGTTTCACAACTCAATATTATTTTTGAATATTCTGTCGTAGCAAATTTAAATTTTTAAGGCTGATAGAATTTTTATTTAAAAATTGTTAAACTATTTTAGTAACATAAAATTGAATTCCTATCAAATTAAACAATGGCAAATCTGTAAAAAAGCTCGCATTAGTTGAGCCATTTCAAAAAATCAAGCCGAAAATATTGTTATCTTTGATTTATTTCAGGCTTTTAAACCACAAATTAATAAATGAAAAAGATAGTTCTTAAAGCGACTTGTGTGCTACACCAAATATCCGCCAGCAAATTTTGCTATCAATTTTCTCAATCAATAAAATTCAAATTTTTCCAGCTCCGTTTAATGTTAAGATTCTCGTTTGAATATATTTATTCTTGAAACGTGACATGAACTTCTTGTAGATATCTGCTCATAAAGATCGCAAGTTCATTAAACAAAGTAAGGAATATTCAAATCATCATATTCGTTTTTATTTGTTTGCAAGTACCAGGGAAGCTAGTCCCGGGATTCAGCATTTTTTATCCCGATATTTTCGGTATTGGAAAGCTCTACAAAGTATAAAATTGTAACAAGTCCAATGTCTTTTCAATGCCGATAGTTAAGAAAAAGTTATTGACTGATTATTATGCCCATAAATCCAAGTTTTGTAATTTGTTGTCTATCTGTCTGTATGTTTGAACGCGTATCACACAAAAACTGCTGATGAGAATTCAAAGCAGCTTTCGCCGTAGCATAACAAGACGTCTAACTTAAAATTTTGGATATATATTATATCGATAACTTGACCGATTTCAGAGCTATCGACTAACATGTGAACCAGGATAGCCCAAAATCTGTTACAACAATATGGGTATCAAACGAAAGGTGCTAACTCAACTAGCTTCGGAGATGTACTCGTTCTTCTCAAGTTCTGCGACACAACCAGTCCAGTCAAATATTCGTTGGTGCATTCATACGTACATTTTCATACACAACCAATAGTCGAACTCTTTCTCTCTTTTTTTCACCATTTTTATATTCACCACTTTAGCGCCAGTTTCTAGATGCTTTTGTTTATGTTTTGTCGTTTATCACTGTCATTGAAATTCCTTAAGATTTAGTGGAAGTGGACTTTATTCTTCACTCCTCGTTTTATACTTCAATCTAAGACTTTGTCATAGCAGAACTTCCGGCAGCTAATGATATTGCAACGAGGAGTGATTCGCCACAACTTAAACAACACTCACACACACACATCCACAAACGCACACACACACTAACACACACCGCACAATGTGTCTGTGTGAACTAAACTTTTTGTTTATTTTAAAATTTTTTCAAGTGTATTGGAGAGTATTGGCATCTTCGCTTCTCTGAGTCTTAACTGGTGGACATAAAAACAGAAACTCAAGTAGAATAAGAAATAGAAAGTTTTAAAGAGTTACTTGAAATTGATTTTATGCAAACAATTTGTTTGTGAGTTATTGAAAACTCGAAAAACTCGTAAAGCATGTCAAACTCACACATTTATAAGGAACATTGTTGGGTTGACGAGGTTCACGTGACACTCTCGAGCTGCCTTGAAGCCTTCTATGGAGCTAGCAATTGAATAAAACATGTTTATGTAGAGTTTCTGATTTCAAATTTTTTTTTATTATTTTTTTTTATTTGGTATACTAAAAATAAATTAATATTATTGCACTTTCGAAAAATTGAAAATAGCCTTTAAAGTAATACGTGCCATTAATCCCAAAAGGACCATAAACAATTGCATTAAAATTAATGTAAAAATGGAGGGCATGTTTGCATATAAATTTGCGAATTTGGCATAATTGCGCTCGTTGTAGTGTAGCGTAAACCGTGGAGAGGGCGGCTCACCGAACGCCATCCAGCTAATTGGGATTATTGTGCAAAGTTTGTGCTTTCCAGAAACCAATAACTTAACTTATTTATAAGCAAATGTTGGTACACAAACTTTTATATTGGTTCAGCTGAAAGTTCGATAATACTTTGCAAGAAATTTATTATGAAATATATTGAAATAAATTAGCAAAAAAAAAAAGGCTAGCAGACATCTCAAACTTCGCATAAAAGCCTTGTATTCCTTCGCTAAATGGACGATTTTTAGTTGAAACATTTGCGCTTTTGATTTTATACGCCAAGCACATTAGAAACAGAAGTCGAATAATCAAGTAAAGACTGCTAACATAACTATTATTCAAACATGTATTTATTTTTGAAAGCATATAACCAACAAAAAATGCGTTAAGCATTCATAAGCCTCGCATTAGATCGGGAAGTACATACAAAAATGCGCAAACTTTTTGTTGGCTGCAAAAAAAATCTTTTTCCTTCGTACAAAATTGGCGCCAACTTTTCTGCTGACACAAATGTATGCTAAAGTCCTTCCGCACATAAATGACGTCAATACTTTCAAACGTAAAGGCATACATATATGTACGTGACGTGTTGTGCTACGCACTACTTTTGTAAAACATAAATTTAGGCTCTTTTCATATTAAATTATTGGCAACAGCTGGTGTATCCATTCATACATTGCTCTGACTCACCATAAATGTGTGCTTTTATGGGCATACAACAGCACACTAGCACATAAATCGAAACTGAAGCGAAGTCTATTTGGGTATTGAGTAAATAGGCATTCATGTACATATGAAAAAGGTGGTCATCAAGTCATATCACAACACAACACCGCAATAATGGTTACTAGGATGGAGTCTGAGACCGCTTAAACGTGCTTAGCTCGCTTTAAAAATGTCTAGGCCGTAAAAACAATGATTAAAGTTGTGGGTATATAAAATCAAAAACAGTCAAAAATGGATACTTAAATACAAAAAAAAAAAATATATAATACGAGTAATGAATCGATATTGCAAAATGTGTTTTCAAAATGAAAATAAAAGGGGAGTTTAGCTTATGAAAAGACCAACATCCTTCGCTGTTCAAGCGATTTCGGTGATAGAGCGGTTTTCAAACGTTTCTTGAAATAAAGCGTTGTGATCCCTTGTTCCATAAGAAACATGTGCAAAATGTGTTTTTAAAATGAAAATAAAAGGGGAGTTTAGCTACAACCTTCGCTGTTCAAGCAATTTCGGTGATAGGGCGGTTTTCAAACGATTCTTGAAATAACGCGTTGTGATCCCTTGTTCCATAAGGAGCTTGTACAAAAAGTTGTTTTCAAAACGAAAATAAAAGGAGAGCTTAGCTTATGATCTAAACGAAAAGTTTAAAAAAATTCTGTTACCTTGATCCTTTCAAACAATTTCGGTGATAGAGCGGTTTTCAAACGTTTCTTGAAATGGAGCTTTGTGATCCCTTGTTCCATAAGAAACATATACAAAAAGTTGTTTTCAAAATGAAAATAAAAAGGGAGCTTAGCTTATGATCTAAACAAAAAGCCTCAAAAATTCGGTTACCGGACGCCCTCCAAACAATTTCGGTGATAGAGCGCTTTTCAAAAGTTTCTTTAAATGAACCGTTGTGGTCCCTTGTTCCATAAGAAGCTTGTACAAACAATTTTCAGAAATAAAATACTAATTTCCAGCAGTGTAATATATAATTAAATATAAATATATAAACCATAAATATATATATAAATATACTTCTATACCATAAATATATATGTAAATAGTGAAAGGAAAGCACGTGGGCACCGGATGTGTTAATATTTATTGTACTTTATGTGTTTATATGTAAGTATTTCAGCAAATTACCACAGATGGGGTTACGATGATAGCGAGCAATAGGTTATATACAGTTACATACATACATACATACAAATAAACTAATGCGTGTTGTGCATACAAACATGCTCATTATGTTCCACCCTATCTATGGATGTGCTATGCGAATCCTTTTTGTGTTGGAAACGGAAGACAGAAGATTGGTGGCTGCTTGCGCTTAGTTGATTTTTATGGATATTTATTACTTTAATAAATATAAAGGCAATCATAACCATCAAATTTGAGTCTGGCGCGTGTGTGCCTAAAATATGAGCATTTATATATAATTTTTAAAAAGCCTTTAAAAGGTAGGCCTAGCTGCGGTGAGCACATGTGCATTAAGGAACCCATTTGTGAAACTCTCTTTATATATGTAGTTCAATAAATCAAAAAGGATTTTATAGGCGTGAATTGATATTTAAATGGGCGCTGCTGTTATGTGGGAAAGTTTGCTTATTTTTTATTTTTATTATTTTATAAGAGTATATGCTTTAAATTATGAGATTTTTCGTTAGAAAAGTTAGGAACCCTTCCCTTAATATTTTATTTAAATTTTGAAATATATTTTTCATTCAAATGCAGAAATTGTCACAGAATGAGTCTCATAACTTATAACTCAAGGATCGCTGATTCGACAACAATAATGCTATAAGCTCTACCTCTTGGTTAGAAGCCGTTTCGTTTCAAAAGCTAGAAGCTGTTCCAGTGAAAATGAAATGAAATACAAACACCATACGACCTACTTGGCCAAAGTAACCAGTTCTCTTAACTACTCAAGAGCATTGACATTAACATAAATTGAATTTTATATTTTCTCAAAAATCTCTCAGAAAAACTTTTTTGGTTATCTTAATTTATTGAAGAGCTGGAAAAACGGCAAGCAACAACTTCAGAATTTTTATTTATTTTCAAAGCTTTTTATTATTCATAAACTTTTTTGCATGAGCGTCATTTATGCTGCTTTGAACAAAATGTACTATGGGCCATCAAGCCTAATTCGTTGCCAAAAGGCCGTATTGAAAAAAACTACTATATTTGGCTTTAAATTAATAGAAAATATTTTTTTTTTTTCAATTTGTTGCAATTTATTTTTTGTCTTATAAATGAAGTTAAAATTATGATACACCACACGGTCCTCTTAGTTGGAATGGTGGCATATTAAACCTTTTGGAAGATAACCCTACTCTCAGATAATCAATACTCTCTCTCTCTCCGGTTCTCTGTAAATAAAAAATTAATTCAATTCAATATGAACTTCATCAACTGTTCAGCGCTTAACAATTTCTGATGAATTTGATTTCTGACCACCTCAAGCCGTTTCATAGCTCATAGTGCACCATAACTCTTTACCAATGCGCACTGAGCAACCAGCACTTTTTGGGTTGGCACTTTTGTAAATGCATTTATTCTTCTAAATTAACTTAAGCTAAAGTACTTCTTGGGTTTTCACCCTTAATCAACTTGTCCGTAATTCGAATAAGCAAATGTTTAGTTTATAAAGCACTTAAATTTGAAAAAGGCCCGACCACCCACTGGCGTTTGTGTTATTGTGCAGTATTGGTGTCTGCTCAGTTTTTAGCAACAAAATTTTGCTTTCATTTGTTTGTTATTAGGGATTGCTTTGACATTTAACAGATGCTAAAGATTAGTCGCGTAGTTTATGATTTTTGTCTTAAACATAAAATTATCGTTATTATTTTTATTCCGCTCCTATTGAACTATTAATATTTTTTTAATTTCTGTTCCCATCATTTTCTTGTACATAAAAGAGACACTCTATTGAAGAATATCAATAAATTAAACAAATTAAAAAGTGATCCCATGTTAGTAAAAGAGAGCAATCAAATTCATAGCGTCCATTATTTATGCTGCACAATGTCCGAGCCTTTAAGAATCTATTCTTTGCCAATAGAGGGCTTAAAGTTTTAAAAAGACAATTTGTTTAGAAAACTCAAGTGATTGAAATTGGTTTTTTTTTTTAGTTTAAAACATTATTTTTTCGTTAAGCTTTAATTTATTTACATATTTGTGCCATTGAAGCTAATATTTCAAAATTTGAAGATAAAGAAATTTTCGGGATCACAAAAGTAAGTAGGTTTTTTAGTTGGGTTGAATGTTTCCAAAGAAAATCTGTTCGGTCTAGCGTGGTGTGTACTCTGTAAGAAATTTTGGATTAGAATATATTAAGTGTGCGAGTTCCACCACGTTCCTTTCGCAGTTGATTTATTATCCTTTCGATTGTCGGAAACTTGGTATTCTACAATTCGAAAATAGATGCCAAAATAGTCGAATGTTAGAAAATACTATTACACGACAAATGGAAATACAAAAAAAACTGAAATTTCTAATGATTATAATAACACAATCAGTGTTTAGAATTCAAATAATTGAAAAAAAAAGAGTTTTTTGATCACTAGAGTTATGTATCTATGTTTGAAATACTAAAATTAATTCAATAAAAATAAAACAGAAAACTAAAGTTAATTTTCCTAACACCTACATACTTGGCGTACATTCGAACGTGAGACCGCAGACGTGGTAGTCGAGATGCTGGGCTCAGTGATGCCCCACTCTTATCAAATGTGTTCTAAATTAAATTCGAACGAACTATAGAGTACCAATGTGTGTTCGAATGAATTTTTTCAGACATTCCCTATTCGAAGAATACAAAGTAAGTGTCCCAAAACTCACGTAGTTGTCTAATCGTGGTCCCGAAATGTTGTGTGACATAAAAAAAAATACACTTGATCACGGGCTTGACATGCTTGCGTCGGGCTGATCGGACGACTGGATAGCTGATTCATTCATTGTTTGTTTAGCCCTTTTGTTCATGCTTCAATCATGCGTAATTTATTAATGCATACTTTTTGTGCGAATGCAAATAAAGCAAAATTTCTTTACAATTGCAATAAATGCAAAATTGAACAGAGTGATGCTTGCAATAACAACAACAATTGAACTCGATTCGCAAATGTAATGTGATTGCGCTTGTGATTGTTACGAATTCATCAATGTATGTACATGTGTATGTGTGAGTAACGCATACAAAAGTAGACACGGATATGAAGAGCGCCCTCTCTTCAGTTGCGTGAATATGCAATTTTTTTAATTTTGCTTTAGTAAGCTCACTGGCTGACGCAATGAATGTGCTATATTTGGTGAAAATCTCGAGTAATCTGGTTCTAAAGAAAGCACTGACAAGTATGCTGAGCTTTCATATTTTAAACTTTAATTCTCAAAATTTTTATTTTAGCACATTCACGATTTTGCCAAGTGCGCCATAATTTCCAATATTCATAAAACAAATTTAGATTCGCACGCACTTTAAAGAGCATTTGAAATTTATATTTGCCAAAGGAAATGCCAGCGCAAACAATAAATCATGAATATTTCAATGTCACGAGAGGGGGGGAAACAATAGTATTTGCGCATAAAAGGGAAATGAATATTAAATAAAACCAAATAAAAAATATTTCAAAATGTGTTGCGCACAAAATAAAAACTTAGCAAAAACAGCGAACATAAAAAGTATCCAAATGTTGAAACAACAACAACTAAAATACAACAAAAAAGAGAATTTGAATATTTATTTGTTGTCAAAAGTTGGTTATTAAATTTGCATCAAACAAACAAAATTTGAAATGTAAAAGTAAAGCTTTGGCTATTTATACATTTTTACTGACGCCAAACACATCAGTGCGTATTTATTTATTTATGTAAAAGTTATTTATTTATTCATGTGTAATAAATAGCTGACAGCTTGACCGTCGTTCGCTCAAATACGGATATGGAATATGCATTCTTAATTGCCTTAAATACCAAAAACAAAAACGCTTTGGCTTGGAAAACTTTTGAAGAATGTCCAAAGCACAAATGGCCAGTGAATATATGCATGACATTTAATTAGCGTTTTTTCTTTTTTTTTTTTTTGTTTTTGTTGATGTAATTGACAGTTGCCTATTAAGTTGACATGACATAAATTTATGCGAACAAAATTAACCCATTGCTGCCGTAATAACCGTTAATGCTACCTTAAATAAACAAACCAGATAGTCTGTTGAGAGTGTGAGTTTATATTAAATCAACGCTGAGCTGTAAGCAAAGTTGGAAAGTTCATCAGTTCTTTGTAAAACTGTCACAGTGACTTTGCAGGTACGACACAGGCTATATGTGTAGCTTTTATTATTATTTATTTATTATTATTATTATTATTATTATTATTATTATTATTATTATTATTATTATTATTATTATTATTATTATTATTATTATTATTATTATTATTATTATTATTATTATTATTATTATTATTATTATTATTATTATTATTATTATTATTATTATTATTATTATTATTATTATTATTATTATTATTATTATTATTATTAATATTATTATTACTATCATTATTATTATTATTATTACTATTATTATTATTATTATTATTATTATTATAATTATTATTATTATTATTATTATTGTTATTATTATTATTGTTATTATCATTATTATTATTATTATTATTATTATAATTATTATTATTATTATCATTATTATTATTATTATCATTATTATTATTATTATTATTATTATTATTATTATTATTATTATTATTATTATTATTATTATTATTATTATTATTATTATTATTATTATTGTTATTATTATTATTATTATTATTATTATTATTATTATTATTATTATTATTATTATTATTATTATTATTATTATTATTATTATTATTATTATTATTATTATTATTATTATTATTATTATTATTATTATTATTATTATTATTATTATTATTATTATTATTATCATTATTATTATTATTATTATTAAATTTAATAGTTTATATTTGTTATTCAAAATAGATATATGAATCCACATTGCCGCCCAATACATGTCTGCCAGCCCAAAACGCGAAATCCCTGCCTAAGCTCGTAAGATTATATAAATGAATTTGCATCATAAAATATAATCTTATATATTCTTTCAAGAGCCATTCGTATAAATTGACAACCCTCATCCAAAAAGGATTTCGTTAAATTAATAAGACAATTTCAAGCAGACCCCAAATCTTTGGGCAACAGATTCAATGTATTTGTTTGTGTGTGTGTGTGTTGGTGGAGTACAATGTTCAGCATAACAATTAATTTGATGCAGGCCTACAGCAATTTATACAACTCACACTCACCATTATTTCCAGATCAACCTGCATGTATAATTAATAAAATTGCAAATTGAAGGTAACCAAAATGCTAAGTGTCCCAAAAAAGTCAGCTGTGAGTAATGCATAGAGCAATGATGACTATAAAGAGTCAGGAAATAAATGATTTCAGCTGGGAATAAAGTTTTTACATTTGTCAAAGTCTGTTGCAAAGAATGTAGTTAATTAAAGGAAAATAAAGCAAAACGAGTAAGAAAGTCGTAGGGCGGGTGGTACAGCAACTTAGATACCAAGTTGTGGCAGTGGGGAGTTTCCAAAAAAAATTTAACAGTGCCATCTAGTGTAAATTTTTTCTAGACCAATTTGCTCACAATCGAATAATCAGGAGATTTGTCTACTCGCAATCAAGTTTTAAACTATGTTCCAGGATTGCAGTTTTGGTTTCCACGAAATTTACTTTCAACCTTAGCACAAATTACCCAAATTTGATATACAAATGGAAGGCGTATGGGGAGAAGGAGACGTTATTATAAACATAATAATGACAATAAAGCCGAAACAAATAAATCGTTTTTGCATCTAAATATTGCTCTACGTTTTTATTATCCCTTTGCTGGTAATTTATTCTTCGATTAAATTAAGTTGTGAGCCAGACTAAGCCCGCTTGAATTGCTTTAGCAAACGCATGAAAAACAATTTACTGCGCTCACACAAAACTGCTATTAATAAGAACCTACATAAATATACAACAAATTGCGTATGATAGTTGGGCTCGATAAAATAAGCATTCTCTGGCCACACACTACAACAAAGAAATGATAATAAAGGCCAAATCGATGAAGTAAACGTTGAGCCAAACCAATAACAAGTGGAACTGCTGTCGTTTGTGAAGGGTGCGTAAGTAATCGGTTCTTGTCAAAATATCAAAACATCATAAACTAAAGTGTACGGTAGACAATTGTTACTTCATTCGCAGCAGAGTTGCTTTAAGCTCTCCAAGGCCCAAGAGATAGGTCGACAATTTTTTAAGACCTTCGACAAGGTGTGGTCTACAAGTCTACAAAAATTCTTGCATTAATTAAGTATGCACTAAAATATTTTTTCATACATTATAAAGTAAAAACACACAGAACCCTATATGGATCACCCTGTATCGCTTTATATGTTAACAATAAGGTAGAACTCGAATCATTAGCACAAAAAAGTTTGATGTACTTCCAATTGTAGTTTGATGCGAAAAGATATGAAGCAAAAAAAAAAAAAGTAAGGTAGTTTAAGTGCAGGTGCAACCGACTATTATATAATCAGCTGGAAATACATTTCGGAAAATACATTTTCAAATTTTCTTTAAGGAAAAGGCAGGTAATTGCTTATTTTTTACTCTACGATACTTTAAAAATCTCTCGTATAAAATATTTTAAATTTTAGGGTTGCCACCTAACCTCATTATATTTATTTTTTGGCATATCCCCTGTTTTATAGAAAACAACTTGACGCCTTTAGATGAACTTTCGAGTAGATAATATGCGATATTTCAAGCTCTCTTGCGAAGTTGTTGCCCCTAAACATGTTTTAAGTGAAATTATTTTCAAATAATATTCGAATAAATACTTTTCGAATAAACTAGCAAAAATATTTGTATCAAAAAATTGGAATAGTATTTATTCGAATAGTATTTACTGGTTTATTCGTATAGTGGTATTCGAATAGTTCTATTGGAGGTTTAGAAATCGAAATTTATTCGATTATAAATAATATTTTTATTCGAAGTGTATGCGTAATTCGAATAATTTATACTTTCATTCGAATAATTTGTATACGTTGCATTACTAAAGGTCTAACATAAAGTTAATGAGGATTAGGGTGACCCAAAATGCCTTAGTAATAAGTGCTGCAACGAGCAATGCGATTTAGTTCCACGTCGCAAGTTATTACGGAGGTACAACTATTGTAAACGATATCCTTCGGGGTTTCGCTGTTTTAGTTCTCTTTAACATACTAGCTACATCGCACTTAAAACGCTGTGGTCACTAGCTCACATTCACCTAGCTCCCTTTCCATCTTAATGTTTGGCCATTTGTAAAGCAACAACAAATAAAAAATATTCTTTTTTTGGAACAAAGTAGATAATACATTATTTTTGGCACATTTGCTTAATATACAATTTTGTGGGTGTCAGTATGCTTTTCCATTAAAAGTCAATCCATCAGAGCCTTCAAGCGACTAAAAATTGTATGTTGTAACAAAACAATTTCTGCATAAATTTCGGTTGTGAAAATCAGCAAGGAAATTAATACGGTACTGTTGTGGGGAAAACCTTTTTTACATACATACATGCTCGTACATAAATATCTAACGTGTTTAATATACTTTAGCATTTTGATGAATTCTTCACATTTCATTTTTGTGAGCTCCATCACATTCATGATATCTAGTGTGTTACCGAAGCTGTCAAATACAACGATGAGCTTACCGTTCGAAACATGAGCACTGCTGCATATTTAAGTATAAGCGCTTGTAACTGTGTGTATCTATGTGTGTGTGTTTGTGTGTGTGTTGGCATTCAAAGTACACTTACGTATTCCGGTATGCCCTAAAGCCATTTGGCAAAGTCAAGTTAGAAAATAAACGCCTCACTGCCGTTTGACTTGTTAACGCCATGCCAGTCTATCGACTCCATCAATCATCATAATGCCACGGAATGCTGGAATGTGCGCTTATACGCAAATATTCCATAACCAACAACTCAATAGCGGCCTGCACCTCTGACACTGCAGACCACCCAGAACAGATCACCACCCGAAGAGACTGCTGGGGGGGGGGGCAACGAGATTGTTTATTGCTATGCGAAAAATAGTTGGCTTTCCATTTAAGTGTTGTTTGCATTTTTTTTGTTTTTGTTTTTAGCGCGCTATTTGCATACAGGATCGTTCCCTTTTGCCAGTGTGGTCTGTTCGTCCATTTGTTAAAGTCTAGCTGCTACTTCACCACATATTAATATCTTTATCTGCAGCAAAATTTTTAAGCTCTACTCAGCAGTTCTTCAGCTTGTTTCCTTTGTACATTTATCACAATCAAGTTAGAAACTCCCACGTAAAATAATTTTTCTTTTTATTTGGCGTACATGAAATGCCAGCAGACGCTACCGCAAACACATCCAAATTTAATGCTTTCAAAAAACAAACAATTTTAAGCTTTGTAGATTTTGTTAGGCGCTAGCCGCAAACCTAAAAACTGTGAAAAGTAGGCTTTATTGTATTTTTGCTCATTTTTCTTTGGTTGAATATTTCATGTTTGTGTTTGGATGCTTCAAGTGGTTGGTTACCCTCCTTGTTGATGTTTTTTTCTTTTTTTTGTGACTGTTGTTGTACTCTGGCCTATTTTCTTCTAGAAAACTTATGTTTCAATAGCGTAGGACCATTTTGGATTTTCCTTTGTTAGGAGAGTCTGCTCGAACTAGCAATTGCTCTTTTATCCTTCTGCATGATTTTATACCCATTTCTTTTTAAGCTTAATCACTTTCCTGAACTTTGTGTACACTTTGAGATTACTTTTTATTTTGAATAGGGCTGTGCCTTAATTCGATTAATCGAGTAAGTTAATTAATCAAATTTTCAATTAATCGATTACTTGATTAATCAAAATTCTAAGTAATCATAACGAGTGTTACTCGAGTATTTTCAAAAATGGTTAATCAAAAACTGATTAATTTACTCATTTTTTTATGTGAAAGTTTGCCTTGAAATAGTTGAAACTAAGAAAAATTAAAAACCCACCAAACATACTTCAAAATATTAAAAAATAAAAAAAATTTAGAAAATTTTGAGATGTTGTCCGATCGCGAATGGGCAAAATGTCGAAGATGCAACAAATGGTTGATGTATTAAGGAACTTCTAAATTTGAGCCGTTTTAATATATGATTAATCATTTTATTCAAAAAACGATTAATCAAAAAGGCGATTAATCAATTAAATTTCATTTTGATTAATCAAAATCTTGATTAATCGAGTAAACACACTTTTTGATTAATCAAAAATCATAATTAATCGATTAATTGAGTAATCGAATTTATGAATAATCAAAATTTTGATTAATCAATTAATCGCACAGCCCTAATTTTAAATGAAAATTATTAAAAGCGCTGCTTCTCCTTTTTTCGTCGAATGATATCTAATTAAATTTCACTGATATTATATTGCACACAAGTGTACATACGTTTTAATAGAATTTGAATATAAAACTTATACAATTTTTTGTTTCTTCTTTTACAGGTAAGTCATGCTAAATACAAAACAAAATGATACATCTCAATGTGAGTTGAGTTACTTAAGTGCGGGTACTGAAACGAAGAGCAGTTCTAGCTATCGAAGGTAAATAGCAGGTCTTCCTGCCCACTTTTTTACTAGCAAAATTAGAACTGAGATTTTTTTTTTTTTCAATATTATAATTTAATAATAATAGTACATGCATAAATAATATAATTCTGTACTCAAAACACCCGAGAAAGTGACGATATATCGTCGGTAGTTTAAAAATTGGTATCTCAGTTTGGTTGTTTTTCAATTATAAATCACGTAATTTGAAGGCGTATAATAACTTAATAGGAAAAATGTTCTATCAAGATCGATTATCATATTATTCATTATTATCTTCCATACCAAAATAAAGTTTTCTTGTGCATAAATAAATTGCAGTGGCCTATAAAAGTTTCTGACACAAAAGTAGCTTACGCTGTTTTACATTTCTTAGTTACTTGGGTTTGTCGTGTCAGCGTTAATATTTAGTTCATATATTATTATTATTATTTTCCAATTTATTTACTCTGTTGACAGCAGCACAGCAAAAGACAGCAACAACTTGAGCAAGGAACATATTGTTTCGCTGGTAGCTACATTAGGGTGGTCCTTATTTGTATGGAGACAAACCGAACATGAGATATCCTTAGTCTCACCCCCCAAATAAATAGTAATATAGCCAAGGATATCACATATAAATTTTTAGCCCGATTGGACACCGTTAAGGCATGTCGCAGGACGGTCAAAGTACAGATTAGCCTATAAGGTCTAAAAAGAATACAAATTATTTTTTCTTTTATTTCATACCGTAAATTAATAGCACTAAAGAAGAAGTAATCACATATAAAATTTGGTTACGATTGGATACCATTAAGGCGTGTCGCACGGGAGTCAAAGTTCAGACTAACCTGTGAGGTCTAAAAAAATTCAAATTTCTTTACTTTATACCTGAAATTGATAGCACTTAAGTCGAAAATAACACATAGAAAGTTTGGCTCCAACTAACCACCGCTGCACGGGGTAAAAGTTCAGATTGCCCTATGGAGACTCCAAAAAAAAAAGATTATTTTTTTAATCTTGTACAAAAAATCGGCAATACTATAGTCAAAGATATTACATTTAAAATTTGGGTCCGATTGGACAACGTTAAGGCGTGTCAAAAGTCAAAATTAGCCTTTTATAACCCAAATTATTGAATTTTTTTGGGGCTTGTAGGGTGTTATGACACCGCTTAGCGGACTTCAATCGAAAGTAAATTTTATGTATGATGTCTTCAACTCAGGGACCGAAAATAATTGTTATTTTTTTCTTTCAGAAGAAAAGGTTACGCGAAAATTCCCTTTTTATGTTTTAGGGAATTTTTAACCATTATCATAAGAGGTATTTTATTTTAGTCATAGCAACCAATATAAATGAGAGATTTATTTTTTTGGTTACGAATAACCATTAAGTCAACCAAAAATTTTTTGGTTACGAATAACCCTTATCGCAAGCAATATGTACATTTTTTGGTTATCGGTGACCCACTCGACAGCAAACTATTTTTGCTGAAGAGTGGTAAATTTTTCCTCGAGGAACTTGAAGGGTGGCGCGAACTGAAGTCAGTGGAATTAACGTCAGTGACGTTAATTCGCACCCCAAAAGCGAATTAATGTCAGTGACATTAAGACGCATGCCAAAAGCGAACTAAGGTCAATATTTTTAGCGAACTAACGTAATTGACATTAATTCGCATTAAGAAAGCGAACTTAGTCATGACTAAATTAATCATAACTAACGAGATCAATCATTAGTCATGACTAAATTCGTTAATCGCAAATCATCAATCATTAGTTTTAATCATGAATGTATGACTAAGCTCGGTGCACAGGTGTTGGTACACAGCATACCGAAGTCTCAGACCATCATCTCGAGTAAAGTACTGAAATAATTAGGTTCGGAAATGAAAAATTTTTTCCCGAAAATGAAAAGAATTTTGTACTCTCTCCCCATACAAAATATGCGACTCGGCAGCCAATTTTGTATGGAGATGTCAAAAATTCTTTGAATTTCCGAGAAAAATTTCTTTGTGGACTTTGCTCAGGAGGATTGTCTGTGTTTTCAGCTTTCAGGGGCTGTACCTTACACCCTGTATCAAACGATTGATTTTCTCTTAGTATCAGGGTTGGGCCACTTTGAATAAAAAATTATTCAAATACAAAAAAAAAAAAAAAATTGATCATTTTTTAAATTTTGAGTGATGAGTGACTGGTTATTTCTTATTCAAAACAATCTATTTTCTATTTTCGGGATTGTTTCGGGACTTTTTCGCGATTGTTTCCGGACATTTTCGGGATTGTTTCGGGACTTTTTCGGGATCATTTTCGGGACTTTTCGGGATCATTTCGGGACTAGTTCGGAACCATATCGGGACTTTTTCGGGATCATTTCTGGACTATTTCGGGACCAGTTCTGGACTGTTTCCTGACTATCCCGAAAACATCCCGAAACAGGTACCGAAATAATCCCGAAACAGTTCCGAAATGATACCGAAAATGTCGACAAATATAATGCGCATATGGGTATAATTTTCCGGGATCTCAGGGTACTTATTTTTTATTTTTAAATAAGTGAATAAAAATTAAGTTTTATCGTTATTCAAGAATTCCAAAAATAAAAATAACATGTTATTCATCACGAGGGATTTCTTGATTGACGATAGCCACACTGCAAAACCCCGTAAGTCACTATTTTTCCAAAAATAAGATTCTGAGCCTTTCCCATAGGTCGTGATGTTTCGCACATTAAAATCCAGTAAAAATCGGGTTACAACTTTCCGTTTCTTTCCAGTGGTGAAATGAAATAACCGTCGCTCATATATGTACATACGTTATAATTATTACAGTTTTTTCCCTCTCCTGAAAACTTTTTGGTTTTGAACATACAGGGTTTTGCAGTGTGGCTGTAGATATTATTTTTCTTCAAGCACTTCTTGAATAAAAATAACATGTTATTTATCACTTTGATTTTTTTGAATAAGAAATAACCAGTCACTCATCACTCAAATTTTTTTGAATAATGAATAAAAATGTATTTTTCATTTTTTCGTCACTCGTCACTCAAATTTTCTAATATTGCCCATCCCTGACGAGTATTTTACCGGGGCATGTATTTATCTGAACACCAAAAAATACTGAATTTTACACTAAAACACCAAAGTCTAACCTAACCTACAGTAACGTTTTGTGTGCAATTCAGTATTTTTTTCAGACGCAGAAAAATATTTTACTTTTCCTGGTATTAAAAAATATCAATCATAAAAAAATAATCATGATTATTTGATTATGGATAAAACTAATCAATCGTTAGTCATCACCTCGTGATTGAACTAAGTAATCATTAGTCATCAATCATGACTAACACATTCAATCATTAGTCATCAATCATTTGTTAACTAAATTTTGCCCAACACTGCCGCCACGGTGATGTCCTTCCGCGTGCCACTCTTTTCTCACAGGGTAATGTGATTACAACAACCACATGAAAATGACGGAAAATTCTGAACTTTAACTGCAAATATCTCGGAAACTACTAAAAATATTGGTTCAGTTATATTCATGATCCTGGGACCAAAGCGCGTCTCCTGATACATATCTCAACATTTTTGGGTATGTATTAGCGCTCGGTACCCCACGTAAAAGATTACGCACGTCTAGATTTAGAACCTGAAATGAGATTTCTTTCAACCGTTCAAAAGTTATTCGCAGTTCAAGTTAAACATTTTCTGTCATTTTCATGCGGTTGTTGTAATGGCACATTAGGCTGAGCCAAAAAAGTGAAAAAGTGGGAAACGTGGCACGCGGAAGGACATCCCCGTGGCGGTAGCCACGGCTATGGCACACACCCGGAGTTGGAATGGCGTAGCCCAGGGTTACTTTTTGAAGCGCGGCCGAAGGCCGCCAATGCGTCAAAAGTCAAGTTTTCGCCTGCGGCGCTACTTCGCCGAATCTCAAACCCAAATGCCTCAATGACATTAATTCGCATGTCCAAAGCGAAATAAAGTCAAAATACTATACGAATTAACGGCACTGACTTTAATTCGTTTTTGGTCGTGAGTCTTAATGTCACTGACATTAATTCGCTTTTTGGGTGCGAATTAACGCCACTGACGTTAATTCCACTGACGTTAGTTCGCGCCACCACTTGAAGACATTGGTCATGCCACTCCAGCAACTCAAGTTGTTTTATATTGTTTGTATTTTTTTGCTACCGATAACCAAAATATTCATATTACTTACAATAATGGTTATTGTTAACCAAAAAATGTTTCTCTCACTTATAATGGTTATGTTGACCAATATAAAAGATGTCTTACGGTAATGGTTACTTATAACCAATATTTGAATACATCAGTATTAATGGTTAAATAGGACCTTTTTATCATATTTCTTATAACAGTTACGTCCCTGCTTCAACTATAGTAATATCGATTTTGGGTATAAAAATATATTTCCGGTCTCCAACACAAACCAAATTTAATATGTCATTACTTATACTTTAGTGCTATCAATTTAAGGTATTAAATAAAAGAAAAATTATTTGAATTTTTTTAGACCTGGTATGAA